>CM021103.1:48245083-48619378 GCA_007115665.2 Sequoiadendron giganteum | reverse complement strand
AAAATCCTCAAAAAACTTTTGAACTATAAATTTTTTATAGAGTTTTTTTTCAAAAACTCTTTAAAAGCTTCAGGTGCATGATTTTTTGTCGAGAAAAAAAAATTGCCCAAAAAACTAGTCTTCAAACCCTAGCAGCAACCCACGATTTTTAGATAGGAAACAATTGTCAAAAAACTCTTTGTAAAACAACACTTAGTAAATTTTTTCAGAATTTTTTTTCGAAAAACTCTTTTCAGAATTTTTATTTTTCCCAAAAAATTCTATCAAAATTGGCTCCAAAAAATTGAACCCTTCAGGTTGCCATGAAAACACGATTTTTATCAAGAAAAATAGTCAAAAACTATCAAATCTGTCAAACTCCACGAAAATTCCAGTAAACTGCCCACAAACAACAGACGCCTATACACAAAAAGAAATGCCAAAAACTCAGAGAAATCCGCCATAGAGAAAAAAAATGTTCAGAAAAAAAGGGTCCACGACTCCTCAAAAAATCGTGCCAAAGACCTATGGAAAAAACCAATGCAACACTTGAAACCTTCAATTTGTAGCAGGTTGCTGCTAGGGTTTACTCACGGCCTGCAAAAATTCGCCTAGATTTTTTTGAAACCTGTCCAAAAACGTGCAGGGAGCAATCACGATCAAAACTCACGATTTTTAACAAATTGCCTAGAACAGACACGAGCTGAGGTCGTGGATGTTTGAGACGCGACACAAAACACGCCCCCCTCATACGAATAGCAGACATTTCTTCAAAAACACGCCCATGACTTGAAAAGGGACATGCGGAAATTTGCACAAGAGCCCCCAAGAAACGTTGCGTGATTATCCTTTCTAGTCGCCCAAAAAATCAGAAAATGCGATTTTTCAACAAGTACTCATGATTTCAACAAGAGAAATCCATGATTTATCAGCAAGTAGGATGTCACAATTTTTTTTTTTTTAAAAGAAATTTGATGCCAGAGAAAAACCCACTTAACCCTTGAAAATAAATCCACGTTTTTTCACTGTAGAAAATTGACACAAATTTCTATGAAAAAAAAAAACATTTGATTTTAAAAAAATCGGCTTCACAAAATTTCTAATTTTTTTTTTCTTCCACTAAAAAATCAGCTAACATTAATCAGGTTTGAGCTTGAGCTCTGATACCATGAAAAGATAATTGATATTCATAATTGCGTGAATTACAAAAGGAGACGAAGGCTCCTTATAAAGAAATTTACAAGACGATGTTTCTAAAAAGAAACAATCGTAAACTGAAGCAAACTAAAGCAAAAAACAAAAAGAAGCTAAAATGAACTAAAGCAAACAGAAGTTGCTAAAAACTCATTAAATGACTAATAAAAGCTAAGATGACCATTAATATTACATTTAATATTTTAATAGCTCTGCCACATTACCAGGAGGAAGCCAATTGTAATATTCAATTTTTTTTGGTCATGCTGTTAACCACTAGTAGATAGTAAAGAATGGTATGTTTTAAATTGAGCATAATGATTCTGCTCTATGGTTTTGTGGTTTTTGCTTGAAAACAATTATTATGAATGCATTCAAACGGCATCAATGATATAAACAAGTCTGCAAATAGCTGATGAATAATGAAAGAATGTTGCTTCAGTATTAATGGAAGGAATTATCAATTCCTACAAGATCCTAGGGGCTAATCAAATTATAAACATAAATTCTAAATGTTGATTAACAAAATCAGTGATAGAACCAAATTTGGAAGCAACTGATGAATTGTGTAGGTATGTCACTTCAATATCAATGAAGGGAAGCACTGCTTCCTAATAAAGTTGGTCAACTATTTTCAGTCCTATATGACAACAAATATATAAGTGAGGTGTTGGTTCTATATGGAAAAGGCATCCACTTAGTTGACCCAAGTATAAGCAATGATGTTATCTATTATTAAGACAAGAATATATGAAGGAAAGATGAGGAACTAACTTGTTATTAATTTGATTTCCTAGACAGAAAACAATTGTTAGGATATCTACAAGTGCTAAGAGTTACCCTTGACTTCTTGCCACTGTAGAAGTTAGAGTTACTAGCTTTAAGATGCAATCAATTTTGAAATTCATTTTGTAAGACTGTTGCTTGTAACATTAATAACGATAAAGTGTGTTGCTATTTTGTATTGTGTTTTGCTTTGGGAAAGATCATAGTCAAATATGATGCTTTGTCATATCAGATATGTGTTTTGAACTTTGTGATGAATTGCATGCTGAAAGTAAATTATGAAGTGTGGTTGATATTTATATCACTAACTTCTATTTGTAATGGATTATAAGTAACTGTTTAACTATTTCAGGATCTATGTTAACTACAGTAAAGGAATACAAGGGATTGTAACAGGAATGGCATCATGAACTGAAGGCCAGGAAAAGAGTGCAGAGGAAGATATTTCTATTTACTTCTTCAAATTAGAAAATGGCACAAGTGTATGTGTGAGTTCAAAGAGTCATTTACCTAAAGCAACCTGTAAACTGAAAACCCTTAGTTGTGCCATAACTACCATGAATATCCCTTCATATATTCTTCCTCAAAAAGAAAAGCCAGGCTAAAACCAGTGATCAAGCATACAAAACTTAAAAGATAAGAAGGATAAAAGTCCCCAGTTAGAGCTCTCTTAGATCTGATAAAATGTTACACAGTGTCCAGTATCTTGAAGGTATAAAGGAAATGTGACAATCATCTGAATTCTGAAGCATTTTGACAAGAATGGTTATAATCATTAGCATTAAAGACAATTTATGGGAATGCATTAACAGAAACAGTGTGTCCAAGGGCATTAAAATTGCTACTTATGTCAAGTTTACTTTATCTTTGCCCTCCAATAGAATTACTTGTCAACATGTCATATATGAAGATGAATTAGCAGGGAAAAGTTCTTGAACTTCATGTGGTAGAAGTGAGGCAGTAGGAAAACCTATAAATAGACTCAGTTGAATCCAGTATTTTTCCTCTTCCTGATGATGAATCACTGAGTGTGATTCGAAACGTCAATACAAATAAATAGACACAGTTGAATCCAGAAGTCTCTTATCTAAATCCTATATTGTTAGAGGGAGAAAAAGTAAAACACTTTGAAATCATTTTAAAACTTGGCAGGATAGTTGGTAGTTTGGAATGCATTAGAAAGTGCTGTTTGAAAAGGTAGAGAGAGGAATATTAAAACTTTGTAATATCATTTTCAAAATTTGGCAGGATAATCTGTTTCTTCAAAAATTGAATGGAATTTGAAGTTCTTTCACAAAAGGTTGAAGCTCTAGATGCTGAGGTTTGTCAGAATATAAGTTGCAAAAGCACCTATTGGAAGTTCAATGCTAATGGCTTATGACAAAAGGGATATTTTATTAGCAGAATATATTTGGAAGTGTTGTGACTAGGATGCATCATGAACAGCAGCAGTGAGATGTTATTAATGTCTTACTGAAAAGTTGCAATTGTCCAAGAAATGGTGATCAAGGTAACCTCTAATGATGAATTTCAGAATTGTAAAGTAAGCCTAAGGCTCTTCACATTTCTAATGTTATAGCATGTGCCCTAGAATGCTGAGTGGTCGCATGTGCCAAAGAACTAGTGGCAACCCTGGAGTAAGTTCAGGGTGGAGGAACAATGAAGACATGCAAGGGAACAAATTCTCTATCAGAATTGGTATGTGTCAAAGCAACGGAAGTTGATATGTACAATATTCTGTAAGGAACTTGTGTTTTTTGAAATAAAAGATGATTCTTGGTTATATCTTATGTTTCTGAGAAGTTAAACTTAGCAACATGAAGATCGATAAAAATAAACAGGCTTTTTTTGGTAGTGTAGATTTTTATTTTACTTGTATAGGTTTTTTCTAGTGTTCCATGGGGACGTGCCCCCCCTCTCCTCCCCTTCCCCCCCCTCCCTCCACACACACGCACACACAAAACACCACATTGTTGGGTTGGGGATGTCTTAGAGACTTGGGTGTTGTGGTAGACATCGCCTCGCCATTAGCACATCTGTCTCGAAGATGCCATTGGGGACAATGAGACATCCTTGAGACATTTGGGGGACTCCTAGGAGCCTCTCGACCATCTTGGGGATGCCCAGACGTCTCTTGCATCTAGATGACCAAAATACAAATTTAATTTTTTTTTCTTTGAACTCTATGTCCAAGGCCAAATCCTAATGGCCTATAAGCCCCACCCAAACCCCACAAACTCTATAAAACCGCCTCCTATACTTGTTTCAATTCACAAAAACAAATCAACAAGAAGCTAATAGTGTGATTGTGAGAGTGAGTGCTGCAAGTGTAAGGTGAAAGAGTGAGAGTGAAGACCAAGAGGATTGAGGAGGAGAAAGAAGAAGAGCAAGAAGAGGAGTGACGCCAAGTTAATGCTCACTTCAAAATTCAAATGTTCAAAACTAGTTTGCCAAAGTTCCATTTGTAATGCTTATACTTATACATCTTTTTATAACTTTTTTTTCAAGTACTATATGTATTTCAATGCTGCCCCCTGCTGCCACCCCACACTAACCCCCTGCCATCCCCAAACTTAGGCCCTTGCGTCCCCCATCCCTGAAACTTGCGCCCACATTCCCTTGTCCCCCCCTTAGGAAACTTCATGGAACTATGGTTTTTTTGACACTTACATTTAAGCTTGGTTAGGTTAATAAAGTGGGTATTAGTGTGAGTGGAGTGAGTTGTTGGTATCTTCCATGGGAGTTACACTTTCCTATTTTTGGTGTGTTCTCTCTATTGGTCATATTAGCCACCTCCTCCCTTTCACCCAATCTATACATACTCTCCTAGCTAGTATTTTCATTCATGTAGATTCGTGCCTTTTGAGCTCTTTCAATGCTATTTTTTCTTTTGGAGCATTTACATTTCTTTCTTGGATACTAATTCTTTAATACAATATTGATCTTTGATCATTTGTGTTTGTAGTTGTATAGTTTCTATTTCTTGCACTGGATCTTGGGTTATCTTTTATTTTGTAGATTCTAACATGTTATCAGAGCAATTGATGTAGGGTTAGGTCTTTTAAGTTTCCATATTTGAGAGGTTTAAGAGCCTAATCACTTTGTAGGCAGGTTTCTTGAAAATTTGGTATGCTCTTTTTTTGCATCTTTGGATGATCTAGAGAATTAGAAAAGATTGATGGAAAGTTTTTTAACCTTTAGGGTTTGCACTGGTGATTGCAATTTTTTTGGTTATCTTGGCAACATTTTTAGTGGTTCTTTAACATCAAAAAGGCTTGAGAAAGTTAAGATTGACTTTTGTTTTATCGAATAAGAAATTGGGAATCTTGATTGCAAATTGGGTTTGAATGTTGCATCAATCATATTGTTTGTTTTTGGAGCATTTTAAGGCCAAAGGATTGTGCCATTGTATTTCGAAGGCCCAATTTTTTTTTAATTTCCATATAAAATTTGTCAATTTTGGTGCTAGGAGTAGTTGAGGCAATTTTTTTTGCTCAAAGGAGTCATACAACCCCTATGCAGATTGTATCATATGGTGTTTTTAAAACATATATTTTGTAGTAGTGGCAACTTTCGGCCTTGCCATTATTGTAGGTTTCCCTACTACCTCTTGTAGGCCTCGTGGCCCCTCCTTTGCACCCACCACCACAAGTGTCTGCCTCAAGTGCCACCTCCAACTCTTTCACCTGAGCTTTGCCCCTAATGGGGCCAAACCATTAATTCACCAAAAGTTAGTTTCCCATGTTGCAAAAGATGGTTTTAATTTGAAATTGATGGTTTTGATGTATGAAGGCAGCTTTTTAGTGTACAAAAGGCAATTTTGTAATCATGGGTGAAATCTAAAATATTCTAGTGGCATCTTGTTGTTTTGGATGTTGACGTTAACATCTTCTCGCCTCCACTCAATCCCCTTTCTTTTGGCAGTTTGGAATTTGAACATGATTTTTACAAGGCCATAACTTGAGCATTTGACCTCCTTTTTTGAGCATTTTTTATTTTGGCTATTTTTCTGTGCTCATCACAATGGCGTAGGTATTTCTTGATTTTGATGCATATATTTTTCAAAATTTGTGGATTCTCACAGGTGACACTGCAAAATTTTCGTTTTGAGAACTTTTGAGGTTTTGTTCAAGCATAGTACCTTTCTAGGTTCAATTTTTTTGAAAGTGCATGATTTTTTGAGTACTTTGTAGTGTTGTTAGTTTTACTTGATTTTGTTTTAGAATTGTTCTTTTTAGCATTATAGCCTATTTTGAGCATTTGTAAAACATATAAATCAAGACCACCTTGCATTTCTTGCAGGTGGCATTTGTACTTGCAGTAATTATAAAGTGCCATGTCATTTTTGCTAGGGGGTCATTTTAGTAAAATAAACACAAGGGGTGTGTTTGTCTTGTTCTTTTTCTCACACTTTTGTTTCTACATTTTAAGTTTTCTACATCATGGATCAAAGTTTAGTTCCTCTACTTACTCCACACAACTATATTGATTGGAAATATAAAATGCTTTTCTTAAGAAGCAAAGGGTAGTACAAAATAACTATGGTTATAGAGGTTGAGCTTACTTCACTTGCAAAAAAACCTAAGTGGTTTAACAAATGTGATGAAGCTTATGTGTAATGCTCCCTTTTGGGATGTTACTTGATTTAGGCTTGCAAAACAATAATAAACACTAAAAATTGATATTAGTAATAACAAATATCAATTTTATGGTTATATTTAAACTAATACGTGAAATATTATAGCATTGAGTGCAATACATCATGGTTAAAACATCATAATAGTTAGATCTATAGTTTATATCATCATTGACCTTTGAATTCAAAATAACTTAACATCACTAATGATTAGCCCAAGGTATATTCCAATAACCAATCATATTAGGAATTCACTTGTATTGCGAGAGCATAGGTGGATCCTTGTCCATCCATCTCGAGATGGCGTACTTGAGAAAACCCTGAAGCTCGGGAGCACTCATATGCCTCTTGGCCCATGAGCATTGCATATCGGGAGTGGAGTACTCGAGAAGTCTCTCTCAAGCCTAGGAGCACTCATCTGCCTCCTGGCCCATGAGCATGGTAGGATCTCAATTCCACACCATCCCTCAGTCCATTTTAGAGGCACTCCATCCTCCTTAATCAAGCCCAGGAGCACTTATTCGCCTCCTAGCTCACGAGCGTTGCATCTTGGGGTGTCGTGCTTGATAAGATGCACGAAGATTGCTTCCCTCAACAAGCCCGGGAGCACTCATACACGTCTCCGCCCCACAAGCGTTGCATCTTGGGGGTGGTGTACTTGATGAAGGCAAAGTTGGTACTTCCCATCTTGTGAATTAGGAAGGTTGACCGACCTCCCTATTTGTAAACACTTCTATAAATTCAAAATAGATTGCTAAATGAATCTTATTTTATTAATTATGCAATTATAATGCATATATATATAAATGTATATATATGTATCTATAATCATATATATAATAGTTATTCTTAATTATATTATAAAAATTATTTCCCAATAATATTCTTGCTAAAATAATATTTATTCCAATAGATCTCTTATAATTTCAAATTCTTATTTCCCTTTATCCAATCTGCCTTGCTTGATGCCTTTCATCAAATGATTCCTCCTCCTTATATATCCTTCATGGTGGGGTGAATAGTCACACCCTTTATAACCATTGCACCCCTTACAAAGGATGCATCCCTTTCTTAATCTCTGCCTTTGTGTTTGACTTCTTTTGATCGTTGCTTTTAATTTAACTTATGTTAGTGCTATCTTGTGCTAGTAAGAAATTGCTGCATTTTAATATTCCTTTAGTTGCTTTCATTGACCCTTCTTTGGCAACGTCTATTTAATTCTTGTGCAAGATTGGGGGCATGAAATTATGGTATTTTGTGTTTGTGTGTAAATACTCCCAACGCATTTTGGTCCAAATTGGACTTAGAGTTTGAAGCTCACGATTCCACAAGAGGCTATGAAAGATACCCTCTCAATTTTTTCTTGATTTTCAATATCAAATACAATGTAACCATGCACCCGTTAAGGTTAGCTCCAAAACCAAAACGATGCGGAATAGTAACTCTAACCAAGAATGCGCCCTAAGACCCGATGAGGGAGGAGGGGCGGGCATATGATCAGAGGATCCCTAGGATCTAATTAACTCAATAACTGAACTGATTACAATTGAGAGAAAAGAATTAAACTCAACACCAATAATGTTCACCAAGATCCTTGGAAGGCAAGGTGATAGCATATGGCGGAGTACTAATCACAAAACTGAAAAGAACTTAGGTGGATAACCAGCCATGAGAGATTTTCCACACTTGCACTTAATCAGTGGGGGGAATGAAATTATAAATAAACAATTCATCCGCTGTGGCAGGTATCCACTCAACAGTGGGAATTCTCCACTTAACAGTGGGTGATAGATGTAGATATAGTTAATTTCCTCCACACTGGCGGTAAACCATCCAGGGTTTACAATGTGTTTACATTAGAAATCACAAGTAATTGCAATAATAATATTGGTTGGATTAGTACTACTAATTCTCAACCTTACAATTGAAATAATCTGCAAATTACGAGTGTTACAACAATAGAATGAATGCAAATATATGAAGGATGAATATAGCAATGTTTAGAACTCCCAAGGACTGTAAATGAAGCCAAAACCTGAACTTAATGAAGTCTGATAACAATAACCAGCAAACTGAAACTGTGAACCTGCAAGCTGGAAATGAAAGAAATGCTCATAACTTCATGAATTTACCTCCAAATTGACTGAAACAAAATGCAAAGGTCTTCTAGGAGGATGGCGCCCAAAATCAGATCATGAAACTGCATCAAAACAGCCTTATTTATTTGGCACGAATTCCAATGCCAAGCAAGAAGGTACGCCCTGGTTGAAAGGGCGATTTGGCTCTTAAAAATCAGATTCTTCAAAATAAAATCTCATCTTCTATGAGAAGGGTCGCCCAAGGTAAACAAACATGAATCATCAATGCCCAGAACAAAATTAAATTTATTCAAAAATCTGCTAACAAAAATCAACTTCAGCTGTATAAACACCAGCAACATACAAGCTGAAAATATCACCAAAATTCTCCAACTTTGAAGATCAATCTGCTAGTCTGGATGAGAAGCAGGAATAATACCAACAAGGTGTTCTCTTTCAAACACGAAATCGGATAAGAACTAGGAGGTAAGCATCCCTCAAAGTGAGAAACAAGTTGTCATTTCGACAGCATAACAATAGCATAGACGTTGGATCCCAAAAGTTGGAGCAAAGCTTCACTTTTAAAGAAAAAGAGACGACTCTTCAAATTCCAAGGATGAGATGCTCAACAGTCATTTGAAATATTTTCAAATTCAAAAATATTAAAACTCCTCCAAGGTGGCGTCCAACTTCAAGGCAATTGAAGGCTTTATTAAATGTTTGATATTTCCTTCATGAAGGCGTCCCCCTTCATGGCCACCTTTTAAACACAACTTAAAGTTAATGAGCTAGGCCAAGGGGTCAATTTGAAATTAAAACATTAATGCCTTGAAATATATTATTTCACCAAAATGCTTTTTAAAAGCAAAGAATCAAACCCAAGCAACTGCTCCACAGAAGATGACTTATTGAAAAGCTGACAACTGCTCACTGCCAAAGATAGAATTTACTAAAAATAGTAAATTCCAAGAAATGCCACAAAACCTCCGAAACAAGGAAACCCTGATTTCACCTTAACGAGCCTATAGACTTTTGAAATAGGCTGATGAGCTACTGAAGAGCGAATGGATAAAATGGGGACATTACAGGCTATTAGTTGGAAAATGAGCTCATGAGTTTGAGCCTTGGCAATTTTGACACTTTTTCAAGATTTCACTAAATTGAAAGCACCAAGATTGTAGCTAAAATGGTGTGGAATTGAAAAGAAAGATGAGCAATTGGTTCTTTTAGCTATCCTTTGCAAAGTTTCCAAGAAGTGGTTTATAGGGCATGAGGGGACGTGTTTTTGGGATGGTTTTTTTTTAAGGCGATTTTTTAGGTGATGAATATTTAAAAATAGGGAGATTTTATTTTTATATATAAAAAAGGTTGTAAGGGGCCAACCCCAAATATACAGTCAATAGTTCTAGGCCTTAGGCAAAAATTGGCAAACACAAAATTAAAAATTGTAGGGCCCTATGCTCGCGACGCTCCTCGATGCTTCCCCAACATAGGTGTTCATTCTTCCATGTCCTCCTCTCCTTCATGTTCCATGGTTGCTACTGGAAGTGCCAATATTGGCCTTGGCTCGGTTGCCCTATGCGCAATTGTCATCTCCTTCAACACCTCCACACACCACATCACCTCAGCCATTCTAATAGACTCGTCCTCATCATCGCTCCAAATTAGGAAGTGGACCCATGGCTCGTTGTAGTGAAGGGCCAGTTTTTCCGCCCACTGGTCAAATCCCCCACCCAACTATCGCCATTTGTAGATGGTGTTCCATCCCCTTGCGCCATCGTGCTTTGACCATGCGGCGCATGAGCCATCTAACCAACTCTTTACTCTCCTTGACTTGCAACAACCAGGCCATGAAGATAGAGGCTAGGTTGAAGTTTATTTTGTAGCGGTAGGATGAAATGAGGAACTTCTGCTCGAGAATTTGCTTCACCACTTCCAACAACTCCATGTCATCCACATTAAACACTTTTCATAGCCTCTTATCGCTAATAATCCCTCAAAATGCCATTTGTCTGTCTTTTGCTCCCAGGCAAATTGTGTCCTCCATCTTTGCTCTGCTCAAACCAGATAGGGATAAAATGGAGGAGGGGATGGAGTTTTAAATGAAAATTGCCGCCATTCCCAGCCACCCTCGAATGCCTTGCTGATAACCTCATTTATTGCATTCGGTTGATGGTGTCCTCGATAGTCCTTCTCACCGTCCTTCATATTAGCTCGCACTTCGGCATTTACTCTTTGCTAGCCCGGGTCTCATCATTTCGATCAATTGCCATTTTTGATAGGATATCTGCCTCTAGATTGCCTTCTCGGTACACATGTGCCACTTTAAAATCCTCAAATTTGGCCAACTCAAGCAAGATATGATTTAGCAATTTGTCTAATTTCCAATTAGGGAGTCTCCTTCGAGGAATATTTTCTTGACTCCCAATTGATTGCAAAGAGTAACCCCATGCTAAGTGGCCTGCATTTCTACTTCATTATTGGTGCCAATTTCCAAACTTATGATCTTTTTTGCTATGGTCTTCCTTTTGTGATCCCGGATGATACACCTTGCCCCTACCGGGCCAGGGTTACCCCTCGCTACTCTATCAAAATTCACTTTGAACCAACCTTCATACGATGGATGCCATTTGACATTTCTTTGCGGGTTTGAGGTCTAATTAACCCGACAAGCCCCATAAACTGGGGGAAAAATAGGGGGATTTTAAATTATAAGGGAACTTCAAATATTCATATGATAACATTGATCAATCATTCATCATAGACATTATAGACCCTTTATGAGCATGGGTAATTGAATAGGATTTATGACTTTGTTCATATATATGAACACAAGTTAATAAAGACATACCTGATTTGTGTGTATATTTAGTTGAGGCATTTATTATTGAAATTTTCTTGAAGCCTTCAAGATTGCATGTTCTATAGTCAAACTCATTAACAAAGAGGAATGGTTAAGTAAAAAGATAACTGGTCATGTTCCAGTTTGATCTCAATTGGAACACTAATAGATAGGATTGTTCTATGAGTTGTTCGTGTAGGGTATGATTGATACATTTTTCATTATGAGAGTGGCATTTCTTGTCGACTACGAGTTAACTCGTATTCAATAGTATAATGATTGTAGCATGCTAACTTTGTCTGTGGTAGTCCTTAGATATTGAATAGGTTGTCCAATGCATTAAACAGGATAATCCTTGATTGTGACTTCGATTGTGAAGATGCAAAGATCTGCAATAAGTATATGTATATTATAGATTTTACAATCATGATTAATCATTGGTCTATTACTTGGTCTTCCAAAGTTATTGAAAGATTTTGCCAAGGGTCCCTTCAATAAGAAGTCCCCTTTAAGACAGTTTGCAACCAAACTACAAGAAAAACCTAGGTCATAGGGGGAATTAGGCTATGATAGTGCCATTTCTGTGAAATTGAATCTCAAGGAAGCATTACAAGAGTTAATGCACACCTCCTTCACATCCGAGGCAAAGGTGTGTAGGTATGTGACAAGTTATCACTCAAAGAAAGGAATGAAATAAATAACTTGTGGGGTTGTTGTTGAAAAAAACATACAACTACTATGCCACTAAGGAGTCCTACTCCTACTAGTACTAGAACTCCCCAAGAGCCATGAATTCTTATTTCTCCATCTAGTTTAGGGGCAGCAAAGCCTAAGGGGAAATGTGGAATGACTACTAGTAGTGATGCTACAAACATGTATTAGATTACAGATCAGAAATGTAAACAAGCAGTAGATACAACACATAAGACAATGAACATAGTGATTACCCTAGGAAAACCCTCCTACTCGAAGGAGAAAAACCCAACAAAGAATATTCTCTTATATATCAGAATAATAAGTGCAGAACATTGCTTACAAATCAGGCCCTAGACAAGGCCGAGTCTAATACAAAGAATAGAGACACCTCTCCACAAATGATGACACTTCTTTTAGAATCAAATCTGCTGCTAAGAATGGCAAACTGTTGCTGAAGTGCGAATTGCTGCAGAAGATATATTCGAATTGAAGTGAATTAACTTGATGATAAAATGGGAGGACTCTATCCTCTTTATATACCAAGCTGGACGGCTTTTCCTCTCTAGGGCCGACCTAGAACAAATGTAATTTTATTTATATAACAAAGGCCGATCTGCCTTGTGGTAAATATATTTAAGGAGAAAATATCTCCCGCCGCTACAACACTAACAACATGGTGGCAAAGTTATTCAGTGTGCAAAATAAGGAGGCAAATGATGCCATTGGCAAATTCTCTTTGCCAATGGCATTCCATTCCATGTGGCTTGCGCTCCTTATTATAAGGAGCCTATGGCCATCACATGTGACACTAGGTGAGACAAATTTGAGGAGAGGTATCTTGGATAAGAAATATTCCAAGATTAATATTCTAATGGAGAAAATGAAGGCTACTTGGGTCACTAGTGGATGTAGCATAGTTAAGGATGGGTGGATGGACATTAGGCATTGTCCACTCATCAACATCACGGTCACATGTATAGAGGGCCCTTACTTCCTTAGGGTTGTTAATTGTTTAGGGCTCCACAAGGGTGTCAGTTATTAGTTCCAAATCCTAAAAAGTGCTATTTAGGAGGTTGGGCTAGAGAATGTGGTGCAAGTAGTGACAAAAGTTGCCTTTGTGTACAGAGCTACAAAGAAGTCGATTGAGGTGGCCGATAAACCTATTTTGTGGACTCCTTGTTGTGTGCATACCATGAATAATGCACTCAAGAACATGGGAAAAATTGGTTGGTTCCAATAGGTCATAATGCTGCTAGAGATGTGCAAATGCTTGTCTTCAACTACCACACTTCAAATGCACTATTTAAGATCTTCTCCAAGAAGAAAATTTTGAAACCCATAGAGACTAGATATGCATTGTACTTCATTCTCTTGGAGAGGATGGTTTAGTTGCAAGAGGCATTGTAAGCAATGGTCATCACAATAGATTGGAATTCGTGGATTGATTCTAAGTTAAGTAGGGGAAGAGGGTGAAGGAGGTGTTAAACAGTGATATTTTTTGGGTTGATGCAGAATACATTGTCTCTATCATTGCTCTAATCTTCACAGTTATCAAATATGGGAACTAATGCACCCAGCCTTGGATAGGTGTATGAGTGTAATGATAGTATGCTTGGCCAAATGAAGGCCATTGTACAAGAGAAAGATTGTACATTGCAGTTCTATCATGAATATATTCAGCCAATCATTCAATAGAGGTGGGACAAACTCAACGCTCCCTTGCACATGGCTGCCTATGCATTAAATTCAAAGTGGTATATGTAAAAGCCTGGTAGAGTTGCCTCTATGTAGGAGGCTAAGGTGAAGACAAGGTTTATGAAGGCTATTAAGAAGATGTAGAGTGTCGAGGATGCCACCACCATTTGTATCGAGTGGACGAAATTGCCACTCTTATGCAATATCTAGAAGAGGCCAAGATAGATAAGAGAACTATGGCATGGGATGACCTAATTTTATGCTACACTATGGATGGGCCTTGTTCTTTAACAACCACATTTTAGCCATTTGTTTGTTGTTCTAGGTTTTTAGTACATTTTCTATTGTGAAGATTTGGTTTACTTGTAATAGCTTTCCACTTTATTATGAGGAGCAAACTTACCTTTAGGAGGGTAAAGAAGCTTGTAGCTGTATATAGCACCTTTTGTCTCATTGACCTCAACATGCTTATGTACAAGGAGAGTCCAACAACTTGATGGAATGTAGAGCGAAAGAAGCCATCATAGATTGACAATGATGCAAGACAGATAGAGTTGGTTGATATTGGTTTGAGGAGCTTGACCTTGAGGAGTCCAACAATTTGAGTGATGAGGAGTTGGGCATGGACTTTGAGGATGATTAGAGGCTTTGGGCCATTGGCCAATTGTATTTGAATTTTGAATGTATCATCATTTGGAATATAATATATTGATATTTTGTATTTGGCAATTTCATTGTGCAATGCAATGTGTTTAGTTACTTTAGTATTTCACAGTTTCATTTGTTATTCATACTTCATAACATTTTCAAATAATCGCTATATTTATTGGCACTGCTATCACTCTGCTGTCCCCAAATCTAGGCCCTTGTTCCCTTCACCCTTGATACCTATTGCCTTGCTTCAAGACTCTGTGGAACTATGGTTAAGAGTAACATCATCAGTCCTTACCTTGGAATTTGTGCCAATGATACAAGTGAAAACTTGTTTTTTAAATTCCTAGAGTTTCAGAGGTAAAGTTCAATTTTTGGCTGGACCAAAAGGCTAGAGAAAACCCTAAACAAGTGATCTGGGAAGTTTGTCTGAGATTTTGTTGTGCCAGGATGCGATTGCAATTCCTAGGTTGGTAATGCTTTTCCCTGGTCAGGACTGCATGTATACAGTCTGACTGGAGTTTTGCCTTTGGTTGAAACACCTTTTTTTGGATTTTTGAGTGTTTGGTTTCTGAAACTGTCATAAAACTGTGAATTCTTCTCCTATTGTAATCAACCAGAAAATTAAATAGTCTTAAAGCTTAGACTGTCATCTAATTTCCATAATTGTTGTTTGAAAATTATTAACCAATAGTCCAATGATTGACATTTTGTGAACATAGGGCCTAAGATGAATAATTTTGATAGCTAAATGAAAGGGATGAATCCGATATTTGATTACATTTGAAGTTTTAATTACACACAATCTTAATCTAGTTAAAAATGTAAATGCAATGGGAGAAATACATTGGTCCTATTTTTGTGGACATGGATATGTAGGCAGGCCCTTGGACAATGAATGACTAGAGGAGTCAGGTCAAAACACTAGTAATTAATGGATTCTTCAATCTTATAGTAACCATGAAAATATGTGCTTGTATATATTGGAAAATTAGATACGAACTTCCTAAACTTTGAAGTAAAAATGTACTTAAAATCTCTACTAAACTGAGATTGTGAAAAAGAGATGAAATCGAGTTGGATATAATTTTTGAAATGCCACCATTGTGAGTTAAACTGATTAACATAGTAGAAGCTGTATGATATATGGTATTTGGTAGAGATAGATGTACTCTTCTTTACATACATGAAGAATTACTCATATGATTATTTACATTGAAACTATGCAAGTAAAACTGTGAGTGGATAGTAGCATTTAGATAAAGACTTGGTACTTAGTTGATCTGAGCATGAACCTTCTGCATTTCACATTTCCTCATTAAGAGCACAAAATTCTGAGGCAGGAAATCCTTGATTATTTATTTATCATAAAGAGTAGAGACATCAGCATATTCTGATTTTCACACTCAATACATGTGTTATACAGTAGCTTATTTTAGATCATCGCTCTTTAGTGAGCAAACTATGGCTTGTAGGTCCAGGACAAATTAGTCCAATTTGCTAAGTCTCTTTTCAGAGCATTATGAAGCCTGGCCCACAAGTCGAGGATTTTTGTTTATAGATTCTAGGTGGAGATTTGTGGTTCTAACCCACTAGTAGTTAGGGTGGTGCTAACTCACTGAGTTAGTCTGAGCACACTTAAGTCTTATAATCATGTTTTAGGCATGTTGTATATTATTGATTAGATTTGTCGTGTAAGGAAACATGCTATTTTACATGTCTATTTAAGGACATTGATATTTTGTTTATATGTTGAGGGAGGACATTGTTAGGGTGGTGCTAACTCACCAAGTTAGTCTGAGCACACTTAAGTCTTATGATCATGTTTTAGGCATGTTGTTTATTATTGATTAGATTTGTCGTGTAAGGAAATATGCTATTTTACATGTCTATTTAAGGACATCGATATTTTGTTTATATGTCGAGGGAGGACATTGTTATGCTACTTTTTATCTTGCTTGAACATGATTATGAGAAGTTGTTAATTTGGTCTATAGATATTGTTTCTTTGATATAAATATCATGTATACAACATACTCTTTCACATTATTGGTATATCTTGTATATCTGTGGCTCCATTTGAGCATATGTGATGCTTTATTACATTTTAAGAATGCATTTATTGTACATGTTGAAGTGAACTGCTAGATGGCTCACTTCATATTTTAAAAGAGAAAAAAATCAAGATGTATTTTAAGGTAATTTTGTGGTTTTTTAATGGCCAAATAGAGGGGTCATTACAGAGAGAGTCTGCATGAGAATTTTCAATTTTGTGATGGGGTTGAGAGTAACATCATAGGTCCTTTAAAAAGGTTTCTGATTATTTGGGTAGACCTCAGCTAGTTGGCATTACTTACTACACCAGTTTTAAACAGGAGATTTATAATGATGATAGTGCTTTGCATTTTGCTGAATACGAGCAAGGACAAAGCACCTTAACGTTTGTGTAACAAATTTTCTGTGTTCACAATCATTGTTTTTGAAACTTTTCTCTACAATAATATATGATTTCTGATCAATATTATTAGATATTATTAGGTGTTTTTATAGGGCACCTTATAGTTTGTTTGCTTTTAGATTTGGCTCAACATTGGAATATTTCTTGGTGCAGATTGCATTGGATCAGCATTTAATGCCAAGGGAGCGATGCAATGTCCAAACTGCAGGCATGTAGAGCATGGTCAGTGGCTCTATGCTAATGGATGTCGTCCACATGAAGAGTTCACAGTTGAAGATTTAACAAATAATGAGTACCTATATGACGTGCAGTACAGCGAAATGGTATTTTCAAATGTTTCTCCTTTTTTAATGGAGTTGAAAGTAATAAATTGTTGCATACTAAACTTTCCTGTTAAACAGTTGGAAATAGTGAGGGCAGTATTTTTCCTCTCTCAACAAATGCATCTACAGGTTCACACAAATAGCAATCACTTGTAGGCTGTAGCATGCAAACACTTGAATTCACAAATTCATAAGTTGACTTAAACATGATTCTCTTAAGTGAAAGTATAGGCAGAAAATCATCTCCATGCATTACAGGTGCAGACCAGAAAAATAATTTCTAAATTGTTGACAGAAACATGTTTCCTTTTCAAACAATAATTCTACTTGCTTATGTTTTTTCTGTTTAGATACATTTATGAACACACAGAAACACCCATAAATGAAAATTTTGTTACCTCATTTTATGGCTCTTAATTGTTTCAGAAGTTATGTATTTTCGAAATATCTTACACAAACATGTCAGTGTTTTTGATTCTCTATTTCCAAGAGTTTTAAGAGATATTTATTCCAGAAACTTAACCTCTATGATGTATGGACATTGGTATGATTGTAAGTAGTTGTATTTTGTAGGAAAGTAGAGCAATGGTTAATTTGTATGTACAAGTGTACTGGCAATGATCTACGAGTCACGAAAAATCTTATCATTGAAGTCATCATGGAGTTGGAAGGAATCCTGTCATAGGATTTCCAAAGAGCGATAAGGTAGTTACAGAGCATCTCCAATGCCATGAAGAGTTAAAAAAATAACGAGGTATTTTAAAACTAAGTCACAACATTCGGCGAACTTGAAGCATGGAATCCAAATTTTTTCAAACTTGAAATATTTATTTAAAACTCTTTCAAATTTGGCCATTTATTCGTACAGAAAAACGTGTCAATTTTTTAGGGTTTTTTAAAGCATTTTATAGGGTTTTTGCAGTGTTTTTTTTAATAACACGTGACTCTGCTGCAATTTCTTTGATTCTTGCCACGATTTCTTTGATTTTTGACATGATTTCCTTGATTTAAGCCGCGATTAGGGTTTTTTCACCTCGATTTCTGTAATTCTGCCGCAGTTTGTTTCCTGGCTCTTGCAGTGATCGCGCAACCAGATGCTCAGGTGCCCACGAAACTCCTGTCCTCAAACACTAAAAGAATATAATGACGAGTAAAGAATATCTTAAAAAGAATTATACGTATATATTTTGAGACTATCGGTCGCTTAAAAAAGAGAAAGTGAAGCCCTTCCATTGCATAGAACCACCCGCTGTAAGAGCTCGTAAACAAATCCACCATCATTGCTTTGTTTTTGCTGCCACCGCAATGTCTTTTTGACTTCATATATCCACGGGGACGGCCTTTTTAGGGCTTTTTCACAAAAGGCTTTGCCTTTTAATTTTTAAGTTTTGTTTTTATTTAATCGTTTGCTTTCTCAAATAAAATTTAATTTATTTACATTTTATGTTTTAAATCATGGCCATTTATTATTTTATTTTATTTTTTATTCATAATGTTAAAATTTAATATTATAAATAAATAAATAAAACTTTTACTATAATATATTTATTATTTAATATATAATTTAATTTATTTATTATTTATATATTAATAATATTTGAAATTAAATTATATTTTTGAACATATTTATTATTTATTTTGCTTTGTGTTTAGCTTTATTAATATATTTGAACATATTAGTATATTAATATTATTTTTTTACTTATTTTAAGTTTATTACTTATATTTTAAAAAATTCAAAATTATATAAGGTGAATTTAACCCGAATTTTTTCCTTGCCGAACTTCATGCGAATTTCAATATTGCTGAACTCGAATTCAAATTCGAACCTTGTGACTTAGTTTGAATTTGAATTTCAATACTGCTGTTGGATTAGGTCCAAGTTGGTGCTCATAAGAAATTGTCTTTTCATCTTATGTGAAGTTCTAAAATTTTAATTTTGATATTACTGAAGCTTCAATTTGTGGCTTCAAGTTTTGTGTTATCCATCTTGCAGTTCAGATAGCTAAGCTGCCTACTAATTTCTATATTCTCTTCAATGAAAGAAAGGGGAGTTAGCACCTCAGAGCCTTTTCTAACATCCAAAGTTGATGAAGCTCTAGTGGTTGAGAAAAAAATAGTTATGTTTCTATCCACTCTGCTGGAATGAGACTAATAGGGCTGGCATGCTCTGGTGATAATCTGCAACGAGGAATGCTCTCTTAGTCACCCATCTCCCTTGGGTGTGAACGGATTGATCAAAGGGTGCTTTGCACCAGTGATTCCATAGCAGGCTGATAGAATTAAGTAATCGGTGTGATAACTATAGGGCTCCCTTGTGATCTATGCCTAAGAATAGTAGACTCTCAAAGGGAAAGGATTAGGCACCTCTGATCAGGGTATTGAAAGGAGGTGGCTAAGTATCCAATTCAAGTCTCTACATAGACAATAATATCTCCCTCAGATCTTGTACTTAGGTCACCCAAAAATAAAGTGCTCTACAATTTCATGCTTCTAGAGGGGGCAAAGATGATAGATCCTATCCCTCTACAAGATATGGTGGTAAATCTCAATGCATAATTGGTGGGAGAACATTCCTATCAGTCAAGTTGGCTAATTATCCAACTCAAGTCTCTTCGTAGACAATTATATCTCACTTGGATTTCACAGCATGTAGGTTACCTAAAAATAAAGTGCTCCACAATGTCAACCTCTTTTAGGAGGCAAAGGTGATAGATTCTATCATTCTACACGATATGGTGGTCAATCTCAATGCATTCTCAGTGGGAGCACACCCTCTATTGGCCAAGGTGGCTAAGAATCCAATTCAAGCCATTGTGTAGACAATGGTATCAGTTTTAGAGCTCATAGTATATAGACCACCCAAAAACAAAGTGCTCCACAATGTCAATGTTCTGGCGGGAGCCAAGATGATAGATCCTATAACTGCAATATTTTGGTCAATATCAATGCATAATTGGTGGGAGCACATTCCATGTTGGTCAAGGGGTGTCTTCAAGCCACATAAGCAATGATGCTAGATAGTTAAGTTGGATGATGATATCATCTACAATTTATGGAGGACTTGAAAAACCCTTCAATGTAAACTCAAGTTGATTTTAAGACTTGCTACATGTTGTATTGAATGGAAGTACACAAAACAAAGGTAAAAAAAATGGCTGGATAAGGACCTATTCATGTCAATAGCAGATCCAATATCTATTGTTCAATTTTTTAATCAAGGTTTTGGAGAATAAATATGTGAAACTTTGTACTACAAAGTCATTTTTGTAGTAGATCTCACTTATTACTCTACAAAATGTCCAAATGGAGGTGATGGAAATACATGGATGATGGAGCACATGGCTCTGAAATATGAAAAGAAGTCAAGTTTGTGTTTGATGATATTCTACCAAAATGAGTTTCTGCAGAATTAGTGGTATGTCCAAACCTTATTGCTGCAAGTGTAAGGATGATGGGTCATTTTCTTCATTATAGGCAAATTGTGGAGCATTGGAATGTGTTGAGGTTATTGAAACCCTATAAATTTGCTAGAAACTTGTAATATAATTGTCTAGGTTGATCTTGTTTTGGGTGAAGTTACAATTGAAAATGTGGAAAATGGGTTACTTACAAATTTTTTGATGGACCTGATTGCAATATTCAAGATTCTAAAATTGACGAGTTGTACATCAAATTGCTATTCCTATGGGTGGAGCTCATGTGGTTGCTAGTATATGGAAATCAAGGTTGAGGAACTTTGGTTGTGATCAAGAAGAAAATATATCTACAAGCTTTTAAGTATCACCATTTTATGAGATTAGCTCTTGCAAAATAGAGATGATAAAGGAAGCAGCTTCGTTAGTTCATCATTATTTTCCATGGAAGTCCAACCGCAACCAATACATCCTTTTCTGAATATATAGTAAAAGTTTTAAAACTTATGACTTGGTAAAACTTGGCAAATCCAATTTTGACTTGGACTTGGTGACTAAGTAAAACGTAGGCAAAAACTCTACAAAACTTGGCCTAGGCAAAGAAATGGACGAGTTTATTGGCTATGATATTTTCTTGTGAGTAGTTGACATGCCAATTTATGAAGGTATTTATTGAAAAAAAATACAAGGTTTTTGATGATATTCCCAAAGTTCTTACTCTAATTAGGGAGTAGGATCATGCAAGGATGCCAACCATCCAATATTTGGTCCTATGTCTACTACTATGAGCGAAATATTGAGATAGTGTATGGTTTGTTAGTTGCTCGATGTTGGGATGATTTAGCCAAATCCAAGTAGCTAGTCCTCAGTTCTTACTTATGATTATGGTTCAAATGGTAGATACATCTAGGTACACATATTGACTGTTAGGAGTTAATAAATGAGCTAACTGTACACCATATAGTCCATGCCATCTAGGAAAGTGTACATGGCCATCTGAACTAAACTTGAGACCATCTTGGTATTTTCTTAAGACTGGATCTCCCATTGTTGATTTTGGTGAGAAACTCCCCAGATTTTGCTATTCTCATGTGTGGAAACAATATTATTATATTGTTTTTATAATTTTGTGTCCATCATGATGTGGTAATATGCAATTCTCTTTGCAAGTCACATTTCTATTGCTTGCTATTTTTGAGTTCGCAATTTTATTTAAGGTTGTGGTTCTATTCTCTTGTCTAGTTTTTCTTACGAATGCGCATATTCATGTGCACCTTGTTTGGATTGCATGCATTTTGGTCATGGGTTCATATGTGTTCTAGTCACAGGCTCTTTGTTTTTTTGGTTGTGTTTTGTGAGGCCACGTTTCTATTCTACTCCTTGTTGCAAATTCGGGGTTTTGGAGGTTGCATTTTTGGTATTTTATTTTCTTCATGTTTTTGTTGTTTGCGATTTTTGAAGGTTGCATTTTTGTCACTTACGATTTTTTAAGGTTGCGATTTTCTTGAAGGCTGTAGTTCTGTCTCCCATATAGGGTTTCCTACAAATGCAATTGCAAGTTCCTAATCTCACTTGTAACAAAGGTCATGAGTTTTCCAATCAAGAGCACATGTTTACTCATGTGTTGGTTTGTTGTAGGTGGTTTTTGGTGCTTAGCTTCATGCTGTGCATGAATTTTTTGAGCTTATGGAGCTCAAAATTTAAACTCCTTACCTTCTTAAGACACTATGCCCACACAATAAATATGCCAGGCTTAGCAAAAGGATGTATGTGGTTGATAGCCTTGGCAATGAACTCAAATAACTGATATCATTGTTTTAGCAGCAACTATAGAATAAGGATGACATCATTGCCAACTTGTAAGTCCGAATCACCCATCTCAAATAGGTTCGAACAACCAATTACTCTCCTTGCTTGTAGTAGCTTAATGATGTAGTTTCTAAAATTCATAATAAATAGCCAGAGATCATTACACAACATGAAGTCTTAAACAAGAAATAGAGGCCCAATGACAATCTATCCAAAAATAATTCGTGGGTGTAGGTGGTCAATATAATATCCCCAATGGGGATCTGCCCTAAAATTCTGATTTTTAATTTTAATTTTCTGTTTTTAAACAAAATAACACAGTGAATATACAAGTGCCCAAACATGACAAATAAACATGCCAAATGATGCTACCACTTGATATTCATATCAAACATGAACTCCACCATGAAAAACACAAGATAGTGCATCCAAATGCAACATACAGGTCTGATTTTTTGTAGATAACTTCTGCTGGTACAAAACTGAATATTTTGGACTGATTTTACAAAGAACTCAAGGGCTCAAACATGCCAAACATATGCCCAAATTTTTGCTCTACAAATCAGATCTGAAACTATGATTATACATACCAAATATATGCAAAATAGTCTTTAAATATCAAACCCTAGAGGGGCGAAATTCCTCCTTGGTAAGTGCTTAGGGTTTGCTGCTCCAAATATGCCCCAAATAATGCAAAATCACCGTCCAAAGGTGGGCGCTCAGGTCTGCTCCAAGTGGTGCTCCAAATTAGGGCAAAACCCTAATGCAATCTGCTCACAAAATGCCGCAATGATGCTGCTCCAAATCTGATCTTCAAATGATGCTCCAAACCTCCAGTTGTCTCCAATGAAGTGCAAATAGAACTCCGTTACGAGTCCTCCACAAGATGAGCTAGGTTTTCGTCCAACTCACCATATTTGCAAGGGTTTTCGTCCTTGGAATTAAAGCCCAACCAAAGTTGCAGCCAAAGAGAAGAATCTCCAAATGAAAAGATGATATGAATGGATCCAAATGACTTGCACTTTACTTTCTTTTATAGCCCTCCCAAAATAACCTTAACAAGGCCGACCTCCTTTATTTTATTTATTTATATTTTTATATTTTACATTTTATATATTTATATTTTATATTTTTTTTATTTAAAATATTATTATTATATTTAATTAAAATATGGAAATTAGTGTTCAAAAATACTTTTCCCGCCCTTGCAAAATTTGAATTTTAAATCAAATTGGGGACATGACAATCAAGGAAAGAAGGCACCTCCTATTGTTTTTTTTTTGATTCATAAGCGCTTTTGATTGGAGCTATGAACCAATGAGGCCAAAAACGGGTGCCTCATCCCAGCATGGATGCACAACAACCACCGCTCCCGCGAGCGGGGAAGCCCAACAGGGGCCTAAGGCCCACAAGCAAACCAACCCCAAACATTAATGCCTGGTATAATGGCGAAAATGCCAACAACAGTAGCAACAATGCTACGGATCAAGTCCAGAGACTTGAACCCTGGTGGCCACAACAACAACACCACCACTCATCCAATGCACTGCGGGCTCATGCCCGAAGGCACCTCCTATTGTTGAGATGGTTGTTCAAGTAAAATTCGATGAAGAAAGGGGGTGACAAGCTAAGGCATTGAATCTCCATGTTCTTGGCATACCTAAGCCCATTGATCCCATAAAGTTGGTCATGCATTCTTGCATGAATCCTTAGATTTGAAGGATTTCTCTCCCCACAAGGCTTGGGCACTTCCAAACAACACTCTTCATCTAATTCCAAATTGTTGAGGACCACCTACAAGCTCTTAGAGCTAAGAGAAAGCTCTTCCCCCTCCCCCCACAAAAAATACTTAGATGTGGACCTTACAAGTTTCCAAGTAGAGGAACTTTAGAAAGCCCATATCGAAGTTTTAGCTACTGTAACGTTCCCAATTTTTATGTGTCAGCATAAAATAAAATAATTAATTTAAGTTGTCGAAAAGGGTAAGTCAATAAAGGACAACTTAAATTAATGTTGGAAAGTAACTTAAGTTATAAAAGATGGAGAAAAGGAGAAGTCAAGAAGACGAGGAGTCACGAGGAGATTGAATAAAGATTGCTGGAGCATTCTTGAAACAGGCAGGTTTTTGGTTTTTGGAATAGGTTCTTGTTGGTGGATGTGGTTCACAGCCTTTTTGAGGTGGGGTGACCTCTGAAAAAAGATTGGCTTCGGCAGTGAAAGATCTTCCCTCGCTAATAGCTGGAGAAATCGCATTAGGTTTCTCACTTGGTTTGTATTGATTGGATGTTTGATGAATTTTAGTAAATCTTCTATGAAGGCAAATTTCACTATTTCAGTTTGGTATGGAATTGAGATTTGCAGATTATTTTTGAGTTTCAGCATTGAATACATTGTTGTCATTCTCAGTCAAGTGTCGAAGAAAAGGAGTTTTGTGCGTGAACTCTCCACTACTACAGTATTTCATTATCTGTGATTGGGTTGTAATGTTCATTTTCATGATGGCATGGAGAAAACATTCTACAACTGTCTCTTTTAACTTCTGTTGATGCATATAACCAAGAAGGATGAACATTTAAAGGAGGGAATTGTTTGTAAATTCCAAGCTGAAGAAGATTATAAGATTATTGGTTGTATAGAGTAATTTTGAATTCAATTAAGTTTATTGTAGCTGAAAAGGGCGAGTTTATAATGGAGTATATTACTCAGAATAGCTATGAGAATGTGTCGTGAGACAAAAGGGAAAAAACGTGGGTTCCAAAAAAAAGGCTATCGCTTGTTTTAAATAATTGAAGCTATTTTTAGTTAAACTGCCACCTCATATAAAAAGTTTAATTGAAGGGGCCAAAAGATATGAATCTTTGTAAACATCTTTAAAGACCACGCAATGCTCACGACAGTGCTCAGTTGACAAAAACTATCGAGAATTGGTTATTATTCATTTCAATCACAAATCTCTGAAGCTAGCATAATTGAGGAATCAACATGGAGTTTCAAGGGGATCTGTTATAATAAGTGTGGCATATAATATGAGGAGGTTGATGATACATCTGCTGCCACTTATTTGAAGGAATTCAAGCTTTCTTGATAAGTAATTGTCAACTATTGGTAGTCGGGTTTAAGGATATTCTTATGCCTATCGTAGGTGACCATTGTGGAGCTCCAGATATTATTAATTCGTTATTTAGAAGGCATCGAAGTGAAATATCTTCGCATCTTCAAATGATAGAGAACGACTTTGGAGACTATTGTGTCATTCAAATGAATAAAAATTGGCGGAAGCTATATATTGAATAATATATCATTGTTGTGAAAGATGATAGGAGTTGGAAGAGATTCAAACATTAGGAGAATTGTCAAGGAAATTCCGGCACAAAAGCATTCACTTAGAGGGAGTCAACACTCCATAACAAGGCTTCGACAACATTTAAGGAGGTTAAGGTAGCAGAAAAGGTTAAGAGAAGACATTGCTTAAGTTTACATTGAGGAGTTGAGGGGTCACGACTTTGAAGAATTATTAGCCGTTGTCAATAACCGAGAGTAAGCATAGGAAATTCAAAATATTGGATGTCGTGTAAATTATAGGTGTTCAAGGCTGTAAGAATTAAAAATATATAGAGCTGCCACCATGGTCAACCGTCATCTTATGTGAAGCTCCACAAAATCAATCGATTAGTTCTTGAAGGCTTACGGTGAAGAGAAGCTAAACGTCTTTCTCTGAACTTTGATATTGGTGCATCTTTCAATGACACTATGGACATGGGCATTTTAAAATGATGGAATTAATTGATTAATGGTGATTGTTGTTGAAGGCGTTAACTTTGGAGCCATTGATTGTTCGGGTAAGAGGTTATGTAAAGAGTTGTTCGCTTAAAGCTACAACAACTATTAATTCCAAAAATATATACAATATATGATTATGCAAAGGGGAGCGTTGGTCACAGTCAAATTATGTTTCAAGTCTTAAGTTGTTGGAGCTTAGTGATATTTGGAGGTCTAATTCTACATGATTAGTATTGAGTGAAGCTGGTTCGAATTCTTTAGGTCAGGAGTTTAAATTGTTAATTTGTATACAATTTGAATTGGAATAAAGAATACCTTGATGTTTAAAAACATTTGTCTCTGCAAAAATTTGTGGTTTTACAATGTTTTATGTTGATAATATTGTATGACCTGAAAACCATTTGAAGAACACATTCTGAATAGCCGTAGTAGGAAAATGTTTGACGAAATGCCTGGATCAATTAGCTGTTGAAAACCAAAAAAATTGTATACCAAATAGGGCAGCATCTTACAGCTACCCAGAAAGAGAACAAGTGGTTTTCCATATGGAATGGTCATGCTACCATTCGTGATTCTCCTCTCCCTCTGGGTAATCACACTGTAGACCACTAGCATGTCAATGTCTTTGCGACTCTGAAGGTGGTGATGGCATCTCCATTACTTGTTGGAACTGCAATAGTGCTACATGGTCCTCTCCAAGTACTTTTCAGAATGCGATTGCCTCACAAGATCTCATCTTCCTCATTGAGACTCATGGGAGCTCAAAATAGGATATGCCTCCTATTATTGGTTATTTTTGGATCTTAGCCTTTCTTGTGAGACTTGTAGGTTTGGTGGTGTTCGAGGATTTGGAGTGGTGGCTTGCCTCATTCAGAATTACCTTAAACCTAGAGTTTCATTGACTTCTTTAGATGTCTACTCCAGATACATGTGGCTCTAGATTCACAAGGGACCTCTTCCCACTCGGGAAGTCTTCATTGCAGTTTGTTACTTCTCGTCTAGCTCATCTTCGTTTGTCATTCACATTGATGGGCATCCCCATTTGGACCTTTATCTAGAGATCTTTAAATGCTCCACAACTAGCGGTATCATTCTTTTGGGCAACTTTAATGCTCATATTGGGACCCTCTAGACACTCATTCACAATCTTGCCAAGGATGAGCTATGCCTTCATGAAATGGAACCTAAGGGGCTTGGTTTACAAAGAGTTTTTACTGATGGGAATATTGTTGCCACATCCAATGGGAGACATCTTCTACGATTAGGGGATTCTTAGAGCCTCCGCATTCTCAATGGGCTTCCTTGCTTCCCTTAGTTTGATAAATTCGCTCACTTTCCTCATGGTAGAGGTGCAAGTGTTGTGGACTATGTTCTCCCTTATAGGTCCCTCATACCCCATATTTGTGGTTTATTTATTTCTCCTTGGCTCCCTCTTGCTATTTTGGCTGAAATGTCCATCCTTCTTTCCAATTCTCACACGTTACACCCACCTCCTTCCACCATGCCCCTTATCACTAGGCATCACGCTATCCATTTTATTGATGATTGTACCCTTGATTAATCAGCCTATCTCTCCCCTCTCTTGATGAGTTGCTACTCCCTCCCTCTTCCCACCATCAACTCCATGTATGCTTTCCTTCATCAAGCCCTTTGGGACGCTGCCCAAGTCTTGTCCTTACACTTTAATCTTCCTTGGTCTCCCCACCCCACATATCCTACCTTATGAACCGATGGTTTGATGATGAATACAAATCTCTTTATTAAAGGCTCCAATTTTCACTCTCATGACCCTTTTTTGCACCCTTTATTTGTAGGTATTATCCTTATGTTCTTTGTCACAAAAGTGTGTGTTTCTTGCTTCTTGGTGACTTGTCCTCCTTGTTGATCTTCATCACTCCCCCAAACATTTTTGGCGCACTTTGTTGTGTCCCAAAATTGCTACTCACACTCTTAGAGAGATCAATTTGCTTCATGGCTAGGGAAATGTCGTCTTGAAGGGGGATTGATCAACCAATCAATAGAATTGAGTGATTTAAGGCCAATTGTTGAGATTGGATATTCTCTCCTTCACTTTAGGCTTAGCTAAACCTAGGAGGGCGTTCCTAGAGGCATCCTTAATAGGATTAATCACAACTGAAGATAGAAAAACTGTAAGTGTTGTAGTAATATCCAATGTATGCTTGGCCCCAAATGTTGTCACTAGACCAAAAGCTAAACTAATGCACATATAACCTCTTTTAAGCTGATATGAACATCATTGCATGGTTGCAAGATGTAAGTATGCAAAACATGATTCCTTAGGATAAGAGTTGTTAATGCTCGCTATAGATGCTTTCCTGGATGAATCATGAGACACATACAACTACTAATCCTACTCCTAAGCTACTAGTGTAAGATGTTTTCATTTTGGATGCATGGTTGACCTTAACTTCTAGGACTAGCGCCTAATCCATTGGGTTATAGACTCACAATTTACCAAGAGAAACAACAATTTGAAATCATAATAGAATATAAGCTATGCATATACATACACCACAAATATGATATCAAATAATTGAACATTCATAGTACCCATCTCCAAATTGTAGAAATCCATCTAAAATAAAGAGTATACCATTACAAAACTTGTGATGCATTATAATGCTGCCACATTCATCAAATCGTGAGTATGATCACACCAACAAATTAGGCAATAGGAAATCCTAAGCTAGAATTCCTCTAAAGATCCACAAATGGAGTTGTGGAGATATTCGATGATTGACATCATTTACAATACAAAGACCTTCATGTGACTTGGAAAAAGTGTTGCTCTTTGGGCGACTAGACTTGCATGAGTTGAAACCCTAGTAGCTCCATGACACTATGTCATGTGGAAGCCCAAAATGACCAACCCTTTGTTTGGAAAACATACTTGTATGTATAGCACTCTACTTGGTCACCTAGTTGCTTGTGGAAATTCGATGGATAATTGATCATAAATGTGGTGTGTGAGACAAGTGCAGTCTTGTGGAATCTGTGAGATGGACGATTTGAAATAGGTTTGAGGACCATTGGGAGTTGGAACTCAACCATCACATTAATGGCAATATGGTTGCCCTCATCTTCCACTGTTGAAATTTGCATGTGAATCCATGCTCTCGAGATAGATAGGTGGGAAAATCTTCTTGGAGTAGTTTTAGGAGTTAAATTTGGTCATCAATGGTGTCCTAAGAAGATTTGGTGAGTGACGGAGCAATTTGGACGAAATGTGGAAATTCAATGTGGGATGAGAGGTTAGAATGAGATATGTAAGGTTTCATTTTGGGACTAGAGATCAAAAGTGGACATGGAGATGGAAATTTGGAGGTCCATCAAAACTCTGCAAATGGATGAAAATGAGTGAGTTGAGGATGTGGGAAATCATGTGGGAAAAGGATGTAGAACCAGAGGTGAGAACATTTTGAAGTCCAAAGGAACTTCACATGATAGGAGGAAAGGAGCGGCAAAGCCATTGGATAACTTTGTCGAAATTTGATGTGGGAGTGGAAGTCAAGATGGGACATTGATGCGGTAGTTTTGAAGCCCATTGGAAGTTTGTAGGAAAAGGATCGGAGGGAATGCGGAAAAACATGCAAAATCGACAAAGGGAAGTGGAGGTAGAATTGGAGGAAGTTCAAAAGCACAATAGGATTTCGCAAAAAGGGAATTGGAAGGAATGTGGGAAGTGGTTAGGGAGCAGAGGTTTGGATGTTTGGAGGTGGAGGGGAAAAGGAAGAAGTTAATTAGAAACCACATATTTGCAAAAATGGAAATAGGGAAGGGATTAATGGTTGCTAGAATCAAGAGTAGAGGAGGACCAAAGGTCGGGAGGAAGGAGTTCAGATGAACCTTGCAAGTTCGCTAAGAACATGAAACTAATTGAAAGTTAGGAACGAGAGAATGTTGGGATGCGGAAGAGGATGGCAAGTTGGAACATGAATAGGAAATGGAAGAAGTTTGTATGAACTCAGCAAGTTCACAAAAGAGGAAAGGGGAAAGGAGCTAGAGAATGAGAGAATGTGGGGATGCAAAAAAGGATAGGAGTTTGGGATGAAGAAAAATTCTTGATGTCCATTGATAACCTACAAATTGAAGAAATAAAGGAAAACAAAAGGTAGAAGGGACCCGATAAACTTAGTGGAATTTATATGCGGGACCGCGGTCAAGACAAGAGGTTGAACAACTAGAAGAAGTTTAGAAGTCCTTTGAAACTTTGCAACTTTGCAACTTTGTAGAAATTGAGGTAAAAACCTTCCCAAACTTGGAATTTTTTTGATTTTTGCACTTCCAACTATTGATAGGAACATGGGGGATGATGAGGAACAACATTTAGGCAGTTTTACCAAGGGAAGATCCATATGTAGTTTTCTTAGATCAATTATAAATGATGGGAAAAATGAGGCCAAATGCACAAAGGGGGTCTAGACTCAAGCAAGACCTAAGCAATTTTTGTATTGTTAGATTGAGTCCAACACACTCTACTCCCAAGGAAACCTACAGGTATAGCCTTTGACATTAGCCCCACTACATGGGATTTGTATGCTTGCTCTCTTTATTATGTGCCCAACCAACATGTTGTTGTGGTCCCCTTCTCACCACCTTCTTCCTCCTGTTTTTACAATAGGTAATGTTAGGAGGGTTATTGTGAAGTTGTACCAGTAGGGTAGCTAATTGCAATGGCCTCCAAGCTAAATTTATCAAATATGGTGTAGATTCCTTAGCCTCACCTTTGGCTAAACTTTTCAATGAGATTATTTGTTTAGACTTTCCTTAGTCTTGGTCTCAACATATATTTCATACTATTCTAAAGTTTGGGGCTCTCTCTAACCTTAGCAACTATAGGACTATCACGATTGGGCATACATTGTACAAACTTTATGCCACAATGTTGGATATGTAGTTTTCTTTGTACTTGGAGGAAGGTAATCTTTGTGCTCATGAGTAGGTTGGTTTCAAGGGAGATTATCAGACCATTGACCACATATTCACACTTTGGGCTATTATTGAGGAAGCTCACCACCGATCTTCTTGAATCTTAGTTGTTTCATAGACTTCAAGAAGGCCTTTGACTTAGTCTTGAGACACTTGCTTTTCTAGCATATATGTGATATTGGCATTTCTGATTCTCTCGTTACCACTACTTGGAGGCTTTATGAGATAATTATTGGGCAGTTTTATACCTCTCATGATCTCTCTTAACTTCGTGAGGAGTACCGTTTGGGTTAAATAAAGGTGTCCTCTCTCCTCAGTCCTCTTGAGCATCTACATTGATGAGTTGGAAGCATTTCTTTGACAACACACTCACCAAGATGATAGCTGCACTTTACATGAGGTGATTATTGCTATTCTTTTTTTTGCTAATGATGTTGCTCTCCTCTCTCACTCTACCAAAGGTTTAAAATGGCAACTTGATGCCCTTGCCTACTTTTTGCCTCCACCCCTCTACATCATGGTCTTTTTTCTTCTTGATAGTGTGGCCCATCTTCCTCTTGTTGCTTGAGATCTTGACATCTAACATCATAACATGCATCACTATTATGGGTTCTACTTCAGCCTTGGATGTTAGATGTAATCCTAATGGGGGTACCTCTTAGTCCTTGGCACCCCCGTGCTAAACATTATCAAATCTTGTATCAGTCCCTTTACAATGATTGAAAATGGCATTGGTGACTTCGTGATTTCTAGTCTAGATGTTGATACTTGATGATCTTTAGTTTTCCTCTACCACTGCTCCCCACTCTGTGATTTTTGTTCCCCTTTCTTTGCCAAGTTGTACCTATTTCTTGACCACTTGTTTTGGTGGTCACCTATTGTTTTGTAGTTTTTTATTTTTTACCCTTCTTCCCCTCGATGGAACCTTTCTACTCAATGGAACCTTTCTAGGTTTCTCTTCCTAGAACTCTCTATTGTATCCTACTCTTCTCTTGAGTCCCATTGACCTAGTTTTGGTCATCTATGGACATTAATATAATTTCTGACCTCCTAAACAAGCTTGTTACTAGAAGGTTAATTTCCTATACCTATCATTGATGTTTTGTTGGATGAATTGCATGGAACTATGCTCTTAGTTGTATTTGCTTTTTCTCTATCATCAAATCATGATCAGGGAAGATCATTTACCGGATATTGCTTTTTGTTAACATGTAGGCAATAATGAATTTTTTTTCATGTCTTTTGATTTTACCATGCACCATGCACTTTTTAGATGCTCAAGAATTTTGTGTTTAGGCTATTCCTTGAGAAGTTTTGGCTAATCGTATGTGATGAACACCAAAATGGAAGGAACACTTGTAGCATGTGGGTAAAGTTTTGTGACGATTTGATGAACATCAACTTTATGGCATGCCTTGTAAATGTTTGATTGGAGTAGAGGAGGTTAATGTCTTGGGTATATTGTCTACTTTGAGGGTGACAATGTGTACCCTAACAAGATCAACACAATAGAGTGGTGTATACTTTCAAAGACTATCAAGGGTCTTAGAGGATTCTTTGGTCTTGCAAGAAAGCACCACTAGTTTGTGGAGACCTAGGGCTGCATTGCGGCTCCCATTACACCACTGCCTATAAAGATGGTTTTGGGTGGTTTATCAAGGAACTTTGGCTTTGAAGCTCTATAGTAGGTTGATGGTGCAGGGGCATCAGGAGCCTCATAAGCATACCTTTTTGTCATTTTTGGTTTTTAGGTTGTTTGAGTGTTTTGGAGTCTAATAAGGTCATTTATGACCATTTGGGATCATTGTTGATCCATTTTGGAGTGTTATAGGTCCATTGGTCGAAAATTGTAAAAGTTATCAGTGTTGCTCAAAAAATTGTCAAACAACTTTGGCAAAAAGTGTCAAAATGGTGTTTTGTTAGCAAACTAATCAAAAGGTGTTTGAAAATAGTTGGAATTGATGGGAAATGTGTAAAGGCACCCTCCAAACTCGAATGGAGGGTTGGAGACATTGTTTTTGAAGTTTTGGTAAATGAAAGCAATCATTTTCTGTGCATTTGTAATGTTGCAGACCCGTTCCTTCACTTTGTACGGACTGTACGGTCCATATGTTGGTCTGTAATCAATTCACTTGAGTTGGCATGTGAATCTACTTCATTTTGCTTCTTGTGGCATCAATTTTCATCAAGTACTTTGAAAGTTATTGCATTTTCTTTAAAAACTGTTAAAACCCTACCTAGGGTAACCAGTGGGGTGAACTAATGTTGTAACTCAGCCTACCACCAGTGGAAACTCACAAAATGGGTGGTAAGGTTTATCTATATGTAATCTATCATATTCTAAGGTTGCAGGGGCTCAAGGAAGGGTTTGCACGTGCCATGATTCACCAGTAGGTCTGATATTTGATGTATCAGACTGTGTAACTTCAAAGGAAAGGAAGAGTAGATGAGCCAAGGTCGGTTTTTTGTTTGTTTGTCATTGGCAGTGGTAGGGGAATGTGGAGAGAGGTCTTGCAGACCTGAACCCAGGGTTTTGAACATTTTTGAAGGGTTGATACAAGGTTTGTGTATGACTGTCCCAAGTTGTAAGCCCATAAACTGCTGCATTGTTGAGTCGTCACGTGGAAGTTGTCCATGATCATTTAAGCCTCATGACAAGTCTGCCATAATATTTGCACTGCCCAAGGTATGTTGGATCTAAGCCTCAAAAGGAGTTCAATGCTAGGGTCTAAAGAGGTGCACCTAGGAGCGGCAATGGAGAAGGTGTAAGAATACCTTGTCATTTTGAGTTGTAAGCCTAAAGAAGGTCCTTCCTTCGGATCAGTTGAGTAACAACAATGTGTATTAAAATTGCGGGGTTACGACTTTAAAATTAGGCATGAAGGGAAAAAATTTATTGTGGCAGATGCACTTTTTCTTGAAAAGAGGATTCTTAGTTATTCAAAACTTAAATGGTGGGAAGCATCCTCAATGAGGTAGCTCATTCAAAAGATTCAACATTTTCCAAACTCATCCAACAAGTTTGTATGAATGGAAAATGTGTTATGTAGCTGAAAATTCATCACTCCTTGAACTACATGGCCAGCCTATTTGATGACATTTAGTTTTCTCAAGACTAACCAATAGATCGAGTGTGAATTTTTTCAGGGGGGAGGGGAGGCTGGGGGATGAGGACTAAAAGGAGATGTTGATGAATTTGTTGCTTAATGCTTAATTTGCTTGTGGAACAAAGTAGAAGTATGCAAGAATCTGGTCCTGCTTCAATCACTTGGATTTCATTAGGGGATAACCCAAGTTTGGAGGTATGAGGGTGATTATGGTTATAGTCATCTAAGTCAATAAAAATGCTCCTTTTTTTTTTGTCATGTCCTATCTTTTATAATTGAAAACAATAGTCGGGGCCTTCATGGATACAATACCTCAAAACTACATGGGAATTAAAAAATAATAGTAAATGATCAAAATGAAGTTTTGTTTACAACTCTTAGTACCTTGTTTGCACATAAGTCACTTTACCACCCATAATTCTATGGGAAATCAAATGGATCACATGCTATCTTCATTACTTTGCCTTTGATAAAAATCATAGAGGTCCTAATTTTGCCTTTGTTAGAAGGTGTTATGATACTCATTTTCTTATAATAGTATAAATGGCATCTCTTGAAGCATCGTATGGCCAACCACTCTTTTATATTTGCATAAGCACTCACTAGTCTTGGTGGTAGAAAATTACATCCAACATCATTGTTCTACCACAAATTTCCATGGATAACTTGGGTTGCATTGGAACAAAATGAAATAACAAGCACAAGCATCATTTTGAGGAAGGACATTGGCTTTTCAAGCATAAAAACAAATGCCTCTACAGCAAGAAGAGGGAAAAAATGGTTCCTAAATTTCATGACCCCTACAAGGTACTTACAATCGATAGTCTCATTTACAAGTTGGAGCTATTTTCATCTTAAAGAATCAGTCCGCTACTACATGTGTCTTTTATCCATCTGCTTTTACACATCTTACTTGAAGATGGTGATTGGTCAGAAAATTCCCCAATAGACAAAGTTCCAAGAATTGGATGGTGAGGACCAAATAATGTTGGAAATAGAAGTGAGTAACAAAGTCAAGCAATTGCCAAACAAAACTATGACAGGGTATCTTCTCAAGCGAAATAATTTTCCAATAGAGTATGCCACATGGAAAGATGATTATTTCATTGTGAACAATAGGTTTTCCATATAGAAGGCCCTCCTATCTAAAGTCTTGTATGTTTCTTTCAACCTACACCAAGCTTTTGATGCTATTTTTCCTTGAAACCTCAAGCAACATTTTGTGTCATGTGAGTTTCAAGAGCAGTGAGGCATCTCTATTTATATTTTGATAGATTTTGATCTTCACTATGTTCCTCGAGAATTCGTCGCATACCCTTTTAGATGCATTCCCATATTGGGGACAACATGGAAACATGCCCCTGTTGACCCCTACCTCCATTATTTTTGACAAAACATTCTGAAAATGACAACTCTATACAGGGATGGTTGGCTGACCCCTTGTTGAAATGGTAAAAAAACCCAGGTTAAGTTAAAAATTACTTTTTTTTTTTGATGATGAAGAGGTGAAATAAGGGGTAAAGAAAGCACTTTGAAATGCGTATTCAAGTGAGGAATCAACTTTACTTTGCACACAATGGCTTGCCTTTGCTAATCTTTGTTTTCCAACATTTGGCAAACCAAGTTGGAGATAGGTAGAGCTACACTAGCTCAAACCGACCCTATTGAATGTTGGACATGGCATGGCATGGATACATTAGAGTTGAAGATGCTTTCCATTTGCCTCCTTTCATAGGTTGGTAGTTCCTCTGCTACAAAGAGGAATTTGTCCACACACAACTCTATCTTAGGCTTACCTCTAGATGAGCGGAGTTGGTGGCAGCGCTTAGTGCCTTGCAACTTCAAAATTGACAGAGTCAAGAGTATTGACAAACGTTAGATTTATGGTGGGGTGCTGATTCTGAAGATGCCAATGAGATCGATCGGGAGGCACACGAGGGATTGGTTGGGGTTCCATTGAATGGGGCAGCTCCTCATAATGATAGTGATTTAGGCTTAGACTTTGATTTTGATGTAGTGTTAGTAGATGCTAAGAGGCAGCAACATGTTTTCTATGTTTTTGTCATTATGTAGTAACTTTTCTGTATTATTTATGCACAATGACAATGAAAGCAATTAAATTCTGTTAATTTGTTTGTCAATGTAATAATCACCCATTTTTATTTTTTTCAAAAACTTGTTAGCTCAAAAAAAAATGAAATTGCAAGCACTTACTTTCCATTTTTTGATCACCAAGTTCCTAGCTTGGGTGAGGTGAGAGCATACAATGTACAGGATTACAAATTCTTTGCAAAATAAGATGCTGAAAATAGTATCCACTTATTCAGTGGGGTTAGCCAACACTTCCACTTTTCAATGGGAAAGCTTATACAATAGTGAAAATACAAGCAAACTCTTCCACTTTTCAGTGGTGAGTGAATACAACAAGAAAGAGTAACTCTCCCACTTTTCAGTGGCGAGTGAATACAATAAGCTAGAGCAACTCTTTCGCATTTTAGCGGTGAGTGAGAACATAATAAGCCACTTACTCAATGGGGTGAGTAACAGCAAAATACCAAGAGCAGCTCATTGGTGGTACTACCACTCAATGTTACAATGTTAGCTCATTTGAAAACTTGTAAATTCAAGATATGCATCTATTGTTACAAGTGTGGTCATGGAATAAATTGATAGAACATCCCCACATGTATCACAACATCAAAGAGCTAACCACCCATCATGAAATTAACAAATATACCACAAAGATTGGCAAATAGTTGGCTGGTGCAGGTCTGAAACCCTACTGTTACAGTTTGGATGATGAGATATTAACTCAGAAAACTTCAGCAAATCATTCCCACACACACCCACAATGAATGCAAGCTCAAAGATTGGCAAATAGATGGCTGGTGCAGGTCTGAAACCTTGCTGTTACAGTCTGGACAGTGACATGTAAAATCAAAAAACTTCACCAAATCACTCCATCACACACCCACAATGAGTGCAAGCTATTACCATGTTTCCAAACAGCTATGAGTGACTTATCCCATCATCAAAATAGTGACTGCAAAATCAAAACTGAAACTTCAAAGCATTTCCAATGGTGACTCCTGGTTGGAATCACACCATAGTCTTGGTAGGGAATATCTTGCAATTCCGAAACTAGAAATCTATGAGGGATTTCTTTCTCAAGGATTGAAGAGAACCAAAACCATTTGGAAGCATAACATTGTCATTCTTTAGCATGTCCAAATGAGCCCTCAATACCTCCTTTATAGCTTTTTTCGTTTCTTTTTCAGGAAACATTTTTTTCGCTGCTTTTTGAAAAAGCATTTTTTGCTTTTTCTGAAAAAACTCATTTTTGCTTTTCGTTGTTGTTGTTGTTTTTTTTCCCTCTGAAAAACCACTTTTTTCTTTTTAAATTAAACAATTCATCATGTGCAACATTTAATCACCTCTCCAATGAGCTATTACACTAAGTTGTCCTTTAATTATTTATCAACATTAGATAACATTAGTGAAATATTAATTAAATAACTTAATAACTCGTCAAGTTGCGAAAAGTACTGCAATGTCATCAAAATCCAATTTTGACCACACCATGATGAAAGTGAAATAGTAGGAAGATGATGGAAATCAACTTGATGACTTTCTAAAAATAGTTGGCTCCTCCAAGAATTTTGGAGAGCACCCAAAAGGTCGGAAATTGATTCCAAAAGCATCAAAGGGCCCCAACTAACCAATTGAACTCAAACCCAAGAACAATTGCTCTACAAGTATCATGCCCCTGAAATTGCAACACTAAAATATAAGAAAACAAAATGTTGAAATGCAAATAAAAAATAAAAAACAACAATAACAATATAAATATTAACAATTTAATATTATTATAATTATAGTTATTAGAATATAATACTATAAAATATATATATAAAACTAATATAAATAAATATATTAACATTGCCTTAACAACACACAAAGGGGATAGGATATTCCATGTCAGACTTGGTTGTCAGAATCTGTCCCTTGCAACAACCCCTTACAATACTTTGATTCATCTAGCAAGCGATAGCCAATAGTATGATAACTATTTGGTCATTAAATAAAAGGACATCAATTAATATAAGGAGCATTTATAGAAGGTGGCGACTAAAATAAATAGCAGCAGATTTGAAATAGAAAAAGAGTTTATAAAAGCAGCGATGGAATATAAGGCAGTAATTGATAATGAACAGCAGCGATTGAGTTTGTAATAGGCAGTGATTAGGATGTTACAAAAAAGACAATGATTAAAAGCACTGCTGGAGGATAAGACGAAACAACACTTAGTATTAAACAAAATTCATGTCTTTTTGTTAAGAGATCTCTATTCAAAGGGATGCATCGTCTCACTTAGACATGAGGATATATGAGGGAAGTAAAATCATTTGCAAAGGACATCATGGGATCATCTGCAAAAACATAGTTACATTCAGGCAATCAATATCTTCTGAATATTAAAAAGAGATCAAAACAGCAAGGCAATGGGAGCAGATCTAATGTAATTATCTGCACTCAGCAGACAAGGGCATAAGTCAACATTTACTAATATATTTACATCCAAAATATAGCAATCTTATTTTAGCAAGTTTTGTGGTATGCTCTATCATGATTATTGTGTATAATGATATATTTATTATTGTATATTCTCTATGAATCTGGATATATTTAGTGTTTGTAATTCTCAACAAGCAACCAATAAGGAGGAGTGGGGGAAGTACCGGTAGGGTGAGTAGGTACTAGATTTCTTTATAAATATGCCACTCCATGTTGGATGACCGTGTGTCTACCACTTGGGGCCAAGGGGGTGAGTGTTTGCCCTTGGGCTTAGAAATTGGAATCTACGGGCCTCCTATTGTAGCTTTTTGATTGGTTGTTGGGATGGATTTAAGGAGCGTCAATCAGAAGAAGGATGGATGAGGTAGCATGGATAGGGAAAGCAGGTACAAGTTTATCCACTAAGTACGCCACCCATGTTGGATGCCTGCATGTCTGCCACTTGGGGCCAAGAGGGATGGTATATCTGCTCTTGGGCTTAGCATGGATAGCTTCGGGTAGACTTATCATGTTTCTCATCCAAATCCTATTATGATTAAACTTCCACTATGCATTATGGATATTGTGTAGTTTATATAATTTTGAAATAGTTATGTATTTTTACATGGTTTAAATAGATAAGACATTCATTATATAAGTTTTGATCATATGAATTATATTTCTAATATTGTCTAACATGATTGCAGGACCTAAGCCAAGTTTTATATTGCTTCAAGCATCTAATTGGTTAGTTACAACCCTAACTAAATTAAAAATTTGATTCTAGGGCAAGATTTAGGGCAATCCCAAAAAGGGGACATCACAACAAGATTGATAAATGCTTCTCCAAGAGTGTTGGAGTTCTCCCTAACTAACTAGTTAGCCTTCAAAAGACTTGGAAATTGGCTAAATGTGCACGAATTGGCTAAGCGCCAAAAGGGGACATTACAGTCAACTCTCTTATGAACTCTCAATTCAACTCGAATGTTACATATTAAGGATCTATAATGTATTTGATGAACGCATTATCAATGTTATCATATGAATAATTGAAATTTCCTTTTTTTTAAATTTCTTTTCCTATTTTGTAATAGTTGTCACTTGTCGTCCCCTAAAAGTGGCCTCCAAAAAATGTGTCCTTGAAACACGTTGCTTTGTCCCTTGTCGTCCCCATCCTAGAAACTTGTAGTAACATAGGATCTTTATCAATATTGTGAACTTTTTCTGACTTTTCTTCATGCTGTCCTACAACTTTAATGATATTCTTTTACTCAATTTGTAGTTATCCTTTTGTTTTTGATATTAAAGTTTGTATATCTAAGAATTTGGGACTCGAGAAGAAACAAATTGGTTTAAGTTTGATTGGTTTTGTAATGCTGCTAATTTCTTAGATTAAAATTAATAATGTATTCAACACAATGTAGTATTAATTTAAGTATTTAATTTATTTGTGTGTAGTATTTAATTGAATACAATGTTATACATATAGAAGAAAATCCAATATTAAATAAGTCGAAGTCAATAATTGATTATCATCAACTTTCAAATATTACATTTGAGAATAAAAAAAGTTAGGTAATGTTATTTGATGAAGTCTATAAATAGCTCTGTACCCTCTAGAAGATCAATGGTAAGGCCTTGTAACTATGGCACAATCTAGGAGATACCTGTGTAAAAACATAGTATGTGCCTACATGCACCACAAGCCCTAGCTAGGACCATTGATGAGCACACGATTATACTAAGGAGGGGGGCGGGGGGTGAATTAGTATAATACAAATTTTTGCTTTTTCAAACTTAATTCATCACAACAATAACAACCACGCAAGATCTAACAATTAAGAACACAATAAGAACACCAAATTTACATGGAAACCCTTATGGGAGAAAACCACGGCACAATAATGCTTTTATATGAATTCTTCTTTTTACAAATTTTGTAGGCACCAACCTACTAGAGGAACCAACCCCTCATTCAATTTGTGAGCACCAACCCCTCATTCAATTTGTGAGCAACAACCCACTAGAAGCACCAACTCCCACAACTGAACTCGTAGGCACCAACCTATTAGAGGCACCAATATCTCCGTTAGGAAGCACCAACTTCCAAAGAAAAGTACCACCCTCTATGTTGCTCCTTCAGCGGATGATGGACATTATGATTCCTTCACCAAATCTGTATTCTATTCTTCTTTTCTAAACTTCACACATTCTTATTCACAAATGTGCTATAAATCTGAATACCAATCAGCAAAACTCTCTTCACAAGTCTACTATAATTCTGCTCTCATATCTCCTTCAAATTTGCTTATAATGCTGATTAGTATCTGCTTAAATATGCTCCAAAGTCTTCTTTAATCTTGCATGAAACCTCCTTTACAAATCTTCATATGCTATATTCATATATCTGTTGTTCGATATCAGCTCTTCTAGGAATGATTATTCATGTTTTCACTTGCACATCTTATATGTCTTTTATATCATCATGAACTGCTGTGTATATATGATGAACTCGCCTTTTTTACTTAATAACACACTTCACCATTTGAATGATCTGCCTTTATATCTTCAATGATTTTATGAATGGATGCAACTCTTTGAAATGGATACAATCATTTGGATAGTCATGTCTTTCACTAACAAAACTGCCTTAACTCAATCTCTTAATCTGCTGTGTAAATGAACTTGTTTATTTCTACTCACTCATTGAATTGCTACTCGATTATTCCATGTTTCATCTTCTCATAATTTATTCATATCTTTTTATATCTCCACATTCCACTCCACCTTCAATCTTTATTTATATCTCTATATGTCTCTATGAAAAGAGACATCCTTTGGATAGAGGCATCTCTCTCAAAAGTCATAACACTTGATAACCTTGGTTGCTGCCTTAATTCTAATTTATTGATTGCTGCCTTCTTTTCAAATATTAATCGCTTCTTATTCATTTAATAATTTCTGCCTTTTTACTTTATCCTATCTCTGCCTTTTAAGCTTGTTATCGATCGATCCTTTGGAAATTAATCTCTGCCTTTTGGTTTAGAATAATTGCTGCACCTTTTTGTCTTATTCACACTTACAGCAGTTTTTGTCTTTTATGCAAACTGTTGGATATTCGGTCTTTAATTGCTTTCTTTTTGAAACATATAATCGCACCTCTTTTGGTTTTTGTCTTTTTCTGATTTTTGCCCTATATGTTATATTGTCTTATGTGCTGCAGATATAATTATATTTTGTCTTATTTAATTCTTCAATAATAAAGCGCTGCATTTTGTAAACAATTACAAATCCTTAATTTCTTTGCTGACTTTATTACATGATCACTGCTATCTTAATTGTATACACTGTCTTTTAATTGCTGCATCTCATACTCAGTTGCTGCTCTCCTTATTAGACACCAGCCCCTTAACATGGTAATTGTATTTTTTCTCTTACTTAGGCATTGCTACTCATTAAATAATCAATGCTTCCTCAAATAATATTCCAAGTGTAGTTGGCCAGCATAGATGATGAAGGCAACAACATGAGGGAGGTCCATATCATTTTACATTTAGGTTTTTGTCTTCACATATTGGTGCCAAAGAATGAATTGACCCAAATAAATATCTAAGTTCAAATCTTTAATTTAAACTACAAATATGATCCCATTAATCCTTATATTCCTGCTTAAAAATATTGCCTTATATAACTGATCCAAGTTACCTTGACTATGTCACTGCAATTGCTGAAATGAATCACTCCAATGTGATGACATGACATGACAACAATTAATCTCGCTCATAAAAATACTTTTGACATTAATGACAACATTGTCCAATCCTTTGACATCAATGACAATTTCAAACTTCTATATACCCTTGACATCAATGACAACATTTCCAACAACCATTCTAGGTTGTACGTTGTTCCCGAAGTTTAGATGCAATTTGTATGCCCTCTACTATGCCAATAGCCTTACCACACCGTCTTTTGAGAGTTACCAATATATATATATATATTTCTTATACATTCTTTCAATTACCAAACTTTGAATCACCCGCTCATTGCAATCAATTTTCTTTTTTGATAAAAGATCCTAATAACTAATGGGGATTTGAGAATGGACGTACCAGTGGGGTTGAGGGGCAGTGCCCCTCATGGGGGTTTGGGGGCAACGCCCCTAGTGGGGTCAAGGGGCAATGAGCCTTGTGGGGATTTGGGGGCAATGCCTCCAATGGGGTCAAAGGGTAGTGCCTCTTTTGGGGGTTTGGGGGCAACGCTCCCGAAGGAGTCAAAGGGCAGTGCCCCTTGTGGGGGTTTGGGGGCAAGCCCAAATTAAGGCCTTTGAAACCACACAAAACCTTCATTGCTAGTCATTGTATTGCTGCATGCCCTAAGTCGCCAACCATGTGTAAAAATGAAGTAAAAATATTATATAGATTTGGACAAGTTATTGACAAAAAGCTCGTGATTTTTTTCGTTGACTTGCGAGTTTTACACAGAAAATAACTGTGATTTTTTCAAAAACTCGTCGGCGAGTTATTGGGTGAGTAAGTCGCTTAGCCATTTGGCTCAAGAGTACTCACGAGTTTTGTGAGTACTTTGCAAGTTTTGCAATAGAGGTGCAACCGGTTGTATATTTAGGAGGTAGTTGTGTAATTGCTAGTCTTTTTATGAGTTGTTTTAAACAACTGCGCTGGCTTTGTTTTCATCAACTATGCAATCGGGCAGTTTTTCCTGACTACAAATATTAGCTATAGTAATATTCTATATAGGCTAGTTGCCCACCCAACCCGTAGGGAATTGTAGTTGGGTGGGGGCCCTTAACTATATCCTCTCGGGCCCCACCCCTCAAATTGATCTCTGTTTTTGTGATTTAGAGGGCCACCCACCCCACAAAAGGAACCTACTTCTCACTTACTCAATTATAGGATAGGCGAGAAATACTCAAAAGTGGTAGTGTGTTCATAACGAAGGTGAATTGATTTGCGAATAGAGATGATTCCTCCTCGTTTAAATCCGGGGAGGACAAGTGCAGTATTTCTCACGTCAATGGCTACAAATGGTGTCTCTTCCCTTTCCAAGGTTGTTCAAATTTCCTTCTCAACCTTCTATAGATTTGGAAAGGTTGCGTGAGTAAGATTTGGATTAGTAACTCAAAGAGCTATCAGCATGAGGAAGTGTTTTGAGCAAGTTGTAGAGCTTGTATAGGTGTTTGGATATATTGTTTATGTAAAAAATATTGTTGGAGACCTAAAAAAGGCAGTAAACCTGTAATAGCTCAAAGAGACAGTGGCATGAGGAGGTTCCTCACCCTTCTAGACTTTCCTAATTTTGGCTTCTCCATGTCAAATGCTGTTTTTGTTTCTTGTTCTCTTTTACATGTTTTGTTTTGCCTCTTTTGATGGCTGCACTTGACAATGCAAATCTAAGCACACGGTGATTATCTTTCCTTTAAACAAAAACTTAATGAGTATTGTAAATACGCAAAAAATTTGTTGGTAAATTAAGTAGTGGGATATTTACATTGATTGCAGATCACAAACAATGCTAACAATAGGAGCTATGAAGGTGTCATGCAGCTGAAATAGCAACACTAAAAGATAAAGCGTCAAAATGCAAATAAATAAATAAATAAAATAAAATAACAATAACAATATAAATATTAGCAACTTAATTATATATATATATATAATTAATAAATAAACAGCAATTATGGACACAATGATTGGCATGGTAACAATTCCATTCTCAAGACAATTATATCAGAGTTACCCCAAGTTTTCAGGACGGGGACGGCGGGATGAGTCCCCAAGTTTCCGAGTTTTGAGGTCAAATTTGGGGACAGCGGGGGGACGACTATATAAAATATAGGGAAAATTTAAAATATATAGGGAAATTATAAATATTCATATGAAAACATGGATAAAGCATGCATAATATACATTATAGAACCTCATAATATTCATGCTGATCATCATTATCTAGATTTAACATCCACAAATCTGAGCTGTCCTAATAATTCCAATTAACTCATAAGAATTAGGTTTACATTAATGTCCTTTGCAAGTTATAATTAGAAGTACAAGATCTGTTTGTACATGCATAATCTCTAGCCTAACTAATTACATATTGAAAACATACACTTTTCCCCATGTATAAATAGCTTAATGCCCTATTTCAACAACAATCAATGATGTTGATTTTATAAGATCAGATTAGAATACAAAATTAATTCAAAAATGACACAAGAACACAACCAATACCTTGGGAAAACCCTCCAACCTGAGGGAGAAAAACCCAACCAATATATCTCTTATATATTGATATAAATAATAGCAGCAATCTGCTTACAACTTGGGCACAAACTCAATGCCTCAATGATACAATAAACAACACCTCTTCTAGATGCAATGATACAAATAATATGAATCTCCTTGAATCGATCTGCTGAAACTCAATGTGCTCTTTTAAATCGCACTTCTTCTCCTTCAGTGAATTCACTTGACTTGATGATCCAACACAATTGAAAGCATCTCATATATATAGCCTTTGAAGAGAATCGCACCCTTTCATGTAGAGAGGTCGGCCTTGATAGAGGGACGTCTTTTGGAGAGGCACGAATCCCAAGACAAGGTCGGCTATTTAATAAAATAATAAATAATATTTATTTGTCTTTTAATATTTGTTTTGTCTCATTAATGATTGAAGCGCCTCTTCAATGAAATCGAAACATATAAATTTAAATAGCAATTTGCTACATTTAAATTTATTCTTCTTATCTGACCTGGAGATTACTCACACAACTGTCTAATAATCAACACTCCCTCTCAGCTAGGGAGGAATACTTCCAGTTGTACAAAATGTATCACCTCATAGTGATGTTAAACATCATGGCTACATCCATGAAAGAAAAAACTTATCACCTCATCGTGAAAGCATATCACCTCATCGTGATATCAACCATCATGGCTACCTCCATAGATATTAAGTACAAGTGTTCATCACTCAATGTGATGTTGTCACCTCACCGCGACTTTCACCATGGCTCTCCTAGAGGGTGAAACACAAGTACAAGTAATCATCATGGACTCCCTCACGTGATGTTGTCATGGAGTCACACACATGACATCCACCATGGCTCTCCCAGAGGGTGGAATTAAGGGATTTCACCTCGAACCTCTCTTACAGAGAATAACTCATTAACAAGGGATTTCACCTCGAACTTCTCTCACAAAGAAGAACTCATTAAAGAGGATCACTGATACCGAGACTCCTTCTTAATTAAGGCTGTATTCTCCACCATACCAAGCTTATCCCAAAAGTACACAAACTTTATCCTGGAGAGAGGCTTGATGAGAATGTTTGTCGTCTGCTCATCAATGCTGATATACCTCAATTGTATAGCTTTCCTCAATACCATATCTTTGATATAATGGTATTTGATCTCAACATGCTTTGTTCTGTCATGAAACATAGGATTGACAGAAAGCTTCACACAGCTCTGGTTATCACAATGAATGATAGTAGGCTCCATTGATTGCCCAAACAATCCTGCAAGGAGCTTACGAAGCCACATTGCTTCACAAGCTGCAATGTACTCTGCCTCTACTGTATTCAATGCCACTGAAGACTGCTTCCTGCTGCACCGGGATATCATAGCAGATCCCAAACTGAAGCAAAAACCAGAGGTACTCTTCCGATCACTAACACATCCTGCCCAATCAGAATCAGTAAAGCCATGCAACTCCAAATCCACACCTGTAGAATATCTCAACCCATATCCAACTGTGCCACGCAAGTATCTCAGGATATGTTTAGCTGCAACAAGATGTATCTGCCTTGGTTCACACATGAATTGACTAAGTGCACTCACTGCATAATAGATATCAGGTCTAGTGTTAACTAGATACATCAATGAACCAATCAGCTGCCTACATTGTGGAATCCACCAATTTTGAACTAGCTGCAACTTCCTTCAACTTATGTAAGTTGGTCTCCATAGGTGTAGACATAGGTTTGCAATCAATCATACCAAACCTCTTCAGAATGTCAATGGTATACTTGCCTTGACTTAGAATCATCTCATTTGTTTTTTGCCAAACTTCTAAGCCAAGAAAGTAATGCATGAGACCAAGATTCTTCATCTCAAACTCAGAAGCTAACTCCTTCTTACATTTTAGAATAAGGTGTTCTTCTCCAGTGATAAATCAAATCATCAACATACAGGACCAAAATTAATGCTTCACCATTTATTACCTTGAAGTAGAGGTTAGAATCTACATCATTCTTTAAGAAACCCAAACTCAACAGGTAACGATCAATCCTTTCGTACCAAGCACGAGGAGCTTGCTTAAGACCATACAAGGCCTTTTTCAGCTTGCAAACATGAGACTCCTTCCCATGTACCTCAAATTCATTGGGTTGCTCAATGTAAACCTCTTCTTCTATGACACCATTCAGAAAGGCTGTCTTTACATCCATTTGGTGAATCTTCCATCCTCTAGATGCAGCAATAGCAATAATGGTCCTGACATAAGTATAACGAGCCACATGAGTAAAGGTTTCTTCATAGTCAACTCCCTCTTTTGTGAGAACCCTCTAGCCACGAATCTTGCCTTGTACTTCTCAATGCTCCCATCAGCCGCATGCTTGATCTTGAAGAGCCATTTAGAAGACACCACAAATTTGCCTTCGAGTCTAGGAACAATATCCCAAACATCATTCTTAAGTATGGATTGATACTCCTCAGTCATAGCATCTTTCCAAACTTGTTGACTAGAAGCTTCTTCAACACTTGAAGGCTCTGACTCAATGATTTGACTCATCAGAGCTACATAACCGAAGAACTTATTAGGTCTTTTGCTTTCTTTGAAGGTTCCTCTTGGGGTTGCAAGACTTTCTGCCTCTTGCATTATTTTCTTGGCCCAGAGAGGTCTCTTCCTTCCAATCACAATATCTGTAGGCCCATCAGTAGGCTCCAAGGGCTCAACTGGATCATCATCTTCTTTAGGTTATGGAACCTCCCTCTGATTCTCAAGAACATGGTCAACTTCCATATCCTGAGGAGGTTCTTCTTCATCGATCTCCATATGAGTGCCCTTGGATCTTCTGAATGCAATATCCTCCTCAAATGTGACATCTCTACTGATCTCAATAGTCTTTTGACTCGGGATGTAGATTCTGTAGGCTTTTGATGTCTCACTATAGCCTACCAAAATTCCCTTCTTGCCAGAAGGTTCCAACTTAGTCCTCTTTTCCTTTGGAATATGAACAACTGGACACCCAAAGATCCTCAAATGACTTACTTCAAACTTCACCCCAGAGAATGCTTCTTAAGGAGTTATGTTTTCCAAGATTCTGTGAGGACTTCTATTTTGGACATAGACAACAGTTCTGGATGCTTCAGCCCAAAGAGAGATTTGCAGGTCTTGGTCATGAATCATGGCTTTGACTGCTTCCACGATAGACTTGTTCTTTCTCTCTGCAACGCCGTTCTGTTAAGGATTATAAGGAACGTTGAGCTCCCTCTTAATCCCTACTTCAATGCAAAAGTTACGAAAGATAACAGAAGTGTACTCTCCTCCGTTATCTGATCTCAACACCTTGATCTTCTTTCCGGACAGATTCTCCACCTGAGCTTTGTTCTCTTTGAAATCTTTGAACCTTTCTAATATCTCCTCAGATTCTTTAGATTTCAAGAAATAGATCCAAGTCTTTCTAGAGTAGTCATCAATAAAAGTAATGTAATACAAGAAACCACTTGAAGACACAACAAACATTGGACCACATAAATCAGAATGAATAAGATCTAATACACATTTGGATCTACTTTCACTACTATGGAATGGACCTTTTGTATTCTTACCCAAAGTGCAGCCTTTGCAAGTTCCTTCATGCTTCTGGTTGAATTTAGGAAGGCCAGTCACCATCTTCTCCATAATATGTAGCACTCAAAAGTGAAGGTTAGTCAATCTTCGATGCCAAAGATCACACAAACTCGCGGAGTCATGTACTAGAGCCTGAATGGGGCACATGCATAGCTTGTAGAGACACCTGTGTGTAACTCCAATCATTCGAGCAGTCTTGATGTTAGAGTTCTTCGCCCATATGAGAACTTTGCCTTCAAAAAAGGCAACTTGATAACCCTTGTCTTCCAAGGCTGAGATGGGAATAAGGTTCCGCTTGATGCCTGGAACGAATAGCACATCATCCAACTGTAAGGAATCGTCGAAATCCAAATGAAGAGTTGAGGTCCAAACACCTTTGACTAAATAGCTAGCATCATCTACAATAATGACTTGTTCGCTAAAATCTTTCTCCACTAGATTAGATAGATGCTCCCTAAATCCGGTGATGTGACGGGAAGCACCACTATCTATTAGCCAAGTGTTGGTGTCGGTGGTTACGTTACTTGACAAGGCTGAATAGAATAGGTATTCACTTGTATCCTTATGCATGGAGGCTTCATCGACATTAGCAAAGGCGGCCTGTTGCTTAGGCCTGGAAGGACATACCTTTGCAAAATGACCATACTTGTCACATCGAAAGCATTGGAGCTTGGAGAGGTCCCTCTTCTTCTTAAATGTGGGGCCACCATCAACTCCTCTATCTCTGTTTCTTTTGAAATACCCTTTCTTCCCACCTTTATTCTTTGAGGATTGAGTGGCAAGAACATGAAGGTCTTCATTGACGGAGCTTTGCCCAATACCTCTTATTGCCAACCTAGATTCTTCTTGAATACAGTCTGCCCTCAATTGATCAAACTTGGGAAGTTTTGATCTTGCACTGATTCCCTGAATATATGACTCCCAGGATGAAGGGAGACCATTGAGGGCCAGCATGGTTAGATCCTTGCTATCGACAACATGCCCAATAGATGAGAGCTGATCTCTCAACTCTGTTATTCTCATGTAGTAGGCAATGACAGTTTCTCCCTTTGCCATCTTCAAGTGATGAAGTTGTTGCTTCAGTGCAAGAGCCCGATTGGTGTTGTTGATCTCGTACATCTCCTCCAGGGTTTTGAACATCTCTTTCGCAGTCCTTAACTTGGAGACGATAGGAACAATATGATCCTTCACCAAATCAACCAACATCTTCTTTGCCTTAATATCTTTCTACTTGCATAGGGCTTTCTCTTCCTCATCCGTAGGCTCGGGGGCACAACTCTCCACAAACTCTGCCAACTCGCTTTCCTCCAAGGTGAGCATGATCCTGAATCTCTACGAAGTGAAGTTAAAAGCACCCTCAAGCCTATCCTCAATCGTAAGACCATTCACCATCTTGACAAAAAGATAAAGGTGAATAGAGATGAGAAGTAAAACAAGGGTATCACTGAATTAATCACAAATCTGATCGGGATCCTCTTCAAACCCTCTTTGATACCATGTTGATTTTATAAGATCATATTAGAATGCAAAATTAATTCAAAAATGACACAAGAACACAACCAATACCCTGGGAAAACCCTCAAACTCGAGGGAGAAAAACCCAGCCAATATATCTCCTTTATATTGATATAAATAATAGCAGCAATCTGCTTACAACTTGGGCACAAACTCAATGCCTCAATGATACAATAGACAACACCTCTTCTAGATGCAATGATACAAATAATATGAATCTCCTTGAATCGATCTGCTGATGCAAAACTCAATCTGCTTCTTTAAATCACACTTCTTCTCCTTTAGTGAATTCGCTTGACTTGATGATCCAACACAATTGAAAGCATCTCATATATATAGCCTTTGAAGAGAATTGCACCCTTTCATGTAGAGAGGTCGGCCTTGATAGAGGGATGTCTTTTGGAGAGGCGCGAATCCCAAGACAAGGTCGGCTATTTAATAAAATAATAAATAATATTTATTTGTCTTTTAATATTTGTTTTGTCTCATTAATGATTGAAGCTCCTCTTCAATGAAATCGAAACATATAATTTAAATAGCAATTTGCTACATTTAAATTTATTCTTCTTATTTGACCTGGAGATTACTCACTCAACTGTCTAATAATCAACAAATGACTGTGGTAGATTATAGTTCATTTGGTTGGTACAATCAATACATCATAATGATTAGATCAGCATAAGCATTAAATAGTAAATACTGTTTTTTGCTTTCTGTAGAAAGTTTTTGCGAGATATAAACAATAAATTGTTATTATGATTACAAGAATGAAATAAGATAAATAGTTCGTGATATTACATTAAGCTGCCACATCATTGTAAAAACTAAATTCTAATAATTTTGCATTAACAACCTTAGATGGAATTAGTTACAATGTCAGTAGTAACTTTAAAAACATGTTGAAATGTAGGGGACGACTGACTCTCCCCGGGATGATCGGGGGACGTCTAGGCGTCCCCTGGTGGGATGGTTAACTGTCCCCTTTTTTCCAGCCACCCGTCCCCCCATTTTTGATCTGTTTCCTAGTAATTTGCAATAAAGGGGACGTTAGGGGACCGTCCCCTAGTTGTCCCCTTGTCCTTGGGATGTCCGGGGAAAGGTATGACTCATTTCAGACAGGGGATGCATCCTCGGGTTTCCCTGAATAATATTAATAAACGTGTAAAAAAGAGCACTTATTCTTTTGGATTCACAGACTAGTTCTTTAATTACTAATATGATGAATATAAGGACAGTGATGATATAATGCAGCGATTGAGTGAAGGATTAGTAGTTAAAGAACTAGGCATTGATATGGAATGAGCAGCAATTAGTTTTAAGGAAGCAATCCTTCCTTAACAAAAGGTCATTTCCAATTAAAAAAGACATCTCTTTTCAAAGAGGTGTGCCCCATCATGGAAATAGGAGGATATATAAGGAAATGAAGATCAACAGATTTAGGGAGGGAAGTGTAGGAGAAAATCAGGAAATAAAATGAATAAATCTGATATGGGGAGATCAAGAAATGTAATTAAAACAGCATTCAGAACAGCAGCATGGATCACATAAGTAAGTGGTATGCATTATGCATTTTACATATATATATGCAAGGGTGACTATATATATATATATTTATTTATTTATATGAATATATGCATAGTTACCGGGAGACGCATCTCCCCCCCTCGAAGACCCGTCTCGGAGACGAAGACGCGTCTTCGGTACCGGAGACGTCTCTGGAGACGCCTCTTGCCGCCTGGAGACTTCCGCTGGAGTTTCCCGAGTACCCTGTCGTCTCCTATTGCAAAAAATGACGTCTCCCGCAAAAAAAACCTAAAAACTTTATAACATTTGAAACTTTCAAAATTAAAGCATAATGTATAGTGTTTGTTTGACGCGACTAAGACTCCTGACCACGGTTTAGGCGATAACATTGCTCATTGCTGCTTGCGGTGACGTCTGAGGAAGGCCACGCTAGAGTTCTAGCCGTCGCCGCCAGGTAAGATGGCCTTAGTGATTTACCCCCAATTCTACTACTAGCAGAGGAACCTGAGTTAGAGAGTGATGAGTATTTGGAGAGCATCATAGCTGAGGACCTTGACATGGATGATCATGATTTGGTGTAGATGATAGATTTCTGATTTTTGTTTTTTGTTTGTGTATGAGCCTATCAAAATATCAATATTTCTAAATTTCAATATGTAATCGAATATTAAATATCAAATATGCAAATGTCAAATCAAAATGTGAACTATGATTATGAAATATGAAGTATGAACTCTTTGACTCTTTGTTGCAATGACATTTGTGTATTTAAAGTTAATGTTCATTGTGAAACTTTACTACTGCTCTTGTTTTGAAAGTTCAAGGTCATCATATTTTCTATAAATTATTAATTTTTTTATATTTTTAGTTTTTATTTATATTAAAAAAAAATGGCGTCTCCAAGTACCCCCCGTCTCCTATTTTCAAAAAAAAGCCGTATCGGTACTGGTACTAGTCCCCCGTACCAGTGCCAATCTCGCGGCAACTATGAAAATATGTATTATATTCATTATGCAATAATGATGCCTGCAACAATTATTGAGTCTTATAAGTACTTATGATTCTTTAATATAAATATGGATAATAGATTCTTATTTGTTGATTTACACTTTAAAATGAATAGATTATATATATATGTGTGTGTGTGTGTGTGTCTTTATCTTATAGTCAACAACATAGGGATGAAGGAGGCAATTTAGGGAGATGCAGTTTACGGGCTCTCCTATGCTAAGTAGCCCACCTCAAGGGTGGAATTGTCTTGGTTCAGATGTTCCTACCGCTTGGGGCCAAGGGGTGGGTTGTCTTGGTTGGATGCTCGTGCTCTTGGGCTTAGATGGATAGCTTCGGGCTGACTTATCATGCTTTTCATCCAAGTCTTGTTATGATTAAAACTTCCACTATGCATTATGGATAGTGGTAGTTTAGATAGTCTTGGAATAGTTATGTATTTTAAGTAAGGCAAACATTTATTATGTTTTGATCATATGAATTATATTTCCAATTTTATCTAACATGATTGTAGGACCTAAAACCAAGATTTATCTTGTTTGAAGCATTTAAGTGGTAAGTTATAACCCTAACTACATTAAGCTTGTAATTGTAGGTCAAGATTTAGGGCAATCACAAAAGGGGACATTATAGGACACAATATACTTCATAGTTGCCTTGTTTGCGACATGTGAGGCAGTATGGCTTTAGAGGATGCTTTCAGACATGCAAATTTCTCAAATAAGGCCTTCACCCTTGTTTTGCGACAATCAAGGGGTGCTAAAACTTGCCAAGAATCTTGTCTTCCACGAGCATACCAAACATTTGGAGCTTCATTGTCATTTCATCAAGCAACTTGTAGAAGATGGATCGCAAATATCTTATCCACAGAGGATAAGGATGACAACACATGGGATAAGATTAACAAATCATAAAGCAAAATGGTAAATCCTAAAGTCAACATGACTTTATTGAAGAAGATTCTTGGAGTCTATCCTAAAAGCTAATTGACCTTACAATATAAAATATTGCTTTAATATGCAAATCTAAGGACATGGTGAATGCTTTTCCTTTAAACAACAACTTAATCAATGAATATTTTAAATACACAAAATCTTTGTTGGTAAATTAAGTAGTTGGATATCCACATTGATTGCAGATCACAAACAATGCTAACAATATGAATCATGAAGGACACAATATACTTCACAATTGCCTTGTTTTGGGTTTTGCTCACCTAGTCCACTCGTGATTGATTACTAGTGTTCCATAGGGACTCATCCCCCCTTCCCACCACCCCCAAAATTCCCACGTTTTTGGGATGGGGATGTCCTTGGGATGTAGGGTTTTGGAGGGGATGTCCCCTTGCCATCCCACCATTGCCACCCTAGACTTGGGGACGATTTCGAGATGTCCAAGGGACTCCTAAGAGTCTCCTGAATATTTCAAAGACTTCCAAGCATCCCTTGTGGTAGGTAGTTGCAAAAGTTCATTTTAAAAAGAAAATCTAAAAGTTTTTTTGAAACGTGTGTTGTAGGCCTTAACCTTAGTGGCACCTATGGGCCCCACCCAAACCCTAAACACCTGCAAAAAACTTACAAATAAGTATCTAAGCCTCTTTCCAACTAACTTGAAAGTTTGAATAACAAAGTTAAAAATTACAATAGCAAGCTCTAAGAGTGAAAAATTGCAAGTGAAGGCATTAGGATTGAGGAATAGTGAGAGGAAGATCAAGAGGAAGAGTAACATCAATCCATTGTTGAACCAAAGGATTTAAAGCATTATTTAATCCTCAAGGTAGGCTTCCTTCATGTTGTTTTTTAAAATATATTTTTAATTGTTCAATACATAGTAACGAGACTCGGACTTGGCTCAGACTCGGCTAGGGTGACTCGACTCGAGACTTGGACTCGGCGCAGACTCGGCAAAATGAAAAAAAGTTGAAAAAACCCTAGAAATTTAGAGATTTTTAAGGATTTAAAACTTGTTTCAAGCACCCTTTATTGAATACAACACAAATAAAAGCAAATTTGATCACATACACAAGTATACCACGATCACATAAGTATAAAGTACACAAATTGTAGTTGCGCTGCTGAAGGAAATAACATACTTAGATATATAAAATTAGTCACATGTATACAAAACTCATGGAATATGAAATCCATAACATCAAATGTTCCATACAAATATGAAATATCAAAACAATAGCTATAAGTCTATGACTCTATGGCATAGTGGAGCCAACATCCAACCTACGAAGGCGTCTAAGGGTCCTGGATGATGAAAAGTTACTTACATAAGTACTGTAAAATGAAAAGTTTTAAGTTTTTAACTTTAAATTTGAATTCGATAATGAGATACATCTAGATTATAAAATAATAAAATTTAAATATAAATTTTAAAACAATTAAACGAAAAAGAATTACTTGGCTACATGGAAAGGAATGGTGTAGTAGTACCAAAAGTCTGCAATTGTTTTTTTTTTCTGCATCATGTGCGTCCTTGTTCCAACCCATGCTCTCAAGCGACGGTTGGGAACCAAGAGCAGTGTGTGGTACAAAATATGAGTCCATGACATCAAATGTTCCAAACAAATATGAAATATCAAAACAATAACTACAAGTCTATGGCTCAAAGGAGTTTGCATCCTTCCTACGAAGGCATCTAAGGTGGGTCCTAGATGATGTCGCAATTGCAGCCATAGTCTCTGCTTGTGACTCCATACCACCCTCACCAACATTAGTTTTGGATGTGTTTGCTCATGCTTTAGCCTCCTCCTCTGCCATGGCTATAGCCTCAACCTCTCTATCTACCCAGTCAACCCAATCAAGGTCCTCATCACTACGACAAGTATACATTGATCATATAAGTATAACTATAAACACAAATTGTAGCTGGATTGCTCAAGCAAATAGCACACTTAGATATATAGTCAAAGACTCAAATGTATACAAAACTCATGGAATATGAAATCCATGACATCAAATGTTCCAAACAAATATGACATATCAGAAGATTCAAAACAATAACTAGAAGTCTATGGCTCAAAAGAGTCTGCATCTTTCCTATGAATGTGTCTAAGATAGGACTTGGATGATGTAGTAGCCATAATCTCAAGTATCAAGGAAATTGCCCTAATGGGGTTGAGAGGTAGTGCCCTTTGTGGGGGTTTAGGCGTAGTGCCTCTACTGGGGTCAAGGGTCAACGAACCTCGCGGGGGTTTGGGGGCAGTTTCCCCAATGGGGTCAAGGGGCAACGCCCCTTGCGGGGGTTGGGGGCGGCACCCCCAGTGGGGTTAAGGGGTAGCGCCCCTAGTGGGGTCAAGGGGTAGCGCCCCCAGCAGGGTCAAGGAGCAGCGCCCCTTGCGGGGGTCTGGGGGTAGCGCCCCTTGCAGGGGTCTGGGGGCAGTGCCCATAGCGGGGTTGAGGGGCAGCGCCCCTCGCGGGGTCTGGGGGCAGCTCCATGGCGTACATCATTTTGCATTCACAATAAGTAAAAAAAATAAAAATAAAATAAATTAAATTTCATGTATATTTTTGCACTTTTCAAACCTTGCCTATTGTCGAGTCCTGCTGACGGGACTTGCCTGGACTCGGCGAGTTTGGCGAGTCTACCAGACTCGGTAGGACTCGGCCGAGTCCGAGTCCGAGCCCCTAGGACTCGGCCAGGGTGACTCGACTCGGGACTCGCTGAGTCCTGGCGAGTCTGGTAACTATGATCAATTTACATAGTTACAAATTTCAATTTAAATTCATTGTTTTAGTTTTGCAAATGAATGATGATCAATTTTTTAATTTTTTTTTTTTATAACAGCAATATTTTATTATTTAGGTATTCAATTTTTTATCAAATTAGGACTTCAACTTTTTTGTGTATCCTTTGCTTTTGTGCTTCATGCGAATTGAAGTAAGAAAAAAAAAGTGAAATCCTTGTTTGACAAAGGTTAAGAACAAGGATTCCTACTAGTGTATTCTCTACTTCTGTGTTTTGTGCGATTTGAAGTAAGAAAAACAAAAGCAAAATCCTTGTGTTTGATCCCTTGCATTATGCATGGTTTGAATTTGAATTTTTAAATTATAAATTTATAAATTATATATCGTTTCTTGCAATGTCTCTGAGTATGAGTTCTCATAGTATGAGTGAGGATGAGGTTGAGTTTCAAGAGGTTGACATAGAAGTTGAAATTGAACCCTATTATGCACTTGAGATGTAAGTACAAATGTAGAGAGGGGTGAAGCCGCTAGTTCCATTGGGAGTGCAAATTTTAGTTGCCCTTCCAAAATGTTGTAAAAATATTCTAAGGGTCCCTTCGATCCTAAGTCCCCTTTAACACAATTTGCAACTAACTTGCAAGGAAAGCTTGGGACATTTGGGGGCCTTTTTGTTAACTCGAATTTTAAGGAAATATTATTGAATAAATGCTCACCTCCTTCATATCCAAGTATGTGTCAAATTGGCACAAAACCTGAAATATAAATTTGAAATAAGTAAATTATGGGGTGGTAGTGAAGAAATTGCACCTACATCTTCTTCTTTGTCACTAAGGGGGAGGGGTCTTCAGAGTTTTACTTCTAGTTTGCAAAGACCATAGGCACGTATTCGAATTTCTTCCTATGTAGGGGCAACATAATATAAGGGGAAATGTAGGGGGATTAGTGATGCTCCAAACCTGCTTATAGATTTAATCAATGTACAATTGAAGGATGAGGCAAATGATGCCATTGACAAACTCTTATTTTCAATGGCATTTCATTCCACGTGGCTTGCTCTCCTTATTATAAGGAGGTTGTGGCAAAGATAATAAGGGTGGGACCAGCATATGTGCCACCAAGGGAGACTAAATTGAAGACAACAATTTTTGATAAAAACTATTGTTGCAATTGCTTTGCTGTTTCACCAAAAGATTGACTTGTTAAGACCCAAGACAAATGCTAGATTTATATAAGATCCAAGAGGCGGTTAAGCCATTTCACAAATCCGCGGCGGGCTGGACATGCACCAACCTTCCAACAATCCCTTGCCGCGCTCCCCCACCCCCCCCCACCCGCTTCCCAGCGCGACCACGGGATTCAAACCTGTGACCTTGCTCTGATACCATTTGTTGCAATGGCTTTGCCATCATGCAAAATGATCGACTTGTTAACACACGATACAATGCTAGATATTTATACAAGATCCATGGGAGGCAGTTAAGCCATGTCATGAATCCGCGACGACCTATTTCAAGATTAATATTTTAATGTAGAAAATGAAAGAATATTGGGTCACAAGTGGATGCAAAATAGTCATGGATGGGTGTATGGACATTGGGCATCGTCCACTCACCAATATCATGGTTACTTGTACGAAGGGCTCTTATTTCCTTAGGGTTGTTGATTGTTTAGGGCATCACAAGAATGCTGATTTTAGTTTCGAATTCTTAAAGATGCTATAGAGGAGGCTGGGTCACAAAATGTGGTGCAAGTAGTGAGAGATGTGACCCATGTGTGCAAAGCTATAGGGAAGTTAATTGAGGTAGCTTATAGACATATTTGGTGGAATCTTTGTTGTGTGCATGTTATGAATGATGCACTAAAGGACATGGGAAAATTTGGTTGGATAATAAAATTGTTGTTAGTGATGCTAGAGATGTGTAGATGTTTATCTGCAACCACCACACTTAATACGCACTCTTTAGGACCACCTTCAAGAAGGAATTCTTGAAACCTATAGAGATTAGATATGCATCATATTTAATTCTCTTGGAGAGGATGCTTGAGTTGCAAGAGGCATTGTAACTAATGGTTATGACTATAGTTGGAAAACTCACCAATTGCAAGTACTTGGCAAGCCCGAAAAACTCAGTTCGAAAAAAACTCGACAACTTAAAAAATTGCTTAAATTTCATTAGAACATTTTTTTTTTTGCAAAATACAATTATAAGATGCATCCAATGAGTCAATAAATGAGTACATAAAAGAAACAAGCCAAGTCTAGTTGTATTTGATTGATTTGAAAGCAAATTGGGTACAAAATGGCATCCTCATGTGGAATGTTCTGATGTTGATATTTTTAAACAAAATGAAAATAGCAAATTGTTTTTGTAAAAATGAAAGTAAATACTACATTAATATATTTTACAAATTTACATCTTCCTCTTTCCCATGTCTAGTGAAAACTAGGGGAGAGGTAGAACTAGACGATATTATAGATGAAGACTTGTAGGAAAACATGGAAACTTGGACTTGGAGAGTACCTAGAAAATCAAATGGATTCAATGGGGGGTTTGAGGGCAATGCCTCCAATGGGGTCAAGGGGTAGCGCCCCTTGTGGGGGTTTGGGGGCAACGCCCCCCCAGTGGGGTTGAGGGGCAATGCTCCTTGTAGGGGTCTAGGGGCAACACCCCCAGTGGGGTTGAAGGGTAGCACCCCTCATGGGGGTTTGGGGGCAACGCCCCTAGCGGGGTTGAGAGGCAACACCCCCAGTGGGGGTTTGGGGGCAACGCCCCCAGCAGGGTCAAGGGGCAGCACCTCGCGGGGTTTAAGGATAGCGCCCCTAGCACGCTCCCTATCGCGATACCGAGCCCAAATTAAGACCTTCAAAACCACACAAATCGCAAAAAAAGAATTGAAATTTCTTTTATTCTGGCCGCAAGTTTCTTTTTGCTAAGAGGTCGAGTTTTTCCAGGCGAGTACTTGCACCAAAAAATCGTTTTGAAAAAGAACTCGTGAGTTTTTGGCGAGTCTTCCATCTATGGTTATGACAATAGAATGGAATCGATGGCTTGAGTCCAAAATAAAGCAGGGGAAGAGAATGAAGATTGTGGTGAAAAGTGATTTTATTGGGGTGATGCAAAATATATTCTCTCCATCATTACTCCAGTTTTTAGAGTGATTAGATTTGGGGATGTTGATACACCTAGCCTTGGAGAGGTGTATGAGTTGCATTGATAGTATGCTTGACCAAATGAAGGCAGTTGTGTGACAAAAAGACCCCACATTGCTATTCTACATTGAACATATTTAGCCAATCATCCATCATAGATGGGATAAGCTTGACACTCCCTTGCACATGGCTACCTATGCATCGAACCCAAAGTGATACATGCAAAGGCTTGGTAGAATTACACCCATAGTTGAAAAACTTGCCAAGCCCAAAAAACACAACTTGGCAAAAACTCGACAACTTAAAAAATTGCCTAAATTTCATTAAAAACACATTTTTTTGTTGCAAAATTCAATGATAAGATGCATCTAATGAGTCAATAATTGAGTATATAAAAGAAACATGACGAGTCTAGTTGTATTTGATCAATTTGAAAGCAAATTGGGTACAAAATGGCATCCTCATGTGGAATGCATTGATATTGATAGTCTAAACAAAATGAAAATAGAAAATTGTTTTTGTAAAATTGAAAGTAAATACTACATTAATATATTTTACAAATTTACATCTTCCTCTTCCCATGTCTAGTGAAAACTATGGGAGAGGTAGAACTAGACGATATTATAGATGAAGAATTGTAGGCAAACTTGGAAACTTGGAGTTGGAGAGTACCTAGAAAATCAAATGAATTCAATGGGAGTTTGAGGGCAATGCCCCCTGTTAGTTTTTCATGATCAGATATCTTAAAACAGAAAGTACTTAGAAAATGCAGCACATAAGACAATTAACACAACAAGGTACCCTGGGAAAACCCTCCAGCCCGAGGGAGAAAAACCCAGCCAATATATCTCTTACATATTGATTGAATAAGAGCAGAAATCTGCTTACAACTCAGACCTAACACAAGGCCAAACTTGATACAATGAATAAGAGCACCTCTCTTATTTGTAATATACAAATGAATATGTTTTTCCTTGTAATTGATCTACTGCTACAGAAGATGATCTGCTGTTACAGGATGAAGATCTGCTGCTACAGAATGAAGATCTGGTGCTAGAGAATGAACTTCTTCTCCAAGTGCGAATATCAAAAATGAACTTGATGATCAAATGAATGATCTCCACCTTGTACTTATACATGTACTAATAAGGGGGTGCGTCTCTTACACCAAGAGGTCGGCCCAAGACAATAATATTTTCTCAAAAGAAAAATCACGACTTTTCACAAAGTCGGCCTTATTTAAATAATAATAATAATAATAATAATTTCTTATAATTAAAGATGTGTCTCTTCATAAGGAAATCGCTTTACAATTTAAATAGCTGACGGGCTATTACTTAAATTGTTTTCAATTCAGGCTGGAAGTAGTTCTCCAGACGGTGAACATTAACACTCCCTCTCAGCTAGGGAGGAATACTTCCAACTGCATAATTCATATCACCTCATCGTGATGACAAACACCATGGCTACACCCATGTGTGAAAAGAAACATATCACCTCATCGTGATATCAACCACCATGGCTACACCCATGTGTGGAAAAGAAAGATATCACCTCATCGTGATATCCACCATCATGGCTACACCCATGTATGGTATGTACAAGTGTTCATCACTCAATGTGATGTTGTCACCTCATCGTGACGTTCACTATGGCTCTCCTAGAGGGTGAAAAACACAAGTACAAGAAAATCATCATGGACGTGATGTTGTCATGGAGTCACACACATGACATCCACCATGGCTATCCCAGAGGGTGGAAACAAGGGCTTTCACCTCAAATCTATCTCAAAGAGAAATGCATTAACAAGGGCTTGCACCTCAAATCCCTCTAACAGAGAGAAATGCATTAACTGATGCTGAGACTCCCTCTCAGCTGGAAAGCTTCACACAATTTTGATTGTCACAATGGATGACAGTCGGCTCCAACGATTGTTCAAACAATCCTGCAAGGATCTTCCGAAGCCACACTGCTTCTCTAGCTACCACACAAGCTGCAATATAGTCAGCCTTTGCTGTACTCAGTGTCACTGAAGACTGCTTCCTGCTATACCAGGATATCATCGCAGACCCCAAACTGAGGCAACATCCAGAGGTACTCTTCCGACCAGCAAATCAGTATAACCATGCAACTTCAAGTCCACACCTGAAGAATATCTCAACCCATATCCAACTGTGCCATGCAAGTATCTCAGGATATGTTTTGCTGCAACTAGATGTATTTGCCTTGGTTCACACATGAACTGACTAAGTACACTTATTGTATAGCAAATATCTGGTCTAGTATTGACTAGATACATCAACGATCCAATCAACTGCCATTTTCTTCAGGTTCAGTAGGCCCCTCTGAGTCTTCAAGTACTTGCATCAACCTTCTGACCTCTTCGTCCAAGATTGCCTGCAACACTTGCCTTGGATAAATATTTTCCAGCCCACACCTATGGTACTGTAGAGAGTTCAGGATTGTCGTCGATGAGATCACACTATTCTGAATACGTTTGTGGAGCTACCAATGTCAAATCCAAATGACTATCTTGAGCACTTCAGATCTCAGCAGTTGAAGAGGTTTTCCAAGGACATTTATCATTGGCCTTGCAACACTGCAACCTCCACTTCTTCTCAGTGAGTCACAGGACTCCCTCTTGATCCCTGCCTCAAAGATTGCAAAGAAGACATCTGAAGGTGAACTCCCTCTAGCCACCAACTCAGTTCCATGGCTGCAAGTCGTGACTTCGCTCAATCATTTCTTTGGTCGACATGACTTCCTCAGAAGGTGCCTCCAACTTCTCATCACTGAGCAATCTCACATCACCTTCTTGCTCCTAGATCTGGCCTGGAAGCATTTTAGAGAGAGATTAATAATTGTTTATAACTATCCAAAGAAATATCAAGGCTATAATCATACAAAGTTTACTATCTCAGGTTATAGCATGAATACATAAGAATTTATGAACAATATTAAAACATGTATAAATAATTCAACCTAGAAGAGAGATATATCAAAATATCAAAAGGAACTTATCTTTATTAAGTTATGATATAACTCTTTCTTCCATCTTTTACTCCTCTCGAGAGTGCTAAACTCTGTTCATAAATTGAGCTGGTAAAAATGTGATGATTATTACACAAGAAAATAATACATTATATAGTAGGAGTAAATTATTGTAGCAGCACTGTAGTCATTTAAGAAATGACCTACTTCTAACTACCTACTACTGTTGACCATTAAACAAATGTAGAATATAATATTCTAACACCCTCCCTTAATGGTCAATCTACTAACTAGCCTACAAAAAACAATCTGCAGGTCGTTTGGTCACAAATTCTTCAGAACACTTTGTTGCTGCTGAGACCCTCCCTGGATTTGCAGAATGTTAATGACCAAGAGAACCAAAAACCGTCCAGAAAAAACAGAGAAGGCTGCTCCCTTCTTTAGAATGTGTTGCAACAAGAGACAAGAGCCTGCCACTGACTTTGCCACCGAGATGAGTTTGCCACCAACCCTCCCAGAATCTGCAGAACTGCTGACCAGAAGTCATCACAAAACGTCCAACTTGAGTTGGGTAACAGAGTTGCCCCTCCCTAAAACTAGACACACTAAGAACAACTGCCACGATTTTGAGGATAAATCGGCAAACCCTTCAAACTTTTGCAGATGAGCATGACGCCTGAGAACAAACTGCAAGAAGCTAGTTGTGCAAATGTTTGCCCCAACAACTCCAGGTGTGACCAAAACAGACTGCAACAAAGCACAATTTTTGAGGAAAAAATCGCCAAACCCAAGATACAAATCATCGTTTTTTCGGAAAAAAACGGTAAAAACCAAATACCAGAGAGCCCTCTCGAACAATAGAAACCCTGACTAGGGTATACAGGAAAAACTCTTAATTTTTGAGGAGAAAATTATAAACCCTCCCAAAATTTTTAAGGGAATTTAATTTTGAAAACCCATACAAATTTTTTTAAGGGAAAAAATAATTTAAAACCTAGAAATCCAAAGATTACCCAGAAAATGTTGCTGAAAACCCAAAAAAATTGTCATCACCCATTTGCACAGATTTCAAGGCACAAACTTCAAGACACCCAGAAAAATCGTAGACCAACCCAGTTGAGATCTCGAAAAACCCAAAAATAATGTGCAATTAGAAAAAATTTCTGACCTTAAAAAAATTGCTCAAAACCCTAGCCGAATTTAGAAAAACCCTAGTCGGCCATAGATGCTTCAAAAAGTTGCAGAAACTAGCGCTAAATCTTAAAAAAAAACTAGGGCAACCCAGGTAATAAATCGCGCCCAGGTAAAAACGCGACCAGAACCAAAAGAAAATTGCGTCCAAAATTGCGTGCCCAAAAAAACGCGATTTTATTCAAAAAATGCATCAAAAAAGGATTGGAAATTGCACGGCCAAAGACAGGTAACAGACGCGAAAAGAGATCGCGTGTGAATGGTAAAAAACTATTCAAAAAGCCGTGAAATCCGCCATTTAACAGACGTGAAAAGAGATCATGTGCAGAAAGGTGGTCGCGCGGCTAGTGGAAGTCTCGCACGAATGCAGGAGAGAACACACCAAAAAAAATGCGGCCAGATGTTGAGGGTTTTTGAGGCGCGCGATTACACACCGAAATCCGCCCTAAAAGATGCAAGAAAAACCCTCGATTTTCTCAGACCAAGAAGCCACAAATTTTTCCAGCTAAAAAAATGTTTTTCAAAAACCTGAAAAATTTCAAAGAAATTTTTAGAAAAACGAATTTTTAACATTCCTGCTCTGATACCATGTTCATAAATTGAGCTGGTAAAAATGTGATGATTATTACACAAGAAAAGAGTACATTATATAGTAGGAGTAAATTACTGTAGCAGCACTGTAGTCATTGAAGAAATGACCTACTTCTAACTACCTACTACTGTTGACCATTAAACAAATGTAGAATATAATATTCTAACAAACTCAACACAACAAAAGATAATCTGAACAACTACAAATTTCTTGAATGCATTATGCAGTTAGCATGAAAAACCTACCCTCTCCAAGAATCAAGGCTCTATCACAGTTCATGTATTAGAGAATGATATCGATGTGACCAACTTATCACTATCAAAATTGCAGTTCTCTTTTTATTTCAGAGTCACACTCAAAAATCTTCACAATTAGCATGAAAAATGACTTGCAAATAATAATTTGAATCTTCAAGGGATCTTATGTTAGTGAACACATTTCAAGAGAAAACACGATCTCTCTTTACTAATCACACATGATCCAAATAAATGATATAACAGAAATTCAGCCTAGAAGGGTGATTTCAAACAAAACAAAGAATACTTATCTCTTTAAATATTCTGATGGATGCTATTACTGCACATAGTAAGATACGTTGCTCTTGTGCTCAGATCAGTACACAACCTTCACAGCTTGAACATAGGCCCATTACTTAGAATAGAAATTCTCTAGAATCATTTTGAGGAGAGATCTTATCCACATCTGCAAATGAAGCATACTGATTAGGCCTGGTTGGGCAATCCTTTGCATAGTGACCAAACTTGTCACATCTAAAACATTGAACATGAGAGAGGTCCCTCTTCTTCTTGAATGCGGGAGCATCATCAAAACCTTTATCCCTATTCCTCTTGAAGTATCCTTTCTTTCCTCCTTTTCCTTCCTTCTTCGAGGATTTAGCGGAAAGAACATGAATATCTTCATTTGTAGAACTTCGACCAATACCTTTCGCAGCCAACTTAGACTCTTCTTGAATGCAATCTGCCCTCAAACAATCAAACTTGGGAAGTTTCGATCTTGCATTGATTTCTTGAATGTAAGACTCCCAAGATGAAGGAAGACCATTAAGAGCCAACATAGTCAAATCCTTGACATCAACAATATGACCAATTGTAGAGGGCTGATCTCTCAACTCGGTGATCCTCATGAAGTAAGCGATGATAATTTCTCCTTTCATCATCTTGACATGATGAAGTTGCTGCTTTAATGCAAGTGCACGACTTGTGTTGTTGATCTCATACATCTCCTCCAAAGTCTTAAGCATTTCTCTCGCTGACTTCAACTTAGAGATGATTGGAACAATATGATCCTTCACTGAATCAACTAACATCTTCTTCGCCTTCGTATCTTTTTTCTTCCATTGAATCTTCTCTTCCTCATCGGTAGACTCAGGGACACTGCTCTCCACAAACTCAGCCAATTCATTTTCCTCGAAGGCGAGCATAATTCTAAATCTCCATGAAGTGAAATTTGATGCTCCCTCGAGTCTATCCTCAACCTTGAGTCCGTTCACCAATTTGATGATAAGGGTAGATGAGACTGAAATGTGAACAATAATGGAGGATATTGCTGCTTGAATAAAATCTGATCTAGATCTTCTTATACCCGCTTTGATACCATGTTAGTTTTTCATGATCAGATATCTTAAAACAAAAAGTACTTAGAATATGCAACACATAAGACAATTAACACAACAAGGTACCTTGGGAAAACCCTCCAGCCTGAGGGAGAAAAACCCAGCCAATATATCTCTTATATATTGATTGAATAAGAGCAGAAATCTGCTTACAACTCAGACCTAACACAAGGCCAAACTTGATACAATGAATAAGAGCACCTCTCTTATTTGTAATATACAAATGAATATGTTTTTCCTTGTAATCGATCTGCTGCTACAGGATGAAGATCTGCTGCTACAGAATGAACTTCTTCTCCAAGTGCGAATATCAGAAATGAACTTGATGATCAAATGAATGATCTCCACCTTGTACTTATACATGTATCAATAAGGGGGTGTGTCTCTTACACCAAGAGGTCGGCCCAAGACAATAATATTTTCTCAAAAGAAAAATCACGACTTTTCACAAAGTCGGCCTCATTTAAATAATAATGATAATAATAATTTCTTATAATTAAAGACGTGTCTCTTCATAAGGAAATCGCTTTACAATTTAAATAGCCGACAGGCTATTATTTAAATTGTTTTCAATTCGGGTTGGAAGTAGTTCTCTAGACGTTGAACATCAACACCCCCAAAGGGGTCGAGTGGTAGCGCCCCTCGTGGGGGTTTGGGGGCAATGCCCCTAGTGGGGTCGAGGGGCAATGCCCTTCGTGGGGGTTAGGGGGCAACATCATTTTGCCACCAAGCCCAAATTAAGACCTCCAAAACCACACAAACTTTCATAGTGTACATCATTTTGTATTAACAATAAAACCCAAATTAAGATAGAAAAAATGAAATGAAAATGCCTTTTTAGCGGCCGCAGGAGACTTTTTCCTGGACGGGTGAATTTTTCTTGCGGATTTGCAAACTCGCCAAAAACTTGGTGAGTTTTTCTTCTTGACCCGGCGAGTAGTTTTGCAAGTAAATGCAGGTAAAACCAGACAGGAAAAAACCCGTGAGTTTTTAAAAACTCTCTAAATACTCAGCGAGTTTTGCAACTGTGATTACACCTATATAGTATGTTGAGGTGAAGGCAGGGTTCGTGAAGGCTATTCAAAAGATGTATGATTGTACAGATGCCAATATCGTTCGTACTGAGTGGACAAAATTTGCCACTCTTAGGAGATGTTCTAAGGAGGCCAAGATAGATAGGGAGACTATGGTGTAGGAGGATCCAATTTTGTGGTGGACTATGCATGGGCCTACTTCTTTGATTACCTCTCTATTCATTCATTTGCTATCCTAGATTTTAAGTTCTTGTGATGCTAAGAGGAATTGGTCTACTTATAGCTTCATCCACTCAATTAAGAGGAACAAGTTCACCTCTAGGAGGGGAAGAAGCTTGCGGCTGTATATAGTGCCTTGCATCTCATTGACCACAATACACTTACATACAAGGAGAGTAAACATCTTGATGGGTTGTAGAGATGGAGGAGCCAACATAGGTTGATGATGATGCTACATAGACATGGCTGGTCTAGTGTTGAGGAGCTTGGGGATGATGAGAGGCATCAATTCAAGCCATTTTGTGATTTTGAAAATTGTAATCATCATTAATGAAATTTTGAATATAATATGAGTTCCAAATTTGACATTTTCATTGTTAATGTTCACTTCAAATGTTTAATGCAATCATTGCAATGTGTTTATTGTTTAGTAGGTTTTAGTTTACTTAGTGCGCCAAAGTTTCATTTGTAATTCTAATTTCTTGTACTTGTTCCTTATGCATCCTTTTATAACTAAGTTTTCAAGTACTATATGTATTTGCACAAAAGTTTCCCTACCGTCCCCCCACTGTCCCCAAACTGAGGCCCTTGGTTCCTTTGTTCTTGAAATCCGTACCCTTGTTCCACTATCAAGAAACTCCATGGAACCATGTTGATTACCATACACATTTGCAAAAGATATGAAGTGGCAATAAGGTGTAGGTGTTGCATATAAACATTTGGAACTCAACTGTGCTTTGCTCAATTAAGCTTTGCTAATGTTTTTTAATGCATTGGTAATTGCATGTGCATATAGAGGGGCTGAGTGGATGTGTTTGTGTACTCAACCAACCTTACTACTTTTCTACAAAAGCTATATTCTAACTACTTGCACGACTTTAAAGGGCCCAGCTGCCCGATGACATCCTTCAAGATATGAAACTGATAAATAGCATCCTTGTATTTTCCAGGGAAAACAATGGTACTGTCAGTATTCTTTACATGTAAGTGTCTATATGATGCTCATAACTCAAAATTAAAACTAAAAGGAAATAGAAAAGAAAGGGTGGGGGGTGTCACCAAGGTTTTCCACTCAACTATTCCCCTCTAAACCCTAATTCATTCATTTGAATCATTTTCAAATTGTTTGAGAGGAAAGGAGAGGAGAACTTTGGAGGCAAGGGAGCCAACATAGAACACATTAGGTTCAGACTAGAGAGGTAATTAGCATTGTTGCTACTTGTGTCCGTGTTCTGCATTTTCTAGTAGTAGCTGCATTTCTATATCGTTTCCTATTGAATTCAGTTGGAGATGGCTAAAAGTACTAGTGCCATCCTAAATGATGTTAATGCACCTCTTGGCCATCTCAGGAACATGTAGGTGTCCATGAACTGCAAAACAAAATCAGGACATTCCTAGAGTGGCACGAGGAGGTGTCAAAATTATCTTGGAGGAAGGCTAGAATGCTTCCCCCAATGATTTGAGCAGCATGGGGTCTATTTTGTACCCATCCCAAAATAGCTGAAAGCCTGAAACCTCATGGTACTCTCAAACCTGGTGTTGACTGCAGGGAGCACACACACTGCCTAATACAAAGGTTTTTTTCTGAGAGTGATGAGCGTAGGGCATTCTGGCAATATATATTTGAAAGAATAATGGACAGTCGAGTAGTATTGGCGTAGGGAGCATCTATGAAGCATTGCCTTAGCAAGTAGTACAAAATGAAAGATTCAGAATATAAGTGCCTCAACACAGATTCTTCAATGTATTTAGGTCAATTAACTTCCTGGTACACACAATGATTTTCTTTTGGGTTCATCTAGGACTGTATAGAATATTATCTAGCCACACAAGCTTCAAGGGATTACCACCTTAAACATGCCTCATGGTAATAGTAGTAAGTGGATGAAAATGGTTAAATGGCTCACTTACATGTGGAAAGCATGCAAAGATAGCTTCAAACTGTCTACATGGTTAGTGTTTGCGTCCTGGAGCCGTGTGCCTTTGAATTCGGCTGGAGTTACAAAAGTACTTCATTGTTGTACTATATAAAATTTAGTTTCGCAGTTGTATCAACTAATCTGTGCTCAGTGTTCCCAGTTTTCTTTAATTCCTTTAGACTTGCCTGCGTTGAATATGCTGTTTAGTCTTTTGGTCTTCTTTTCATCTAGATTGGGAACTCAGTTTGAATATGATTGCCTTTTGATCTAGGTACCTGCCAGATGGTTAAGTCTACCACTTCATTATCCATCATTTTCTACTATTTTTTCATTCTATGTAGTGTCACCCTTGGATTTGTTACAAGATCAAGATCAAGATATTTTCCTTGAATATATTGTCAATGTCCCTTGAAACGTTTTGTGTTGAGATTCATCACCAAAATGGTGACAACACTTTGTCAATCTTGTTTAGATTGATAGTAGACTTGTGCACAACAGGTTCATGCTTCAGCACTATTTACTCAATGAATACATATCGGTATGTAAAATTAATGGATGCTTGCAGAGTCAGCTTCTAAAGAACTTATAGTGATTGTGATGGACTGGTAAAACGTTTTAAGATTTTGATTTTTTTTTTGAGCTGGCACCTTGTTAGGTTTGGCGGCATCTTGGAGCTAATTATACTTGTTTTTAAAAGTTGCTTCTTGTTACCCTGTTCTTTTTGGTGGGAAATCAGTAGGATTAGCGGAACACTGACAATCATCTCTATTTGTTCAAGATGAGAACTCATATTATTAAGTTTGGCAAACTTTAGTAATATACTGGCATTGTATCATGACTTGTACAATTAGTGGTATTGATTCCTGCATTCATTTCAAACTGTCTTTTAGCTTCTGTTTCAATCTATTTAGCATGCAATGAAAAATGCTTACCTTGAAAATAGTAAAATACTTATAATAAGTGTACTGGTAAACATTATCCTTTTGCAATTGTATAACTGTGTTATCATTTGATCTTGTCAATATAATGTATGGCAGAAATTTGAATTTTTTGGGAACCTACAATAAAGTTTTCTATTATTTATTGATTTTATGTATCTTTTGCAGCCGTTTGGCTTCCCATGGTGTCCATACCAGGGTTCATTTTCTCGATTGTCAGTATCTCTCGAGTAAGTATTTCTGGTAATCCATTGATAGTTGAAAACAGTTATGTGATCCTGTTTGTTTTTTTCTATTGTTGATAAGCTCATCATCCAAACTTATTGGATGGATTTTCTTATTTGTTAAGTAATAATTCTGTTAGAATTTGTGATCTTTTTATGATAATTTATTGAGAATTATGGTATTTTCTGCTATAAGGCCTTAAATATAGGAAGGGAGGTCTACTTTGGAATACTTTTTGCAGTAGAGCAGTAGGCTGAGACATATAAGTTAAATAATTCGATTTAAATAATTCACGGCATTCAGTGTTAAAATTTCTAGGTTCTTAAATATTTTGTATTTTGTTATGATCTGTTATGAAGCCTCTTTCCTGAAGCAGATTTTAATTATGTTCAATCATTGTTTTGGATTTAATCTAGATGTTTCAAATGAGATTGGATCAATATGGTTGGACTAAGCGGAGATCTAGACATTATTAACATAATGCCTTCTACATATCCAATGAAAATATGAGTTTTACATTTTGTTTTTATGAGTATGAGATGTTAAATCAGGATTTATCTTCGATATTGAAGCAATATAGTTATTTGATTTTCAGTTGAGAGGTAGAAACAATAAACAAGATACATTCTAAGAATTCAGTAAAAACATGAGAGGTCTATAATACTTTTTTCATGGGTATGCAGAGTGGTTCACATTGGCTATATTTTATAAGCCAGATTCCATATGGAAAATGTTTCAAGGGAATCAGTTGTTTTTTTAAAGATGTGAATATATGAGTCCTTGATCAACCCCATAGTAGCCCAAGGATCACCTGCAACCAAAACAACCTTCCACACAAGATAGAAGCAATGGAAATGTTATGAAGCCTAATAATTCATTAGATACATAAAATGAAACTGGTACAATATACAATGAAGAAACCCTTGTTATAAAAACACAGATGAAACCCTAGGACATAGTAAGATCATGACAAGTGCCATAATCCTATGATCTGAGACACAAAAGCAAATGATCTAAGTAAACTTAAGTATGTAAGTGTGGATACAACCTAATGATCTAAGTAAACTTAAGTATGTAAGTGTTTGTCTTTTTGATCAATTTAGGTTGGAAGTTCCAGTGGAAGAGTCGTCTGAATCTAATGGTTACCCTGTCATTCAATGTCAACAATGTAGTGAATGGAGCCACTTTGCAAAGGATTTCCCAAGAATGTAATGTCCCTCTCCTAATTTGCCCTAGGGTTTACCTACTGATCACAAATTGCAGAAAATTAGGGTTAAGATTTTTGCCTTACCAAATAACTATTTCTTTAATGATGCAATCTTGGATTGGAATCCTGCAATCACCACATGAACAATATATGCAAATATATATATGTATGCTTATATTTAGACAATTACATCACATCCATAGGTTATCAATAATGTGGGCATATTAGGATTTTGGGAGAAGGGACATGATGGGTCCTCCCAAAGCTATTTCTACACCAAACCTAAGAGGGTGTATACCACAGCCCTCCCCCTTGGTGGCTTGTATCTGCTTTCCCCATCAATGTCTCAACCCCCTGAAGACACTTGTCATCTTGTGGAATTGGGCAGAGGTCGCAAGTGGGCTCTGTTGGCTCTTAGCCTTGTTTACCACTTCACCCCAGGCCCTTCCTAGAAGGTGGGTTTCAGACAATCAAGCAAATCACATATTCTCTCACAAGAACATATACAAAAATATTTTATTATCCATAAGCAATATGTAAATACATATAACACAATGATTGGCAGAAAAACATCAAGTATAGCCCTGAATATTTATGTATGTCTGATAATAGAGATCTGCTGCGCTGAAACTGGACTGATTTCCCTTTGCTGATCTGTATCTTACTCTCTTTTTATTGATCTGTTTTTAATATTCAGAAGATTTTGCTTAAAGAGAAACAAACAGATTAGCTTCGATTGCATAATGATTAATAAGGATTAATAATTGCTGCAAGCATCATTATTACACACACACACACACACACACACATATATATAGTATGTATGTATGCATGCATGCATGCATGTATGTATATATTTATAATTACTTCTAATTACTATTGCCTGCTCATGTATGTAATTTATAAATTAAACTTACTTCCCTTGTTATTGATTTATCATCTGCCTCCATATATTCCTCCTTGCTCCATCTTCTTCTTCATATATAGTTCTTGATATCAATCCCTTATTATACTTAAGGGCTGCTGCCTTTCTGAGTGCCAACTACTTATTCATTTCTGATTGCTTTGATCTGCCTTAATGGTTAGGAAATATATATTCCAGATTTCTTATTTTGTCTTTCTATTCCATGAGGATTCCAAATCAGACTTCCTTGAATGCAAATGTATTTCTGAAGGAGATTGATGATTGAATACTTAGTTGTTATTCCCTTTCCTGATGCCCCTCTTTTGCAAATGGTTTGACTTCCATTATATATCCCTTTGTCCAAGTGAAATGGTGCATCTCTTGAAAGGAGGCAGCTATCCGAATGGGTGTGTCTTTAACAAATCTGTTTTAGCAATAATTACTGCCTTCTTTAATAATTGCTTCTATTAATAATTATATCTGCCTTTTTGAATCGCTGCCAATTACCCACTTAATCGTTGCTGTTCATTATCAATTATTGTCTTATATTCCATCGCTGCTTCTGTTAATTCTTTTCAACTTCAAATCTGCCACCACTCCTTATATTAATCGATGTCTTTAAATGGCTAAACAAATGCTTGCTAAATGAACTAGAGGTTTGCAAGGGATAGATTTTGACAACCAAATCTGACGTGGAATATTCTGTCCCCCTGTGTATTGTTAAGGCAATGTAATGTATTTATTTTTATTACACCGAAAGGCGTTCAACTGCAGCAGCATGCAGCGGCATTTTATCCGTGTACATCAAAATGGATTAAAAAACATTAAAACCTGACACCTCTTGCATTACTGATCTTCGCCACGCCAGACAAATGATACGCGGCAGATAGGTATCAAATACCTTGGCTTTGTCCTTGTTGTGTAACTGGAGCTCGAAATACTGCTTTTCGTCAGAGATGGAATCCCAATAATGCTTGGGCTGTTTCAGCTCTCGGCTGTGGAAAGTCCACCAGACTTTGATGCCCTGAAATTCATCCTTGACTTGTTGCTCTCTATCCATAGTGAAGGAAAAATCCCTGCTTTTTTTGGGCTTGTTGAGCTTCAATCTATTGTCTGTTGAAAAGGAACGCGTGCTTAAATAAGTCTGCACCGATTCGTAAACCTCGCGCCATGGAAGCGTTGGGCCATTCAGATATTCCCATTGTTATTGCTGAAAGTGGGTGGCGTTCTGATGGGAATTATAATGGCGGTGCAAATATATCCAATGCCCAGATTTACAAGAGGCCTAATCAGACCATTGAAGCTATTGTGTTTGCAATTTTAATGAAGATTTGAAGCCCAGAGACATTACTGAGAAGCATTTTGGACCCTTTCAGCCTACCAAAGCACAAGTTTACACTGTGAACTTTACAGGTTAAAACATGGTGGAATGTATTTTTTTCCCTATATTTTATAAGCGCTATCGAACTCATCTTGCAAATTTTGATATATCGATTTTTTTAATTAAACCTGTCAATACTTCTTGTGCCAATTTGAGGAGCTGGTGATAGTTAATGCTGGCGAACTGGCAAATTATTTCAAATGTTGTCCACAAAAATGCCTTTGTTTGAACTGGTCTTTAGTTGTGATGACGGGATGATTCAGCGGTATCTCTTTTTTCCATCCAACTTTGATTAGGGTTCGCTGAATTTGGTGGTTAAACCTCTTGCAACATTTTGTTCTTGATCCAGTATATTACCCAATTTCAACACTCCATCTTGTGGGGATTTGAACACGTAGCTTCATTATGCAAACCTCGGATGCTTTAGCACTCGAGATCAGCCATTGGACAAATACATTTACCTCAATAGATTGAAGATTCACCTTAACTTCTATGGGAAACTGTTTATTTGATGTCATTGTTTCCAGATACATTCTTTCAGAAATGTGAATAGAATCCAAAAGATCTAATTGAGACAAAGCTGGTATACCATATTTCACACTAAGATTAGACTCGGCTTGTGAGTGAGGCTTCATTGTGGATGACTATTTACTCAATTCATGTACTCAGTATCTACAAGCTTTTTTAATCTTTTGGCGTTATTTATATAGATTTTATATGAAGATATGTATACTAGTATATTTATATTATCATAATAATAACAAGGATTCTAGTTCTACATACAATTTGATGCTGCCATGAATTTAGTGTCTCCAAATCTACAAATACTTGGACTTCCTTTTGAATATTTGATAGGTCTATTGTGGCTTGCAATATTTTATATGTATTTTGAATCTTTGATATTTAAAGTTCAAATTATCAAAATGAATTAGTGTTTTATTAATTATATGTATTTTGATATTTTTTAAATTCTACAATTAACTCCCAACAGTAGTGATAATGTTTAATTGTTAATCAACTTCAAAAAATATAAAAGTTCCTATACATAGACAGATTTAAAGAATTAACTCCACTATGCACCTCCAAAGCCTAATTTTGATGGTCGACCTTCCTAGTCAAGCCTAGGTTTTGTCATAGTTATCCCTTCATAGTTGATTTTCAATAGTGGAAATATAATTTTTTTTAAAGTATATAATATAGGTCAAATCTATTTTCTGCTATGATCTTATATAATTTTTGACAGTCTGTTCAAAATTTTCCCTTTCATATTGTACACTAATATAGTCTTCCCAAAATTTTAATTGTATTTTATTACAAGAAATGTCGAAGGTAACGAAACCAAAAATGAACCAAAAAAATTTACATATTTCCCCCAACAAAAATAGAATGTTAGTAATCATGACTCACAACATATACAACGGCAGCCAATGATTTTAAATTTTTTAAAGACTTTTGGCTGGTGGCAGTCATTAAAATTTTAAAAAATGTTGTCATGGGCTATTCAGTATCCATTAAAAAACAATTTAAAATTAAAAAAATACAACTTTTAATGATGATTTTATTTTGAGCTATGCCTATGGTATTAATTATTGTTTTCTGTTGTTTCCCTTTTGCCAAGTTTGACTTCCATTTTTTGGAAAGAATATGCCATCTCCATGACGACAACTAAGAAAGGTGGCAAGCCTAGGGACTCTTGCTAGAAACATGGGATAGAAGGTCTACAAAAGGGAATAGTTATTTGCAGCCATTGTACTAAAGAACTGAAAGGAGGTATAAATTGCTCGAAATATCACCTAGCATAGGTCCATTGGTGAGATGTTATGCCATGCACTAATGTAACTTTAGAGGTTTAGAATGAGGTGAGAACTCTCCTTTCAACATTTGAGCGAAAAAAAAAAACCACAAAAAATAAGAGGACAACAAATGCAATGGGAGCATCAACCACATTTAACAATTCTATAGGGTTGGGCATTGGGGGAGATATGGGGGTTTCTTTTTCCATTGGGCCATGCATACGAGGATTAGGTTATTAAATAATATTTACTTAATTATTAATGGTCAATATTTTGTAAATTATGTAAACTTGTAATTTCATTTTCTTTCCTCGATGATGTTTCTATTTTAGAAACTTTGTACTTAGAAACATCTCTTTGTATTTTCTATATGAAGCATTTTCGCTTCCTTCCAATACATAGAATATTTCAAATCTTCTTTGTTTTCATGGTATCAGAGTGGGATCGGTCGAGTGGGAAAATTTTTTGATTTTTTCACTGTTTTTTGTAGTTTGAAAATCGCGTCCTTAGAAAATTGTGTCTTTTTCAAAAGATTACGCGATTTCCTTTAGTTTTCTCTTGGTGTGTGATTTTCTTCTCCCGTCTTTTGTTTGGTATTCTCCCATCTTCTAGCGCCATCGAGGGTTTCCTTTAACTAGTCGTGGCTTCCAAAATCGCACGGATTTTTTAAGACAATCACGTGTATTTTTTTCTGGTCTTGACAACATTCTCTAGGCAATTTGTTTTTTATCGTGGACTTTGCATTTTCTTGCGATTTTTTCACAAAATTGTTAGTTCTTTTACTTTCTTTTTTTGGGCGAAATTTGAACTTGCATCTCTCAGCGACAGGTTTGTGGTTTTAAGGCCACGTTTTTTCTATTTCTCATGATTTTCGAGTCGTGTGACTATTCTTTTTGACGCGATTTTTATAAAATCACGGGCCTGTTTGTTTAAAAGACTGTAAGCTTATACAATTGAGATTTCTGGGTGGATTTTTGACGAATTTCCCGAGCACATATCTTCAGATTTCCAAAAACTTTGTCTTCTTTTTGCATTTTTTGGGTAAACAAAATGCAAGACGGAAGCAAATATTTTCTATTAACACTAAAATGAAAAATGAAATTACAACAATATATTTGCCATCACATGGGCTTTTTGATTACATAAATGTGCAAATCTGCAAATTAGAACCACCATCTACGTTGCTCTCGCCTCCTTTCTGTAGCCCCCTTTCACATCCTTTATTTGGAAGGTGTAACTGCCCTAGAATCTTTTTGAAAGTGTAACTTCCTCAAGAAGATATTTTGAAATTTTATTAATTTTGGTAGTACAACTTCGCAGTCATGGGGTCATAACTTTTTATCCGACCGCCGAAAAATGGGGCCAAAGGCTGGCTACTTTCGTTTCCCGCTAATTTTCAGGCCCATTCGAAGCCTCTAAGTGCCTCAAAATTGACTTTGAAGATTTTAATAGGATTTTCGGAAATTGAAATTTGAATATCTCTCAAATGACAAATGGTATTGAAGTGATTTCTTCGCCAATGGCTTGAATTTACCATTTTGGAGGTTTGTGTAAGATCTCGTGTCCAACCGTGCATAAATGCAAACTTACTAAAAATAGTAATCCAACCAAATTTAGCCCTTATTGAAAAGAAATAACATATTTTTTTGGATGATGCAAGATTGCTCTTACACCCTAGATGCTCCTGCATCAGACACACTGGGTAATTTGAAAAGTGACCTTGTCACTTCTTAGGAGTTAAAGGGAAACCAAGACGGTTAACCTCAAACTCAAATAACCATGATGAATCTTCAGCATGCCTTCCTCTCCATTTCACCAAGTACTCTGTATATTGCCTGTTTCCTGTGCTTCTTCCTACACGGTTATCCAAAACTTCTATCTCCTTTTCTGAAGTAGGTGCTGGAATATTCCATTGTGCTTCTTTTATTTCTTCATCAATTCCTCCATGATATTCTGTTAAATCTGAAATGTTAAACACAGGTGAAATATGAATTTCATCAGGCAACTCTACCTCATATACATTTCCTGAATCATGCTTATTCAGGATCTTGCATGGTTCAAACTTCTTCATCTTTAACTTGTTGTATGTGCCAACTGGAAACCTCTCCTTTCACAAATGAACCATAACTTCATCTCCTACCTGAAACTCCTTATACCTCCTTTTCTGATCTGCCTTAGCCTTATATTGTGAGTTCATCTTATTGATATGTTTCTTCACCTCTTCATGCAAATTCTTTAGGTGCTTAGCAAAATCTTCAGCCTCAACACTACTCTTCTCCTCCTTATCCATCTTTCTCAGTTCAGAAGCAGTTCTTGGACTACTTCCATACACAATCTAGAATGGTGATTTACTAGTGGTCATGTTGACATAATTGTTGTAAGCAAATTCTTCCTATGGTATAATCAAATCCCATTCCTTGGGCTTATCTCCTACTAATCATCTTAGCAAGTTACCCAAACTCCTATTCACCACCTCCGTTTGTCCATCAATCTGTGGATGGTGTGCAAAATTGAACTTCAATTTTGTCTTCAACTTCTTCCATAATGTCCTCCAGAAATAACCAACAAAGTTGGTATCTCTATCTGAAACTATACTTTTCGGTAGATCATGTAGTCTCACTACCTCTCTGAGAAACAATTCCACAACATGAACATCACTGGTCTTATGACACGGAATGAAATGTGCCATCTTTGAAAATCTATCCACCACCATAAATATGGAATCATTCCCTCTCTGTCCTTGGCAAGCCAAAAACAAAATCCATGCTAATATCCTCCCATGGCCTCTTAGGTATAGGTGATGGCTAATACAATCCAATATTGTTCCTTTCGCCATTTGACATACTTTGCAACTTTGTACAAACTTTTTCACATCTTGTTGCAACTTTGTACCACGACCCCCACCGAAACGTCCAACCAATCCTCCATTATGCTTCTCCTTGATTAGATTCTCTCTCATAGAACTCCTTGGAATGCACAATTGGATTCCTCTAAACAACATCCCATCTTGGATTAAGAAATCCAACCATCTTGTCCTATCCAATGTAACAAGTTCCAAACAAGCCTTCCAAGCTTCTACAAAGTTTGGATCTTCAAGATACAAAATCTTGAGTTAATTGAATCCAACAACCTCTATATTCATCTCTATCAATAAATTTTGCCTTCTACTTAAGGAATCTGCAACTCTGTTTGATTTTCCACTCCTATGCTTCAAAACAAAAGTATAACTCTGCAAAAACTCAACCCATTTTAAGTGCCTTTGATTTAACTTTCCTTGACTATTGAGATACTGCAAAGCCTGGTGATCAGTACATAAAACAAATTCTTTTGGCAACAAATAGTGTCTCCATTTATTCAATGCCTGAACTATAGCATAAAACTCCTGATCATAGACAAAATATTTCTTCTTAGCATCATTCAACTTCTCACTAAAATAGGCAATAGGCTTACCTTCTTAACTCAAAATAGCTCCTATGGCACTGCCACTAACATCACAATCTACCTGAAAGACCTTATTGAAATTTAGAAGTGCCAAAATAGGTTGCTCTATGACTTTCTTCTTCAACATATCAAAACTTTTTGTTGCTCCTACAGTCCATTTAAAATCCTTTCTATCCCCTCTCATTGCTTTAGTTAGAGGTGCACAAATACTACTAAAACTCCTAATAAACTTTTTGTAAAAACTTGCTAGACCATGAAATGATCTTACCTCTGTAACACTCCTCGGGGTAGGCCATTCAGTGATAGCCCTCACCTTCTCTGGATCCATTTTAAGACCCTCTGCTAAGACAACAAATCCCAGATACACCAACTCCCTCTTCACAAAACTACATTTCTTCAAATTAATCAACAACTTCTCCTCCTTTAGCTTCTAAAAAAAAAATCGGATATGCATCAAGTGCTCCTCCAATGTCGTACTGAAAATCAGAACATCATCCAAATAAACAATAACAAATTTTCCTAAAAAAGTTTTCAATACCTCATTCATAAGCTGCATAAATGTGCTCGGTGCATTGGTTAGCCCAAAAGACATGACTAACCACCGTACAAGCCCTCCTTGGTTTTGAAGGTTATCTTCCATTCATCTCCTTATCTAATCCGGATCTGGTGATATCCACTCTTCAAATCTATCTTTGTGAAGTACTTAGCTCCACTCAAACAATCCATAATGTCATCCATCCTTGGCAAGGGAAATTTGTACTTGATGGTGATCTTGTTGATGGTTCGGGTGTCTGTACACATCCTCCACTCTCCATCCTTCTTTTGTGCTAGTACTGTAGGTACCGCACATGGGCTCAAACTCTCTCGAATCAATCCCTTTCGCAACAACTCTTGCACTTGTCTATTCAACTCTTCATTCTCTGTTGGAGTCATTTGATGAGCTGCCTTATTTTTGGCAAATTGGCTCCAGAAATCAGATCCATTTGATGGCTAATCTTCCTTACTGGAGGCAAACCTTCAGGTACATTATCAGAAACAATGTCCTGAAACTCATTCAACAAATTTGAAACCTCTATTGGTACCTCATTAGTATCTTCTTTATCAACTCTAGGGATCAATGCAAAACACATATGCTCATGCCTCATACCTTATAGGAATTTTCTTCCATCAACCAAACAAATTCTTGCATTATTGCATACCTTTACCTCTGCCTCTTTCAAGCGTTTCAACCTATGACGAACTCCATCCTTTGTCAAAGAATAGGTGTTGGCATGTCCATCATGTACTGCTCGTCGATCAAACTACCACGGTTTGCCTAATAACATATGACAAACATCCGTAGGCATAATATCACACAATACCTCATCATGGTAATTTCCAATCTTGAACTTTACCAGACATTGTTCATTTACCAAAGCTTTATGGTCCTTCTGCAACCAAGTAATTTGGTATGGATTCGGATGCCTTCTTCTCTCCAACCACAACTTACTAACCATCTCTTCTGAAACAAGGTTATCAGTACTACCTCCATCAATAATAACATTGCAAACTTTACCTTCACACTTACATCTGGTGCGAAACAAATTCTTCCTTTGAGTTGGTTCCTTCTCCTCATTCAGCAAGGCTCTTCTTGTAACAAGAACCTCTCCTCTTTTTGCATCCTTAGAATGTGAAGACTCAACATCTTCATCTACATGTGCAACTTGTGCATTACCCTCAGGTCTTCTATTTGTCCTTCCTTGATGTTGAGGACACTCATAGGCTCTATGTCCTTCTCTGCACTAGAAACAGGTTCCACGAAAGCCTCCTCTTCTTGGTCCTCGTCTAGATCTTCCTCTTCCTCTTTGGTCTCCATTATTCTGATCATGAGGACAGTAGGTGTTATCTCCTTTCTGGTTCTGGCTGCTATTGGATCCTTCACCCTTCTTTTGATCTTCATTTCGACTTCCATATGACTATCCACTAGTCTTTCCACCACGATCCCCACCTCTTTGCTTACTTTCAAATCTTCTATTCAACTTTTCTTCTACCTTCAAAGCAAATTGATATGCATCTTCAATGGTAGACATTCTTACCAGACCCAACTCTTCTTGAATACTCGGCTTCAATCCATTTATGTAACATACAACTTTCTCCTTATTGGCCTCAGAATGGCTTGTTCTGATCAAGACACGGTAGAATTCTTCTTATACTCCTGATGGATTTTCCTGCTTGTTTCAACCCTTGCATCTTCTTCAACAAATCTAGCTCATAATCCACAAGAATGAATTGTCTTTTTAATTTGTCCACCATATATTCCCATCTTGTTATTTTCTCTTTTTCTCTTCGATTTCTTTCTAGTTGTACCTCTTTCCACCAAATATTTGTATGACCCTTTAGCTTGGTCTTTGCAAATTTGACCCTCTTTGGATCTTCCACCTTCTCATACTCAAAGTAATCCATATCGTTGATCCAATCAATCAACTCTTTTGGGTTAAGATTTTCAGAAAATGTAGAAACATCGATCTTCAACCTTTTCCCAATCTTAGAGATGGCTTTAACTAATCTAACTTGCTCTGGATCTACTACATCTTGTTCTTCTTCGAATTGTTCCTCATTTTTAGCTTCATCTTCACTTTCATCTCCTCTTCTTGTTTCAAACCCTCGACGCAGCTCCTCTTTCAGTGCTTGAACTTGTCTCTGCAGGGCTCTAAAACCCTCTTTTGGTACAATAACATTCCTTCCACCACCACGGTTTTTTCACTGAGGCATTCTAATCACCTTTCTCACAAACCCACAACCACAAGTCCTAGTGCAAACTTCCTCATATTCGGCCATTTGTTTACACTCAGGAAAACCTGCTTTGATACCACTTGATGAAGGGTACTCCCCTTACAATATAAAACTCACAAAAACAACAGATAAAGACACAAACAAAATGCAAGAAGGAAGCAAATATTTTCTATTATCACTGAAATGAAAACTGAAATTTGAACATTATATTTGCCGTCACATGGGCTTTATGATTTACATAAATCTGCAAATCGGAACCACCATCTATGCTGCTCTCGCCTCCTTTCTGTAGTCCCTTTTCACAACCTTTATTTGGTAGGTGTAACTGCCCTAGAATCTTCAGGAAAGTGTAACTTCCTCAAGAAGATATTCTGAAATTTTATTACTTTTTGTAGTACAACTTTTGCTCTTTTCCTGTGAAATTTGTATATGGCATGGTTATTTAGTCTGAATTCATGGGCGTTGCACATGTTTTGTCTCTATATACTGCTCGTGGGCCCCTTTGCTCTCCAATCCGAGTGTTTTCTCTTCATTGTTGGATTCAAGAAACCATAGTTTCTGTGCCTTTTCTACTCTATCAGGTTTTGTTTGTGAAAGATGGCTTCTTTGTCGCATATTATGTTGGAGGGCAATCAGAAGTTCAATGGCTGCAACTACAACACCTAGAAGTAGCGAATGATGACAATCTTTGAATATCGCTGCCTTGACCAGATTATTCTGGGCAACAAGACACTACTTTCATCGAGAGATAAAGATCAAGAAAAGTTTGATGAGCAAAATTGTGAAGCTACGATACTCATTAAACTATCTATCATTGATGACCAACTACCTTAGAATCTGTCTGATAAATCAACAAAAAAATTTTTGATCATCTGAAAGATCTTCATGAAACATCCGACAAAAGTTGTGCGTTCTTTCTAAAGAACATCATTTTTTCCATCATGATGGATGAGAAGACAACTTTGCAAGCGCACTTGACAAAAATAAGGACATCCGTGATTAGCTAGAGGTTATTGGTCGGAAAATGGAGGAAGAAGATATGGTAGTCATCACTCTAAAAAGTCTACCAAAATTTTACGACTTACAAGCACTTTATTGAGACTCTCAACATTACTTCAGCTAATGTTGATTTGAAGTTTTCAAATCTTTGCACTATACTTCTGCAATAGGATCGTTGGAAACAACAGTTCGGTAGCGGTGCTAGTTCGTCCTCTACAGAGCAGGCATTTCCTGCCAAGACCTTTTAGAAGAATAAGGGAAAAAATCAGCCCTCTGAGCAGACCAGTCAAGCACAATCTTTAGATTCTTCCAAAAAGAAGAGTGTTCAGTGTAATTATTTCTACAAGTATGGTCACATGAAGAAAGATTGTCGAGAACGCTTGGCTTTTGAACAAAACAAGCAAGGAGAGTCCAAACCCAAAGCCCATGTTGCAGAGCACATTGAGCAGAAGGAATTTGCATTCTATGCTTTTATGGCCAAGAGTCCAGCAGATCCTGTGAAATCCTCTGCTTGGTATATTGATTGAGGTGCCTCTCGACATTTCACTCATCGTCGGGACTGATTCATTGAGTACACGCCCTTCAGATACTCTGTTATCTTTGGAGGAGGTGAAGAGTATACTATTGTCGGAAAGGGCAATGTGCAGATTCATTTTGGAGGGAGAAATTTAATTTTTCTCGATGTATACTTTGTACCTGGCATGGAGCTGAATCTACTTTTAGTTAGTCAGATTATGACTCACTCTCCTCAATTAGATATTGTTTTCAGTATGCACACATGCAACATTGTTGATAGAGAGACTCACACTACAGTTGTTCAGGGACTTGAGGATCATTGTCTATATAGACTTGTTGATTCTGGTGATTCTCAAGAGCATGCTATGGCAGCCAATTGTACTTCAATCAGCAGCCTTTGGCATCAGCTTTATGGGCACCTAAACTTGCAATATCTCTCTCAATTATCTCAAGATGATCTAGTTGGTGGCCTACTTGCGATTTAGACTCAGAATCATGGAGTATGCAAGGCTTGTCAGGTTGGAAAGCAACGCTGGACTCCATTTAAATGGTGACTCATGGCGAGTTTCCAAGGTATTACAGTTGGTTCACACTGATTTATGTGGTCCAATGAATACTCCTTCAGTTACTAGTTGCAGGTATGTTTTATTATTTGTTGATGATCTCAGTAGAAAAATGTGGGTGTATTTTTTGAAAACAAATCAGATGTGTTTGGTATATTTCAGCAATATAAGGCCTTAGTTGAAAAAGAGTCTGGTTCTCCAATTGTTACTCTTAGGTCTGATAATTGGGGGGAATTTTGTTCTATTGATTTCTCTAGTTTATGTTTTGCACATGACATTAAGTGCCAACTTACCACACCATACACCCCACAACAGAATAGTGTCGTTGAACATAGGAATCACACCATTACTGAAATGGCTCGTTCTATGCTAGCACATATAAATGTTCCTAAAAAATACTGGGCGGAAGCAATTTATACTACTGTTTATCTTCTAAACCGATCTCCAACTCATGCGGTTAAGAAGATGACTTCGAAAGAAGCTTGGTCTGGACAAAAGCCTAAAATTAGCCACTTGGAAGTTTTTGGCTCTACTGCTCATGTTTGGATTCCGGATGCCAAGCGCACTAGGCTAGGATTCCAAAAGCCAAAAACTCATGTTCACTAGCTATAGTGAGAATCATAAAGCATACATGCTAATTGATATAGATTTAGATCGTCTAATCTTCAGTCGTGATGTTGTGGTTGATGAAACTACTGGGCCTTTCTTTCCATCTTCTACTTCTGTGAATCTTGAGGAACAACCTTCGAATTTTTTTGAATTGGGTGTTTGACTTCCCCTGAGTCCACCTGATGGGAGGGATTCTGCAGTTGAGCAGCCACCTCTGCAAAATGTTCCACCACCCGCCCCTCCTTAGGACAATTTGGATCCTAATCCAACGGATTCTGTACCAGCCACACCTGGTGATGCTCCACCTATTTCCAATATTGGTACTTCTACTCTCCGGCCTAAATGGTATGCTAAAACCATTAGTAATCTTCATGATGATGAATTGATCGAGGGTAGAACTGCTAGGAAGAAGAGCAAGCAGTAGAATATTGTTAATTTTGCTCTCATGGCCAATTTGCACAACATCTCTGAGCCTCAAACATATTTCGAGGCTAAAGGCATACCTGAGTGGGAACAAGCTATGGAAGCTGAACATAATAGCCTTCTGAAGAATAACACTTGGGTCCTTTTTGATCTTCCACTTGCGAAGAAGCCCATTGGCTGCAAATGGGTGTATAAAGTTAAGTACAAGGCTGACAAAACCCTTGACAAGTATAAGGCTCGGTTGGTAACAAATGGGTTCTCACAGACAGAGGGCATTGATTATGAGGAGACTTTTGCTCCTACAGCCAATCAAGTATTATTCAGCTTGTCCTCGCTATTGTAGCTCAGTTTGGTTGGAAAGTCCATCACATGGATGTCAGAAGTACGTTTCTCAATGGTGATCTACAGGAAGAAGTCTATATGATGCAGCCTCCTGGTTTCAAAGTTCCTGGTAAAGAACACCAAGTTTGCAAACTTGTGAAAGCACTCTATGGCCTCAAACAGGCTCCATGGGCATGGTACATGAAAATTGATAAGTACCTTATTGATCATGGTTTTCAGAGGAGCCCTTCTGATTCAAATTTGTATGTCAAACAGTCAGGTGATGATATCCTTGTGCTTGTTGTCTATGTTGATGACCTTATCATTACTGGCAGTTCAGAACATTTGATTGAGGAGATAAAACACAATCTCAGTCAATCATTTGACATGACATATTTGGGGCTTCTTCATTGTTGTCTCATGTTGAGGTTTGGCAGATAGCTGAGAGCATCTTCATTTCTCAGTCCAAGCATGCTCACAGTTTATTTGATAAGTTCAGAATGAATGATTGCAAACTTGCCTCTACACCTATGGAGAAAGGGCTCAAACTATCAACAAAATCAGATTCTCTTGTGGAAAATGAATCCACATTTAGGCAACTAGTAGGCAACCTCATTTATCTCATTGCTATTAGACTTGACCATAGTTTTGTAGTGAGCTACATCTCTCGCTTCATGACAACCCCGAAAGGTGAACATTGGGTTGCAGCGAAGCGTGTGCTGAGATATGTGAAAGGCACTTCCGACTTTAGCATTCTGTATTGAAGGTCCAAAGACCCTAAGTTGATTGGTTATACAAACTTAGATTGGGCAGGTTTTGTTGATAACAAAAAGTCTATTGCAGGGTATGTATTCAGATTGGGTACAGGTGCAGTTACATGGACCAGCAAGAAGCAACAGGTAGTGGCTCTTTCCTTGACTGAAGTTGAATATCGAGGAATTGTTAAAGTAGTTTGTGAGGCGGTTTGGCTTTGAAGGGTGCTTTCGGACATGCAAATGTCTCAAGCAGGGCCTTCCCCTTTGTACTGTGACAATCAAGGGGTGTTGAAACTCGCCAAGAATCTAGACTTTCATGAAAGGACAAAGCATGTTGAACTTCATTGTCATTTCGTCCGCCAACTTGTCGAAGATGGATCAGTAGTATTGCAGTATGTTCCGACTGAGGAGCAGACTGTTGATATTCTCACCAAGTCTCTTAGTCGAGATAAGTTCGTAAAATTCAGGGGGCATCTTGGTGTAGTTAATAGATTGACCATTAAGGGAGGGTATTAAAATAATATTTACTTAATTATTAATGGTCAATATTTTGTAAATTATGTAAACTAGTAGTTTCGTATTCTTTCCTCGATGATGTTTCTATTTTAGAAACTTTCTACTTAGAAACATCTCTTTGTAATTTCTATATGAATCATTTTCGCTTCCTTTCAATACATCGAATATTTCAAATCTTCTTTGTTTTCATAGGTAATTTGGGTAGTCATACTTTCAATTTTTTTGTTCCTCATAACTCTTGTCTAAAACCTTTGTTGAGAAATACTACATGGAACAGGGAATTGTATCATGAGGCGAAGTTGGCATGTGCCCAATTTTGGTACTACAATAGTATTCCCTTTAATGTTGCTTCAAGTCCTTATTGGAGGGAGTTGTTTACCTCATTGACCATGGTAGATAAGTAGTTCAAGGACCCAAGTAGTTATCAATTGAGTGGCACATTATTCGAGGATGAGGCCCAAAACATATATAAGCTAGAAGAGGAACAAAAACAAACTTGGAAAAGTAATGGCTGCAACATTTTATTTGATGGGTGGACAGATGCTAGGAAAAGGACACTCGTAAATTTTTTAGTGGCTTTAGGAGGACAATTGGTCTTTTTGAAATCAGTTGATGCTTATAGTGAAATAAAAAATGTTGAGACCTTGTGTAGCTTGTTGGATGAGGTGGTGATGGAGGTAGGAGTGGATAATCTTATCCATATATTTATAGACAATGCATTTGCATATGTGGTAGCTAGTAGAGGCAATGTATCCTATATTGTTTGAAATTGTTGTCACCCATTGACTTGAGCTTCTCCCTAAGGACAAGGAAATTAAGTTGGATGAAAAATGTAGTGGAAGATGTAAGGAATATAACCAAATACACAAACAATAACACATGGGCCTTAAATCTCATGAGGGAGCACGCTAATGGCAAGGAGCTCTGTATTCAAGAGTCAACATTAGTGACTGGAATGCATTTACACAGTGATTGGTTACAAAGTGATTGGAATGCATTTACACCACTTTCCTGATTTTAGGCACTAGAGGAGAGAGTGGAGCATCTTTTGACATGCTGGGTGGAGTCAACATTAGTTGGCCACTCCAGTTTTGGAGTGCCATACTTGGGAATGTGTGCCCACTTTTCACATGGGGGTGTTGGGTTTTTGCCATACCATTGGTTTTTGGTTTTGGGAATCCATTTATGGTTTTCTCCCATAGGTTCTCTATAAATTGGATGCCTTGAATAGTTGTTTCATTGGTATTTTGTAGGTTGAGCATTTTTATGCTATTAGATTGAAGAGAGAAAGTTGGATGGGTTGATATAACACTTAAATTGGATTAATATAGACTTTTCTTCTCTTTGATGGTGGAGTTTTTTCTTGAGAGGGTTTCTCCAAGTACATCCAATGTTATGTGCTTATTTACATGTCCTTGCTGATTTTAATTCCTAAATGCTTCTCCATGTTCTATTTCAGATTTATAATGGTTTATTACACAATCTAATTGGATTTCAACTCTTAAGTTTATACTATCACTACATTTGTTCACTTGTTTAATCAACATATCCCTAGTTGGGAAAGAAGGCATATGAAAGATCCTATCAAGTCAGTGATGTTTTTCTTGTAGGATACTCAAAGGAAACATGGAGAAGAGAATTTGTGATGATGGTGCGAAGGCAATCACATTGTGGCCAAATTTATTCATTTAATTGCCCACATTCACTTACATTAGATATTGTGCTTTTGGATGTTGCCCAAGTAGATTCCCCAGGTATATGGAGGACAAATTGTTGCTGATTGAATTTTGATGATGGTTGGCCGATGTTCATCAAAATTTTGTCAATTAAACATATGATAGGAATGCAATGCCCAGTTCATTTTTTACATTACGCATGTAAGAATGTTGTTGCAGCTGAAAGGGTGGAGAAGACATAGTCGTGTACAATTTGTATCCTTATGAGAAAAAGCATATATGGAAAATGGATGATAGAAAGGATTTGCTGATCAAATTGTAGACACATCCTTTATTTAGAATACTATTGGGCAGATTGTGCTTATGATGCAGAGATAAGAAAAATCAATTAGAGTCAAATGTTGGAACAATAAAGATTTTCAATTTGAAGTTACCAAAGGAGTTAATGTTGAGTACAACAATATTTTATCTCTTAGGTACATGAAGGAAATGATCTTCATGCAATCTCTTCCAAGAATAAATTAGTAAACTATTGAGACAAGTTTGGAAGGGAGAATAAAATATGTGATTAACATTTGTCTTCTATGGCTTGATCAGAAGTTAGCTAAGTTTTTTGAATTGAAAACTTTGGGTGGATGATCTTCAAAGGGTCACGAGTCATCTAGGTCCTCATCAATACAACAATGCACTTGAATTGATCAATTCTTGCTTTACTTCATCTACCATCACTATAGTTATTAGTGGAGGAATTGTAGGAACAAGAGATGGTAAGAAAGATTAACAAAAGAGTGTTGACACTACATGCCATAACAATCTTCTGCGAAGGCCCAACTCAAGAATCAAATATAAACCATATAAGACCTCGACCTCCTCTCCTTGGCAATCAATTCATGGGAAATTGTTGGTTGGAAATAATATGTAACTCCTATCTTTGGAACATAAGTCACATCAATTCAAAGTCACATAAGTGCAATTACACCTTCCACATCTACTCAAAATCCATTACAACAATGTTCTCCAATGGAAATGAATGTTGGAGCACAAGTACAAGGAGCTCCTTTAGAAGCTCCAACCTGGATCAAATAGGTTAGTTGGAAGAAGAAAGTGGTAAAGGATTCAACACTTGACTTTGACACAATCTCTACCTTTATCCACCAAAAACCAATTGAGAAAGCTAAAACTCATTCACTTGACTAGGAATTATTGACTCATGAATATGGAAGTTGCCACCTTGATTGGAGATGTGAATTGAAGAGAAGTAAAGCCAAATGATTATTAGGTTCAAAAGATATCCCTTTGTTATTAAGTTCAAAAGGTATTCCTTGTGAAACCAACCAAAATCCATCAAAAGCCTTAGAAAGGATGGTGTTTCTAAGGCTCAATTTGTAAGGTTCTGTGAGTTGGTTGGAGATGTACATTTAACACCTCATCTATTAAAGTTTTAATTGTAAGATTTAATGGTCATCTTAGCTTTAGTTAGTTGATAGTGTACTTTTAGTTAACTTAGCTAGCTTTTAGTAACTTTTGTTTACGCTTTAGTTCATTTTAGCATCTTTCAGTTATCCACTTTAGTTTGATTCAGTTAATGATGGTTTCTTTTTAGAAATATCGTCTTGTAATTTTCTATAAAAGGAAGTATTCCTCTCCTTTTGGCGAATTTTAAAAAAATATTGAATATCAATTATCAATTATCAATATTGAATATCAATTATCATTTCATGGTATCGGAGCTTAGGCTTTAACTTTTTTGGCGAATTTTTTAGTAATAAAAATTCATTGTTTTCCTAAGGAATTTTTAGAAATTTCTTAGATGTTTTTGATGGATTTTAAAAAAAATATTCAGAGTTTTTTTGGCCGTTCTAAAAAAAATTGAAGAAATTTAAAAGATTTTTTGTGAGCCGATTTTATTGAAAATGAAGGATTTTTTTGAAGTCATTTTTTGAAGGGCGAAATTGCAAGAGATTTCAAGAGTTTTTTCAGTGATAAAATCACAGATTTTTCAAAGCTAAAAATCGTGTAGGGTTTTGGAAGAAAATCGCGATTTATTTCTAGTCGCATTTTTTGGTGTCTAGTTTTTTAGTTTGCAAAGTTCATGGCCGTTAGTTTCCACGACGTAAGGTTTTTATTCTGAAAGTTTCATGTATTTTGTTTGATAAAATCACATTGGATTCCTCTTTAAAGAAGATCGCATTTGTTCCTTGGGCGATTTATCACGTGATTTTTGGGCCTTGGGTTTTGGCGCACGATTTTTGAAGACTCGTCTAGCTTTTTCGAATGTTTTTTTTGAAGAAAAATCACGTGCATTTCTTTAAGAGAATTTCTAACGTCGTGAGTTTCTTCTTGCCTGCGTTTTTTTGTATCTTGCAAAAATTGTGGATGACTGTTCTTGCTAGCGTTTTTTTTGTTTCTATTGTGGCGTGTGAAAACTAGTCTTAGAATCAAATTTAATTTTTGAAGAGTTTCTTGAAGATTGATTTTTGGTTCGTGGGTTTTATGTTCTGGCTACATCTCTGTTGTATGACCTAGGATTTTAGTAATGTGTTATTTGCTAATCATTAACGAAGGATTTTTTACAATTTTTTTCTGAAAAATTGAGCCAATTTTTTGATAGGATTTTTTTGGTTGAAAAATAAAAATTCATGCAAAGAGTTTTTCAAAAAAAATTCCGCAAAAATTTAAAAGTGTTTCTTGAAGAAGGGTTTTTGAAAAATTTTCTATAAAATTTTTGCTGATTTTTAGTAGTTTTTTAGGATTTGTTTTGAAAAATTCTTGCTTTTTCAGAGTTTTTGAAGGTTCTTTTGAAAAATCTTACTATTTTTGAACATCTTTTTCAGACGATAAGTTGTGCCAGCGGATCTCAAAATCACCTCTTTTTTGTGCTTTTGGAAAATGAGAGGGATGGTGTCTTTGTCCAATGTCATGTTGGAAAATACGCAGAGGTTCAATGGAAAGAATTACAACACGTGAAAGCAGAGGATGCTTACCTTCTTTGAGTACCAGTGTTTGGATGCACTTGTTCTAGGTAAAGAACTTCGTCTCGACACTATGGGGAGGGAACAAGACAAGTATGATGGAGGTAATAGGGAGGCAGTTATGCTTCTAAAATTATTTGTCATCAATGAGATGTTACCAAAAATACCATTTGGTAAGTCTCCTACGGAGATCTAGAAGAATGTGAAAGATCTCCATGAGACCTCAGACAAGGGAAGGGATTTCTTCTATAAGAATATGTTGTTTTCCATTATGATGGATGACCAAGTGTCTTTGCAGGAGCACTTGATGAAAATCAAAGATATTCGTGATCAATTGGAGGCCATTGGTCGCAAGATGGAAGAGGAGGATATGGAGGTGATCATGTTGAAAAGTTTGCCACGTTCCTACGAGCACTTCATCGAAACTCTCAACATTACATCCACCAATGTTGACTTGAAGTTTGATGTGTTGTGCAACAAGCTCTTGCAACAAATAGGTGGAGGAAACAATTTGGGAGCAACAGTGAGTCTTCCATTGTTGAGCAAACATTTATTGCCAAATATGGCAAAGGCAAGTCCACCCAGCAGAAAGGATGAGGCAATTCAGAGGTGAGCTCCAAGAAGTCTATTACTTTCCATCACTGTGGGAAGATTGGTCATATTCAGAAGTATTACAGAAAGCGGTTGGCTGATGAGAAGTCCAACCAAGAAGAGTCTCAACAAAGTGCTCAAGTAGCGAAGTATATAGACCAAAAAGGTTCTACATATTATGGATTTTGATGACCAAAACACCATCAAAATATGGGTAGACTTAGTTTATGTTTGTAGGAAGACCATTAAGGGAGGGGTATTAAAGTAATAATTGTAATATTTAATGGTCATCTTAGCTTTAGTTAGTCGATAATTTACTTTTAGTTAACTTAGTTAGCTTTTAGTAACTTTTGTTTACGCTTTAGTTCGTTTAAGCATCTTTCAATTATCCGCTTTAATTTGCTTTAGTTAATGATGGTTTCATTTTAGAAACATTGTCTTGTAATTTTCTATATAAGGAGTATTCCTCTCCTTTTGTAAATATAGAATAAGAATATTGAATATCAATTATCATTTCATCATTTTGTTAGTTTTAGTTCAAGGAATACAATCGTCCTTGTCATTTCCCAAAATACGTTTGGACAACAACATCCTCATTCAATTTGGAGGGATAGGTTGATTTGGGAGGACAACTAAGATATGGATGGAAGAATTATTGTTCAAACGTTTGAAAGCAATTGATGATGCCATGAATTCATGTGGCAAAATTCTCCTTGAGAATGTAAATATCAAAGATAAAAAGGACCTATTCCTTAGGGAGATCAAATTTTGTAAATGTTTCATCCTTAATTTGCTTGAAATGGTTAGCACAAATGTTGAGTCCTTTTTGAAGGTGTTTAGAAAAATTGTGATGGTGTTTAGAAAAATTGTGATGGTGACACCTCTTATGCATGGTTAGAAGCTACCAAGCTTAGAGTTGAAATGCTTGAAGTGGGAGAGAAAGCATTTTGACTCATTAAAAATGCCAATCTTAATGTTTTGGGTGACTTTCAAGCATTTCTAGAGAAAGTGCTTGGAGACATAATGGACGATCAAGTGATGCTTCAATTGTTAGGATGTTGATTATCACTTTGTCAAATTTATTGATGAGGATTTGGTTGACCTACAGATTTCAATACTAAGGCAATGGAAAAGTTCACTGTATCAAGAATTCACTTTTGGATGTTTGTAAAATTGTAATTAAACATGCAAGTATCCAAGCTAAAAATCATGAGTCCCCTATTCATGGAAAATAGGATCAAGGTATGGTCACATTCATGATGAATAAAGTGAAAGATGTAATGGTGTTGTATGGAACCCTAGTTACCAAGAAACTCCATTAGAGGAATGTTCCCTAAGTCCCTGTTTTTGTACCCTCAATTTCTAATGACTATATATCATTTACTCTTGTGACAAAATAGTTTACTAACAAATGAGACCTCCAAATTCTTTGATTGTAGATACAAAAACATTATATAGATGTAGATGAGGGATTGCAGATTAACATGCTAGAATTATGCATCAGTGTGAGTAAGAAATTGACCTCATGCAATGAAAGTACAATTCAGATTGAAAATTAATGATGAGAAAATCAATGGCATTTCTTGTGGAATCACAGCAGCAGTATTGATTAGAAAATCAACGGTAGTTGTTTTGGATTCTCAGCAGTGATATTGATGAGAGAAAATATACAAATTACACCTAAATAATCTCCTTAATGGAGCAAGTTGATCCAAAATAGACTTGAAAACCATTCAGATGCAGTTGTTTGTGTGGTTCAGCCATAAGAAGTGAATTTCATAAGAGTTAGAGTCAGAAAAGGGAGGAGCAGGTGTGAGTCACACCAAATGGAAGGACAAGCCTATTGGTGACATAATCAGCTGGGTTTGAAACGACCTTTACTATTTTGGCAGTGGGTGAAATGATTACTAATGAGGAATGGTTTGGCAGACAGTTTCACTACAGTTGAACCATTCCATGTATGACAAAATAGCAGAGCCAAATCCTTTCCAAGAAGTTTTGTTGGTTCATTTCCCATCTCTTCATACAGGAGAGGCTCTAGTTTCTCATTTCGACTTCTGTGCTCATTCTCTAGCATAAAGATTTAGCCCATTTGTATAGTTCTGGAGATAGTATGACTGTATTTAGCCTCAAATTCATTAGTTGGAAGTGAGAGGATGCATTACTGTTGGTGACTGTAGTGGCCCTTATGAAGCAAGCAAGCTTGTATAATTAATTCATTGATATGGTCTGTTTGTTGGAGTTTTCTCCCTAACTGGGTTTCTCCATGGCAAATCATTTGTGTTGGTGTTGTTTTCATGATATGTTTTTCATCACTTGCTTATTATTTCCTTGCAAGTTGTTAACATCTCATAGTAGAAGTAGATTAGAATCAATTGTGTAATGAATGTATGGTGTTAGAAACCAGCCATAAAACTTTTAGAACGTCACAGTTTCTATTTCAGAATGTTGTTCCAATCAGCATAGAACTTGTGAGCAACAGGGTGTATAGATAAAAGATCTGTGTTAATTAACCATGCAATGGAACATCCATATCAATTATGGGCCACAAGATCCCTTTTGGGGGAATTTCTCAACTCAAGCTTGACTATGAATCACACACAATCAAGTACTGCCAAACTGCAATGCACTAACCTTAGGTGCATCGATTCTAAACTCATGATAATTTCAACTATAGCTAGCACTAATGCATGCAACATGACCTCCAACTTGGTCTGGTACATGTACTTGCTGACTGTACAGACATTAGTTTGACTGAAGAAAAAGTGGATACACCACTTTCTTCTCTAAGTGGGTCATTTAGATAATTAATGCTCTAATCACTATAGTATTATTAGTTACCAACTCTAACTCTTAACTGAGATCTTATGGTGCAACTTACTTAAAACTCTTCAGATTTAGTAATCACTCTCAAATGGGAACCTCCATAAATAGGAACCCCTATGTAAATAATCGGTACCAGGCTTTAAGGTACAAATAACACTTACGAGCTATACATTTCAATGCAACCTAATTAATAAAAGTGACGATGGTCATATGCAATCAACCCAAGCTAATCTACTGGCTCTTGAAAGTTCAGACTTGCTTGTAAACAAGACAGACAAAGAGCACCATTTTTTATCTTCTTTATCATAATCTCAATATGAAAGAGTTTGGCAAGTTTACCTATATTCATAGCCTCTTTGCTCCTCAAACATACTTGTTTGGATGGAAGTGCAGGAAATCTTCTAATCCACATTGGAGTTGCTTCATATTTCACCTTCAAGGAAGGATTTTATCTTCTTACCGTCGTTCCTATGATGCAATTTTGGATGAAGCTTTCAACATTTATCTTTACTATGAGCATCTACATTACAATGCCCGCCATGAGTTTGGGTGTCTTTCTTTGTAGGAGTGTATCACTTAGCTTTACATATACCTTTACTCTTTGGCATGAAAGTGCTTAACTGAATCTTCAATTAATATGTTTGTTCATATGCCTTCTCAATAGTCTGAGGCTTGGCTATCAAGGTGTGCCAACATAGATGGCTATGAAGTTCTCCGAGGTACTTCGTCAAAACATCAAAGTCTTTGTGTGCACGACCCCATTTATATTGCTTGCTTTCAAATTTTGGTTTTATATATTCTTGAATACTTTTTCTACAATATTGCATTTTAAAACTGTTTTTTTCTTCTCTTCTTAAAGCCATCACATTTAGTTATTGGTGACAGTTTAGTCAAAACCAGAGAATGATGTTCCAATAACACTATGGGATTACTTTGGCTCTATTACAATGCTTTACAAGCTTGACTTGCTTTAAAAATTTGTTCGAACAGCATACTTCAAGTCTACGTTCGCTGTTCATACATCCTATAAATCTAGAATTTAGTACTTCATGATGCCACTGAGCATATTTATACATACAAACAAATGGTGCAACGACCCCAAGTTCCAATTTTTATGAAGAGGTGAAGGGTTGAATATTTTTCTTTTATGGAGTAACCTCAGCAGTGATAAAGTAATTTGTATGTAGTTTGTTGAACATGATATCTTTTCAAGGCATTGAAGGCATTTGCATTTTCAATATATGTCGAAGACATCAACATAACTGGTTTTCTCAACTAATGTGGGTCCTATGTCCTATGTTTTCAAGATCATCTTTACACCAATTTAGAGCTGCTCTGCTTCTAATCAATCTCTGCACTTGTTGAGCACCCAATTATGTATCATGAAGTGAATGGCAATGTCTCAAACACTTTGATAGTCCTATGAAGTCTGAAGTAAGTTTGCTTACCTCAACAAGGCTGACATACTACATGCATTTAGGATCCAATTTTAATCACATCTCCCTAATTGGCAGAATATAAGGCGAGGAATCACTCCCCTTAGTTTTGTCTTTGGAATGCCGCTTGGCTTTGTTAGAAGAATGAATGCATTGAGTTTAAGAGAATTGGATGGCACACACTTCAATGAGTGCATGCTTGTATTTGTTATTGTATGTGGAAATTGGTGGTTGTAACTTAGATTGTAAGTTGCTTTTTAGACATAATTAATGTGTGTTTTTGCATCATTATTAATAACATAAACAATAAATGCCCAAGTATACAAAGTGTAGTCTAATCTTATGTTATTTTTCTATATTAATTCCCCTCAATGACAAAATCAGAGACAAATCTAATTTTGTTGTGTAATTTGACAAAGAATAGTACCAAAAGAAATATTATCAATGTCATCTGATTGCCGAATCTAGTGATGATGAGCCTCAATGTGCTTGATTCAAGCATGTTAAATTAGATTGTTCACAAACTTCAAGACTCTTTGATTGTCATAGGAAAGTGGAGCTAGTGTAATCTAAAGAAGTTGTATGTCATTCAAAACTCGACATAGCCATATCAATTCACAATTAGAATTGACAACTACTTTGTACTCTACTTTAGTGGAGAATAAACCTATAGTGTGTTCAAGCTTACTTTGCCATGATACAACTCCAAAGACCAAGGAGAATATGCAGCTAGTGGTTGATCTTTGAGAATCATTTGAACCGACCCAATAAGAGCTTATATACCATCAACCTGAAATCTTTTTTTCTCTAATAGAGAATGCTGAAGTCATGGGTATGTTGACAATTACTACAAGTTTTGTAGCTTGCCAATGAACATGCTTTGGTTGGGGTAAAAGTAGAGTGATAGCTAACAACAAAACATAGGTTCGATTGTGTGAGTTTAAGATGTATTGGACTGCCCATGAATTTTTTAGAGTGACTCATTGACCAATGGTTATTTGTCACCCACAAACAACTCTAGCCTAACCTTTATGGGTATAGTGGAAAGATTATAATCAACCATGTAAAACCTTTCCAAAAGATTCGTAGCGTTGGAGCCATGAAAATGAAATGGTTATGTTGTTCGAACTCTACAGCTAAGCAATACCATAGGATACTTAGATCAGTCATGCCAAAAGAAAAACATAGTTTGGATTTCACTTTCTACAGTGCAGTGACCCCACAACTTGTGATGGTAAGATCAACTTAGACAAAAAGAATCACAATGTCAACAATATTGCTTTTAGTTAGAGATTAAAGTAAAAAAGACTTATTATCAATCCAAAATCTCAAAGACGTTGATCAATCTTAATATACGAAGCTTCTAGAGCATTTTAACTTTGTATAGAGACTTAGAAGCCAACAAGCTAGATGACCATTGCTTGGCACTTGAAATCCTTCAGCGACCCCATGTAGATCTCCTTGTCTAAATATTGATTCAAGAAGGCACTCTTAATATTCATTTAAAACACTGTCCAACCAAATTGAGTTACTATGGAGAGAAGCAATTGAAAAGTGTCCATCTTGGCAGCAAGAGCAAAATTGTTATCATAGTCTATCCCATCTTTTGTGAATGGCCTTTTATAACAAGTTGAACCTTGTATTTGTCTAAAGTATTGTGGACTTTACATCTAATCTTGTAACCCATTTTCATCCAATGAGAGTTTTACTTGGTGGCAAGTCATCCAACTTGTGGGTATGAATTTTAATCAAGGCATTATAATCGACCTTCATAACAACCTACCATTTAGGTTTACCTTTGACTTCTAATTCCGTTGTGGATTAGGCATCTAACTTTGGAAAAGAACAAAGAGAAAAATGAACATGCTCTTTTGAACCAACCATCTATTTCCTAGTTTGTTGGGGTTGTGTATCTAATTTAGAAAGCTCATCCTCCCCCACATCTTCAAGGGTGGAATAATACAACTTGGTCTTTGATATTTTGTGACCCAAGACTCTTGTGGTGAAGCAACCACATCTTGAGTTGAAGTTAAATTAGTGCTTTGTTATTGATATACTAGTGGTGTAGGAAAAATATCAATTATAGGTTGATGCATTAGTGATTATGATGGAGTACAAGTGGATCTAGGGCCTTCATCCTTAAAGGAACTACAACACTAGTTCCAAACTAATCATTGACAACTTGTTGGTTAGGGTTACATTCAAATAAATATTTTGTATCTTGTACATCATAATCTTGACTATTGTGACTTTGTTAGTGGAATTATCTACGAGTCTGTAAGTCTTAAATTCTTCACTAGACCTAACAAAGAAATGTGTAAAACTTTCAGAATACTATTTACATCTATTATTACGAGGAACCAAAACATGTATAGATTAACCTAAAATGTGAAAATGCATTCCCTTTGGTTTGAGCATAAACTAGGATTCTTTAGGTGGGACATCATTGTAAGGATTTTTGCAGACTTCTATTTAGGAGATATACCATCATGTTCCCGCTTCACCCTAGTAACAATATGGTATGTCTTTGTTGTGTTGTGTATCATGCATTGGGCCATCTCCATAATAATTTTGTTTCTCTCAACCATCCCATTTTATAGAGGGATGTATGGGGCTTTCAATTGCAATTGTCTTGGATTTGTTTAGAAGTGAACTCGCCACAATTATTAAACCTTAACATTGTGACCACCTTCCTTTCTAATTTAGAACAAATTTTTCGACTTTTTAAAGGTCTCAAGGCAATAAGACTTTTAAAAAAGGTACACCCACTGTTTCTTGGATAAATTATCAATGAATACTCGAAATTACCTCACACTAAGAATTGCTGATAATTTTCAGGATGGCTCACATAAGCATGTGCGAGTGAAATTTAAATCCCCTTTGCACTTGATGGGCCTTCAATGGGAAATGACTTTCATTTTTGTTTCCTAGCCAAACACCTTGAACATATATCATGTTACTCCTAGATAGACAACGATTTATAAATCTACTTGTTTTGCTTAGTTTGACCAATTATTGAAGATTGAGATGTTCATATCTCTCATGCCACAAAATGCTAATGTTGTCTCCCACAACTAATGGATGAAAATTAATAATGATTGGATCGACAAAAATATACAAACCACCTTGCTCAATGTCTAGGGTGATTATTTTGTCCTACTTGATTTTATTCAGAATACACTTTTTTCCACAAATTCACAACAATGTTAGCATTTTCTATTGATAGACAATTGATTTTTGTTCATATTTGAAACAAACCTAACATTCCTAACAAAGAATTTTATTGCATCTCTAAGAACAATCCGAAGTTTCCTTATCCTTTCTACTACGTATGTTTTACCATCACTCAAAGAAACACTACTTGTAGAATGAGGATTAACAATAAACTTGACATATCAATCTCTATGGCTTAGTTGCCAGCATGTGTATGGTTCTAGGTTCATGTTTGTCGATACAACCATTTTTTTCTCTAGGTATGATATGGCTGGGTATAGGTGCACTATATATACATATATATTATTAAAAATATATAAAATACTTGTAATTACCCCCAAAAAATACAAAACACAAAAAAGGCAGATACTAAAATTTCAGAGGAAATTTCCAAGATGATACAAATAAAGTAATAATATAGTTTTAAATTAAAGATTATAAAGTCCAACACTTTATAACAATATACTTTGTGTGTGTTTATATGCTTTCCTTCATATTGCAAGGTCAAGTGAGCTGGTGATCAATACGTAATGATAAATTGTGATAAACAAATAAAATGTTTATCCTCCGCTTGCAATTATGTTCACATATTTATTATCAATGTGGCAAGATATGAAACAACTTCACAATTGGTATGATCCATCCTCTTGCATGCAAAGCATTCCTATAATTGTGCCTTTCTTATTTATCATTCTTGGATTTAATACTTGTAGAGAACACAACTTGATGTAGATGATTCACATAAATTCTTTACTCATTTGATCAAGAGTCATTGCAAATATGAGTAGGCTGGCCAAAGAATGTAGGAGCCATGCCAAGGGAGAAAGGAGGTGTTGAGAGATTTTGACTCAAGGAATAATAAGAAGCATTTTTTTTAATAGTTTTGGCTTTTCTTGTTTTAGTTTCATGTGGTTTTGAGAACGGTTGGGCATGTACTGTCTTAAGGACATATCTACAGGGTACCCAAGACAACAAAACAATGTTTTGGCTGTCCCAAAGGCACACTCCAGCTGTTGTTCCACCTCTCGCTCCGATTCAACATAGTGACAAGACTGATTTTGCAAGGACTTGGTAACTTGGATCGATAGTATGTTAAATGTTGAGATTCACTAGAATTAAAGAACCAACTATTGATAGCATCATTGTTATCATGGGAAGATACCATTAAAACATACTCTTTCATCTCGATGTCTTGTTCCACCTCAATTGCCACTTTAGCTTGAGTTTTCAACTTCTCATGGGATAGATCATATTGGCAATTCAGCCATTATTTTTTGATATGTCCACATTTATGACAATAATAACACTTGACTTCAAGTTTGGATTGCGATTTCTCTGCTTTGCCTTTATAATGTGCAGCAAGTGCATTATCAATTTGTCCAAAATTGGAATCAAACCATTTGCATTTCTTTTGGTTCTTTTTGCAACGAATAAGAAGTGATTTTTTTGAAATGTGAGAGTTTAACTATTTGGCAGCAGATGTAAATGTTTCACAAAAGTGTCAAATAATGGTGGCAAATTATTAATGACTTATGCAACCAAATCATCTTCATTTGTTAGTTTATTGGTAGTGGAGAGTTAACCTCTCAAGTCTCTCAATTTAAGTAGATGCTTGGATAGTGACCTGCCCTCACCAACTATAGAAAACAACAAAATTTTCAAAAGTAGAACTCTATTGGAGTTGATGATTGCACTACCAAAACACCCCAAAGATCTCCTACAATTAAAACAACCTATAATAGAAGAGAAAGATAACTAATTTGCTACGACGCCTAAGATTTCATTAGATGCAAAAAGATAATCGATACCATATACAATGATAAATCCTTCATATAAGGATAAAGATGAAACTCTAGTTGAAACCCTAGGTGAGGATATAATTAGATTATGACATGTGTCCTAATCCTATGACTTGGGACACAAAACACATGAGCTATGTAAGCTTAAGCATGCTAGTATGAATAGGACCTAATAATATTTAATTAGGTGATTACTTTTTTCATACCAACACTCGCTTAAGTGCAACTTAGGGAGTATGATGAAATGCAAAGATGTATTGATGATGAATGATGGATGCATGGATAGGTCCTGGCTACAACGCCTGATGAGTCATCCATGTACAACAAATAAATCTCTCACAATCGGAGAAAAGGAGAAAACTTCATGGAAAAAAATCTCTCCAAAAGAAAGAAAAAATGTAAGCTAACATATTCATGTTATGGAGGGAAAAGAATCAACACGACCCCCAAATACTTCTGTCACAAACGTACAATGTATATCCCCCCCATAGGAGAGAAAAGACGAGACTATGAATCTCCCCACAAAGAAGTAGCTCTTGTGCCAATGATGAGTGCATGAAGACAAAAAACAATCCATTGCCTGCAAACAACATTTCTCTCCTTAGAAAGAAATAGATCCATTGATGATTGTAGAAGCCATTCCCATAATTTGGATGAATAAGGAACCCATATCCAAATGTGTCTCTAAATGCAACTTTGGTGTCCTCATGCTGAAGAAACACGTCTTCTCCAAAATAGGAACTAAATGCCTAATCAAAGATGTGATGAAATCACTACCATCAAAGAGGCAATGCATGTTCTCGATTGTGTCCTCAAGATCCACAATGTGAGACTCCACAAACAAAGATAATATGTTTGATAAATAGGAATCCCAAGTAGTTATTTCTAGAAGATGATGAATGCCCTGCTACACTGAATCAATAGGAGCCATGGATGTAGCAATACTGGTCTCATTAGTAGCAATAGAAGATGAAGATGCATTCTAGATAAGAGAAGTAGAAGTTTTTATGTCATTAGAACATTCAAGACTTGCAATATGTGGGTCATCTTCATCAAACAGTATATTGTTTGTATCAAGGGGAATGGGACAATCTATAGTAGGATCATCTGAGAATGGAGAGATATGTGGGTCTCCAAAGATCTCTCCCAAATCTTGGTCCAAATGCATGTGGGCAATTAAGGTCCAATATAGCACACTTAGTGTCATGATCAACACTTGAACAAATTAATCCTACGATATGATCAATATATTAACTCATGCTAATTTCCTCCCAAGTGTCTGATTCAAGTATGAGTACATAAACGTTAAACCACTTGAGATGTGTTAGGACACCATTTCATCGAGACTCATAATTGGCCTTATTCAAGGTTAACACGGAAGGATGAGAAAACCCATGATACTTCACTCAAATAATAAAATCAGAGATCAATAATCTCAACAATAGGCTGAAATTAAGTCATCTCATGAAAAGCTTGTGGCAAATTAACTAGAATGAAAATATGTGACAAATTGAATAAATGATACTTGGGGCAAATTTTGGAAAAAGTGTATGGAAGCTATGAAGAGCTTGTCAATACCTTTCCAACCTCAAAAGAATTAAAAAAATTGGAGAAATTGGTAAAGAGATATGAGCTTGGAAGACAAGGAGTAATCAGACTTCAACAGGCAATACAATTCACTAGTAGCAAAATTTGGAAAAAAAGTCAGCACCTTTGGAAATTACCCAGAACTTGCTTTTCAATAACTATTTGTTTTTGAAAATCTCATATAGTATGCCCAAGTTATCGCCAAAAGAAAAAAACAGCTCCTTTATGGCAAATGGATCGGGGTGGGTGGTTGTTGGGTGGTAGGCCAGTTGAATGGAGTCTAGGTGGTTATGGAGTGGTGATTGGGTGGAATCCTTGGTGTCGGTGGGCTTGCTATGGCGATGCGGATGTGGGAGGCTTAATGGGAGTCATAAGCCCCTTGGTCAGGAAGAGACTAGGGGCTACCTTTTGCATATGACTGAGAGTCTTCGTAAAACTTCACGGCGTTGGATTTTGTAGAACAATTGTCGTAAAATTGTTGACCATTGGGCAAATCAAAATTCCATTGTCAAAATTAAATGCCCCTTGAGATTTGACCATTGCCAAATTTAAATTTGCCACCAATTAAAAAACCTCATTGCTGTTAAAAAAAATTTGTTGGATTTTGGTGGATAGGCTACAATGATGGTATAAACCATATGGATTTTTTTTACGCTTTTTTCAAGACCTTAAAAAATTTGCTCTGATTTTCATAGATTTCAATTTTGGCATTTAAATGGGCAATCTTAGGGTTTTGATGCCTTCTAGACACAACGATGATGTTTGTTTTGTTCCAAGGTGCACTATTTGAATGCTCAAGGCCAAATCTCTCAAAAAATGGATAGGGAATTGCAGATTTGGAGCTTTAACACCATGTTGGAGTTGATGATTGAACTTCAGATTTGGAGCTTTAACACCATGTTGGAGTTGATGATTGAACTTCCATAGCATCCCAAAGATCACTTGCAATAAAAACACCCTATCATAGAAGAGAAAAGTAATTGATTTGCTAGGAAGGCTCAAGATTTCGTTAAGTGAAAAGATAATTGATACAATAAAATGATAAATTCTTGATAAGGATAAAGATGAAACTCCAGCTGAAACCCTAGGTGAGGATATAATTAGATCATGACATGTTCTAATTCTATGACTTAGACAAAAAAACACAACCTAAGTAAAGCTTAAGCATGATAGGGTGAATATAGGACGTAATAATAATTAATTAGATGATTACCTTTTTCAGACCAATAAACTCTTACCTTTATTAAAAGTTTGATAATTGTTTTTGAGACTTAACCACAAATCACCAATGGAAGTGGCATTCTGAGGAAACAAGGCCTATTATGATTGTTATTAAAATCTAAAAGATTTGAAGGCATTATGGTTTTTGTATTGAGGATTATTCTACCACAATTTGTATATTCAACAATGGTGAGTATTTTGTGGCTCCAAGATTCCAAACATTAAAGTTTTGGTCTGTCGACTTCCATAGTGTGATAAATATTGCAGACTAATTACAATGGATCAAGTTTCACTTAAAAAATAAAAAGTTTAATAACAGCAGAATATTAGACTGTCAAAAATATTTAAACACATTTAAAGCACAAAAAAATAATTCAATCTGTACTATTCTGTAATATTTCTGTACAAATTGAAATTTCATACCATGGCTTGTCAATTACAGATTTAATAAAAAATAATTGATGCACCACAACATTGAAGTAATCAACTGGGCATGAAGGAACAAAGCCACACAAGAATGGAAGTCATAAGGATTTACCTTGGAAAAGCTGAATTCTAGTAGAAAACTCCCACAAAAGTGAAGTCTAATGGTCTCTTTATCTGTTATCTTTATTCCAAATACAGTCTTTGGCCTCTTGGGCACACAACAAGCAAGAACGTATGATGTTCTGGCTCTAAGAGTAGTCACTATCTCTTGTATTCCCTCCCTGTTCTGCTACATACTACTTACAATCACAACTGCACACTCTAGTTGAAAATTCAATCTATAGATAACTTGGATGCTTCCTCTATTTCTCTAAATGTTTATTTTGGATCTACAATGCTATTTATGCTTATACAAGCTCCAACAAAAGTTGAAAAGACACAAGAAAGAGGAAAAATGCAGAATTTGGAATGCCACAGGCCATTTTTTGATGTTGGACAAAACCACAGCTTACAGCAGACCGATGGCTTTGTAATTGCCCTGATAGCTGCAAAATTGCTTCTTTTTGGAATTGGCAGGTTGTGTAATTGCACTTGTCAAGGATTGTCCAAAATTGTATCAGAAAATTAGATATGTTGCAATATGACTTAATCATGAAGGAGGTCAAAAAAAAAAACTTTGGTGGCAACCAAAGTTGAATAGTCTTACATAGGCTTTCTCTTGAAAGTTATGGAAGATGGAGGACAAAAGGAGCGTTGAAGGGGAGGTTTCACAACCGACATGATGATTACAAAACTACACGTCTGATGAAAGTGACTGTTTTGTCGTGCATCAGAGAAATGGTTTATGGTGTTCCAAATTCCTCATTTGGCCTCTATCTTGTGTCTTTCCAACTTCAGGTTGAGCTTGTAAATGTATAATAACTATGGTAAATGCAAAATACTCATTGAAAAAGCATCCCAAGAGATGTATGGGTGATAGAAGATTGAAGAATCCAGTCCTTGAGTGAGCATTGAGTCAGTAGGCTGTAGTAGAATAGAGAGGGAAGTGTGAGAGTTAGTGATCGATCTTTTAGGTGCAGAATACTGAATGTTCTTGTTTGTTGTATGCTCAAGAGGCTTAAGATTTTAATGAGATTGGAGATGGTGGATGAGGTCATTAGCCTCACTCTTGCTTGAATTTTTCTCCCAAAATTCGGGTTTCTCCAGGGTAATCCCTTGTCTTCCATTTTTTGTTGCTTGCTCTTGTTCCCTCATGTTCAGATGTTTGTTTGAATGGAGTTTCAATTCTCCATAATCCATAATTGGTGAGCTACAGAATGGAATATCCATCTTAGTTTATGGATCACCTTGATAAAAAATTGCTTAATAACTGGGGATTTTTAGAAAAAAATTGCTTAATAACTGTAGAATAGTAGACAATTTTTAAAGATTAAACACATTTAAAGCACAGAAAATGTAACTCAGTCTACACCATTCTAGAGTATTTCCATGCAGCTTGATGTTTGCTGTCTGTACAGCCTGCTGTGTGCTGATTTATGATTTCTGCCCTTCGACTGTGCAGTAATTATTCCCTCATTTGAACAGACCTTCACTCGGCCCTTTTTTGACAGTAATTTAATAGTTTTGACGGAGAGTTACGCTTCCTACAGTTGGCCTTCAAATAGGCCCTTTGACAGCAATTTGATAGTCCCTGATTTGATGGCAATCACCAATTTGACAGTCCCAGTGAAGAGTGCCATTCACAGCAACAACAATTTGATTCCTTTGGACAGTGAATTGGTGATTTAATAGTAATCTGCAATTTGACAGTCCCTTTGGACAGCAACAATAATTTGATTTTTTTGGACAGCGAATTCCTGATTTGACCTCTTTGGACAACAAGTCCCTTATTTGATAGTCCCTCTGGACGGTGCCTTTAACAGCAAAACCTGTTTGATCCCTTTGGACAGTGATTTAATGCACAACAGATTTGATAGTGATTTTTCTTTTCTCCCTTCAATCTTTGCTCTGTTGAATTGGTTTAGTGTACCATTTCTTAGAGCTTCCTTACATTGATACCAAATGTTAGAATGAATGCACGAATTTTGAGAGGATTGGACGGCACACATTTCAATGGGTGTATAATTGTATGTATTATTGTGTGGGGAGGTTAATGATTATGGCTTATATTGTAAGTTGTTTTAAACATAATAAATGTGGTGTTTTTACTTAATTAACATAAGCAAGAAATTCCTCCAGCACAATCGGGGATGTATGGGCTCCATGAGCAGCAGGATGAAAACAAAGTGCAGGTTACTCGAATGGAGGAATAATGCAGATTTTTTAGTGGCTTAAGTTTTTTGTACTGCAATATATGACTGTCGCATGATTTTGGCTTTGTAATCGAATTGTAATTATGGCTATAAGGCTCTAGTATAGGCTGGTATATATAGTTCTGGTTGGGGCTGGTTTTAAGGTCTAAATTGGCAAATCTCCCATTCCTGGGTCTGTTTTCTGGGGTACTCACAGATGGTTGATGGCTGCCATCAAAATCATTTTTGTAAATGCTTTTAATATATTAATATATTAATATATATAGGCTTATAGCCTTTTACCTAAAAATAAAATAAAATAAAAAATTCCTGCAAGAACAGTATAGTCTGACCTTATTTCTAACATTATATTATATCCAATAGACCTTGCTTGGCAATTGAGCTTTTATTCCAGTTTGCCAATTTTCTTGTTTTTCCCTCCTTGTCAGCCTTACCTTCTTTTGCAAAACATCATCATTGCCCAACTCTTTTTGAGCATTTGGTGCAAAGTCCACAATGGGAGATAATAATTGATCACCTTCTTCATCATGTAGCATAGAAAGCCATAAAGGATGACATTCACAATTGAATGTATTTTCATGCAAAGAATCAGGTTTAATGTGACTGCATTAGTGCCCATTTGCTCAACTATCTCAAGCAGACCAAACTAAAAGTTGTTTAACTTTCTTAACTTGGCCTTGGAGTATATTTCTCTAAGTAAAAGCCATATGTTGTCTTACAACCTCAAACATGTTGTATGCACACACTTGAAAATAATATTAGGCTCACATTTCTAACCTACTAATTGGCAAGAGAGTCTGTATGCTTTACACTATAAATAATGTGTCTCTACCTGTCCTATCCATTAATCAGCAATAGAGCTCTAAATTATATAGGGGCTCTTTAAAGGAGGAGCTCTGCAGGCCTTGCAGGGCTCACAAGATCCAAACATTGTTGCAAGACTGCCTGCATGGCCTAAAGCATATTAAATATTAATGCATCAATTAAATGAAACACCTGTATCAATACTTTTGCTGAAGGTCTTTTTGATAATCTGCGTTAGAAAGAAGAAAAACCTCAACACAAGTCATGCATTGGCAAGTGTCTTCCTCTGAAACTCTTCCTTCTAAAAATATCAATAGTTTAATTTGTCTTGGTCATTTTCAAATATGCTTGCAAGTAGGATTGATGGATTTAAAGGAAGTTAGCAACTCATATTACAATACCGGCTCATGCGTGTTTGGAGAGATAGGGCATGCAAACAAGGTTTCTGAAGTCTGAACAGCTTTCAGAATGTTATTTTTAATAGGTAATAATGACAGTAAATGCCTAAATTACTTGTGTCTGCAGAAGTTTTATTACACACTACCTGCACTACAAGCTTTTCCAATCTGGGAGCTTTATTTTGGGTACATGTGTTAGTGGTTATTGCCAATGTAAATGTACTAGAAATTATAGGTTTGTTCCAAATCAAAATGAAATATTCCACTTGTTGAGGATTTTGCTACACTAATATCTAACTATTTATCTAAAATTTGGACCTCGTTACTTATGGTGAGCTGCAAATCGATTTGATTTCTTTAATATGCAAGCTTGTACTACTTAAATATTTGCTCTCTTTTGAAAACAATACTCTTTTCCACTGCTGCTTGATAGTGACTTTATTTCATCTGTTCTTGCAGGGATGCTGAGCCTCCATCCAGCTGTAAGTTCCATTAACTTAGAATCTCTCAAACCAAGCATTTCATTCCCATTCAAGAGTATTATGTAACCTCTTATGTTGTGCTTGTGATTAGATGAATTCTATTAGAGAAAATGCTCTGCATTAAGAGCCGTTTTGATTACTAGCAATTTTTTGTTGGCAAGATTTTCTTTAACCTATAGCCACCTGTTTGCTCTGCAGATCCTGATCTGATAGTTAATTTTTTGTATGGTGAGCATTCAAATGCTTCAAATGGGGCTCATTTATGCCCATATCTTGCTGTCCATGGTATTTCTCGTTCAAGGCAAATGCCAGTTGCCATAAATAATGTGGGATCCTCTAACACCTCTGGTGACCCAGGTTCCCATCACCGAAATGGGGCATCAACAATTGGTGACACGTTTGGTTCTCACACATTTTCTGCTTCTGAAGCACATCATCGTAATTGGCATGCTTCTAATGCATTTCCTAGCAACAACAGTATGCCCAGTGCTGAGGATCCAGCCTTACCTACATTGTTGTCACATGATAGGCTTGGACTACCTAGAATGGACTCTGAACGCCTCCAAAGAACAGGATCTTCTATGCCTTCTGGTTATGCTGTTCGTGGGTATGCATTTTTTATTGTTTCAGAAAATTCTTGTATATATTTTTGTTATATTTTGGCAGTTAACAGACAGCAATATTTATTTGTCCTTTAAGCATGAGAATCATTTATTCTACATTTTTTAGGTTTTATCCCCGGGCAATCCATGGTAGACCTCCAACAGTGACAAATGAATTTGTTCATTCTCATAGTCATATGCAGGGCCCTGGAGGGGGTCAACTTTATCATCCTCCATCTTCTGTCTCATCCATGTATAGTGGTTTGGCGGGCCATGGTAGAAGATCAAGGCCAAGGGATCCACTGGTTTCATCAAGGAGAGTAATTCAAAATTTACCAGCAGAGCAAGCTCGAGTGCAAGGGGCTTCAGCCTACCCTATGAACAGAAATCAAGAGGCAGATAGTGTAGGTTGGCATCAAAATAACCCTTTCTATGGATGGCAGAGAGAAGGATTTCCTCCAGTCCCCTGGGTCCCTGTTGATCAGGATTCACAGCGGTGGGGTTGGTTTCATCCTGGTCAGAACCCTCAGAATATGCCAACTGAATCTACAAATAGAAATTATCACCGTCACAGTTATTTTAGTGCCGATGGAGGTCCACAGGTGCGGCCAGGTATCCCACCAGAGAATCCTTATCAGCGCCATGCCTGCCCAAGATTCCCCCCTTCATTCCCATGAAGTAGGTCCTGTGTTTAGTTGCATTTGGAGTTAGTAAGTAAATAATTTCTTTCCAGTATTAAACTATTTTTTGATATTTTTCTTTCCGACATTCAACTTTGTATATTTTTTCAACTCTTTGATTCAAAATGACAGGCAATCATTTTAGTCTTGATTTGAATTGGAGAATTCTCTGCACTGGCTTGAAAAGCCAGGGAATATGCAGACTTGATTTTGTAAATTCTCTCCTTGAAAATTACTTTGATCGAAGGGACTTGCTTACTGAATTTGAGAGTAGATTGGTTCCAAGTTATGGTAACATTTTACTATAAAAACAAGCAGGAAAACAGAAGTAGTAAAACTGATTGATTTAATTACTAGTTTTCTGGCTTAAATGAATATGTAATAACTCAAGCTGCCCCTATTGTTATGTGGTATTACACTGTCATACTTTACGATCTGCCATCTGATTTCTCTTCTAGGTTGGCATTCAATTTTCTGAAAACAGTGGCACTGTGTCTTCTTATAAATGTGAAAGATTTTGTGGATATCCTACTCTCTTTCATGCGGGTAGATTGAGAAATAGCAAATATTGCTTGCAATTCTTGCTTGCATTTCTAGTTATTTAAGGATGTAAAAGTTAACATATCAAATTAATTCTCATTATTTTATAATTGATCATATTTTAATTTTTTTTCCCCCATCGGTTAGACATTTATGGATGGTTTTATGTGTCAAGATGAATACTTATTCGCTAGGTTAACATAGCTTTACTATCGATTGGGTATTTGTATGGTTTTTCCCAAGAAAATAATGTCCTTTTCCGTGTAAAGTTCTGATGGGTTCTTCAGCTTGGCAGAAGCTCTCCGTTCATTGGGATTCTTGTGAGCTGTTCACAGCTGTGTGCATGTGAATGTTCTTGTTAAAGAAGGTACAGAAATATGCTCCATAAATATACATGCTCATTTTCAATTTTCAGATGACATTATAATGACAACAACTAATAACATACCCTGGCTTTGTGGGGACAACTTTGCATATCATCCATCAATTTTCTTGTCCGAATTCCATTTGTATGACTTACACTTTTCAGTCATTTTAGAAATCAAAGTTACAATTTACACGGTAAGAAAACTAGAAAACAAGGTAACTTAGAGAAAACTACAGACTATCACACTTGTTACATTTGCTTACTGTTCAGTCCTACCACCCTTATCTACATGGGAGCTAAGATGTTGCGTGAAATCCAAAAATTTTGATATATATATTCAATTGTTGTGTATATTGTTTCTTGTGTCCCTTATTACAGTGCATGTAAGCAAGTTTGAAATTTATTTTAGTTCTGAAATCTAACGAGGATAAGCTTTGAAATCTGATAAAGTTCCTCTTTTGATAAGCAAGTTATTTTGGACTAATTCAATTGTATCATTAATCTTTGTACCTCGATATTCGGCCTTTTAGTTTCTCTTCCATATAGATGTCCTTGTTGGTGTTTGAAGTGCTGCGTCTAGGTAGGAAGTGTTCTGTCTAACCACGACTCACATTTCATCAATTTGATATGGTAAAACTTGAGTTCAAGCTTTTTACTTCTTCCTCGTTAGCGGGCAACTACTAGTTATTCACCATAAGGTGCATCCCTAGTGCTCGGACTTCTTGTGATTGAGTATAACTCAATTTAATTCTAAACAATTTGGAAGAGAAAAGTACTGATAAACCAACGAAGGAGAAGCAATGTTAACATAATCCTAAATTCAACGAAAAAATAGTAATGGCATACTCAGTATATTTGCCATATGAAATGTCCTTGAGAAAACTGTTCAGAATACAATAAGATATTTCACACTTTTGTTAAACCTAAATGCACAGGTATTATAGGGACATCGATATAAAAATTTGGTAATGCGTATAAAAATCTTGGGCTGAAGAAGCACTTGTAAGAGCTTGAAAGTTTGTACTAGGGACTCTCGCTCTCAAATCCTCTTGGGGGGTTGGGAGGATGGGGTCACTTGGGGCTCCCCAATTGACTCTCGCTCTCAAATCCTCTTGGGGGTGGGGTCACTTGGGTTCCCCAATTGCCGTGTGGTGCAAGGTAAAGTAAACACACATATATCCGATAAATTTCTTTCTTGTTGAATAGTTTCATGATATACAAAAGTCAATTGATAGGGGTTGTTATTCTTCTTGATTTCTTGCATCAAGAAAACTTCTTAGAAATAGTAGTATTTGTCAATGAGGTGACAACATTCTTCAAGGCCTGACAAGTACGGTTTTTTATCAAATAAATTGCATTTTAACTAATTTAGAATATTTTTATAGGTTTTTTAAGAAACTAATATTTAAACACAATCTTTGTAAACATATAGCTTCCTTGCATTAAGTACTCAACATTTGTAGTTGAGGGTGCAATAATTGCTTGTCACTTCATCTATATACCTGCTCCACCTAATAAATTAAAAGATAATCAATTGTAGATGTTTCAAATTTAATATCTTAGCATCAACAAAAAAATTGTAAATCTACTATGTTTGAGGCCGGCCTTAGGTATATTGTATAATGTGAAGTGTGTAGAGACCTAAAGGTCTTCACAATTTATAACTTGCATAGGGAAAAGTTGGTCTATTACATATAATCCAATACATTAGATTTCCAACAACACTCGTATGAGAAACATGAGACATGTTCAATATTCTTGTCTCGGGACACTATTGTTTAGACAACTTTAAACCATTACAATTGAAATAATTGACATATTAATATCCCTATATTCTAAAGTTTTGCATTAGTCTCAACATATGTGAAATATAGTTGAAGTTAATTACTCTTTAATTCAAATTGTTTACTTAGATGGAAACAAAATGCATTATTGCAGTGCATAGTCGATAAATAAAAATGGTTTGACATTATTTAAATGCATTTTGCCTAAATAGAAACTATGTTTATTCCTTACATGAAATACTATGGTTTTCTTGGTGGATAAAGGAAATCTAGAATAATTAAAAACATAGTAATACATTATAGAAAGCAAACATAGAAACAAACTAGAGAAATAGAATTTGAAAAAGTTGTTAGAAACCACATTTAGTATAGATAACATGTGATTTGTAGATGACAACTCAATTGCTCTAACATCCAAGTGTGTTTTGGTTCTCCATAAACAAAATTACAGTATTAATAGTAGATAGAAAACTTGTTCCAATGACAATAAGAAACACATTGCAATACTAAGATGACAATAAAATCACTAAATAACTCCCAAGACTAGATATATTGCATCAAATAAAATAAATGATCAATTGATTAACTAGCAACAATAAAACAATAATTATAAAAATGAAACCTTAGAGCAATTCAATTATCGATAGTATGTACCAAAAAGGTGAAACACATCAGCTATTAGACCTCTTGCTATCAACACCCCTTTCTCTCCATTTGAGTCCACATAACCTTGTATATCCATTGAGTGTTGGTCCCCTAAAATATCACCATGACAACTAATGGAAACTTGGAAGTACCTCACAATTAATGAAAGACACTCTTCATTGCAACCCAATGTTCATGTTTAGGATTAGTCATAAATTGGCTTGATACTTTCATTGCTTGGGCAATGTCTAGTCTAGTGTAGACCATATCATGCATCAAGCTACTAACTACACTAGCATAAGGAACACAAATCATTTCCTCTATCTTTGTGGGTGTTTTCAAAAATTCCTTAATTGAAAGTCTAGTTCCAAGAAAAATAAGAACACAATGATTTGTTATTTTCCTTGCTAAAACATTACAACACAAATTTCACATACTTACACCAGACCAAGAAAAACTTTATGGTACTCTTTTCTTTTTTTATCTTCATCCCTAAGATATATGTAGCAAACTCCAAGTCCTTCATATAAAAAATTGTGTTATAAGATAAAAATTAAAATCCCTAATAATATCCTGACTATTATAAAAAATAACATATCATCTATGTACAAAGTGCTAACAAGGGAATGATCACCATCTTGTTTGTAATGCACACAATGATCTAATTTAGACCTTACAAATCCTGCGTACAACACAAAAGAAAAAAAACTGGTACCACATCTTGGGAGATTGTTCGAGACCATACATAGAAATTTTAATCTACAAACCAATGACTCCTTATGGTTTCTAATGTAGTACTTTGGTTGTGTCATATATGTCTCCTTGAAGTCATATACTAGCATAAGGAACACACATCATTTCCTCTATCTTTGTGGATGTTTTAGAAAAATACTTAATTGAAAGACCAGTTCCAACAAAAAAATGAACACAATGATTTGTTATTTGCCTTGTTAAAACATTACAACACAAAGTTCACATACTTACATTGGATTGAGCACAACGTTATGTTAACTCTAATCTTATTTGATCTCCATCCCTAAAATGTATGTAGCAATCTCCAAGTCCTTCATATTAAATTGTGTCATAAGATAAGACCTTAAATCCCTAATCATATCCTTACTATTATAAAAAAAATAACATATCCTTTAATGTACAAAGTGATAACGAGGGAATGATCACCATATTGTTTGTAATACACACAATGATCTAATTAGACCTTAGAAATCCTAGGTACAACACAAAATAGTCAAATTTTTGGTACCACATCTTAGGAGATTGTTCAAGACCATACAAAGAAATTTTAATCTACAAAACAATGACTCATATTTTCTAATGTAGTGCTTTGGTTGTTTCATATATGTCTCCTCATTGAAGTCATATACTAGCATAAGGAACATACGTCATTTCTTAATACAATATTGAAAAGTATAATAAAGGTCCACTTGGGCTAAAACTATTCCAATTTGACAGCTACCTTCTGGAACCACACTGAGACCCAACACCATCCTTCCAAAACATGAATCAAGGACCAACCTTTCAAATCCAAGGTACAAATCAAGGGCCCAGACCGCCATTTCAAAATGCCATACCAAATACAAACATGACCTTTGGGACCAATCTAAATACCAATTTCACCCCAAACCAAACCAACACCAATGCAACATTTACACATCAATATCAACAAGGTAACCAAGGTCCCATGCCAAAAAATGCCAATCCAAATCCAAATCCAACAACACTACCATGATTCAAAGTCAAATTAACACAACACCATCTATCATAGACACCTTGATGCAACAAATACAAGTCATCCAACAATAAATGACAAACATGCAATTAGGGACCAACAAGAAAAGTTATTCCATGGAGGAATTGTGCCCCTATCCATTCGACATAAATCTATATGTGTCACCCTTTCTCCCTCACTTCATAACACCAAGTTTACCCAAGTACAAAGGGAAAGGAGATCCAATGGAACACATACGAGAATTTAATACGACATGTATGGAAATCACATATGATCCTATCTATTTGATGAGACTATTCCCATGAAGTCTCATAGGGCTGGCCTTAGATTAGTTCACACACCTTCCTCCAGGGATTAGAACATGGGGAGAATTGGCTGATAAATTCATTAATCACATTTCCTTTAACATTGAAAGTGATGTAGCTATTAGCAACTCCATTGGCAGCTTTTTGAAGGTGGATTCTACATCTAGGGATCTTGGGCATACTACGGTGGCCCGAATTTTGGTAGATTTGGATATCTCCAAACCTCTCCATGGTGATGTGGTATTGGTGGTGACGGACCTTCCTTGGAAGCAGCTCCTAGACTATGAAAGGCTCCCTTTTCGTTGCAGGAGGTGTTTATGTATTGGTCACTTGGCTTTCGGTTGCCCTCTTACTCGTCACAAGAGTGTTGCTACTTGGTGGAAGAATGCTCTCACGGATCATCTTACTATTGGTTCGCCCCCTTCAGATATTTCCTCTGAGGAGGGTGATCCTTCTGAGCCTACCCCAGTTATCCTACTGACGCTCATTGTCGTGGAACCTTAGCCCTCTATTGTCTGTGTGTTGTCAGAACCTTTTGTTGTCGATGTTCTGTCTGAACCTGTGAACGTCTCTATTGTTCCTTTGGTTGATTCGATCTTTGTTGCTTCGTTGTCGTCTCACTTGCTACTTGGTGGCTCCTCTCTCGTGGTGGCTGGGGTGGATCTGCTACTTTCACCTTTCTCGTTGATTCCTGATTCTGAGCCTCCCTGGTCGGTTGTTCTACGGAAGAAGAAGGGACTCCCCAAATCTATTGTTGCTTCTCGGCATCGGGTTCGTGGAGTCAGCCTTGACCCCTTTGTTTCTGGGGTTGCTTAATTTCTTTGTGTTTCTACAACTATCGGTCAGTTGTTTTTGTTTGTTCCTATAGTTCAAGTTTTGTTTGAACTATGTTTTCCTTTGGCCCTTTGGGCTCTATGTGAAGGGTACATCACCCTGTAAATGTTGCTTATCTTTTCAAAAACATTGAAAGTGATCTGTGCAAGAAGGGGAGTCACTTACCTCATTTTACCAAAGATGGTGAAGTATAGCTAGAAATTTTCCTTGTCACATCCCTGAGAAATAACTAGTCACCATGTTTGTGGAAAACCTTAATGCAGAAATGATGACTGGTCTTTAAATCCAATGTTGCAATTTTTTTGATGAAATCCTTGAGAAAGGTGCCCTTATTGAAAATGGTCTTGTCGCAAAGGGACTAGTCAAAGTACACAAAGAGACCCCAAAGCCTAATAATGAAAAAATAAAGTTTTGGTCCCGAAACAAGAATGTCACTAATGATGGAGTTGATGCTAAAGTGATACAAAAAGGTTCTACCCTTCATCTCAAAGGCCCATCCACATCAAACACATCAAGTACCCAAATGCAATGTCAAACATTAAATGTAGTACAAAACAACCAAGAACGCAGAGGTCCTCCACGTGCTAGGAGAACAAACACCACATTGGGTGGACCCATTGAATTGGTCCTAAAGACACTCCTGCAATCCAATGTCATCCAACTACCATACATCAAAAACTATGAACCCTCATTGATCAAACCTAACTGGTGAAAAGAAAACGAATATTGTGAATATCACAGTGGAAAGGGACATAAGACATCTTCATGTTGGACCCTCAAAAATGTCATTCAAGACCTCATTGAACAAGGAATCATTTCAGTAGAAAATTCACAAGGCAAGACAAATGTTGATCACACCATATTTAAAACTCCCTTGCAAGATCATGACAAAGGAAAAGCCTTCAGTTCAGGGAGTAACAATATTGCCAACTATACCAGTGTCAAACATGATTATAACACTATTTTCCTTAACCTAAGATCCTTTGATGATCATGTTGCCACCATTACCATAAGTAAGAAAAGTTCAGAATGTGTTGTCACCACTCGCAGATCCAAGATAAATCTTCTAGTACCTCCTTCCAATCCACAAAAAAAATCTAGTACAATCTCCTAGAGTAGCTACAGAAGACTCCCACACAAATTTATATCCTGGAACTCCTTCACATATCCCCTCAACACAGAGCTATTCTTGAAAAAGCCTTGCAGGAAGCATCTATACCCACCAATCTAGATATCGATGAATTTTAGGCCATGATTGGATACCTAGCTATGTCACATCATGTCACCTTCTCTGAACAAGACTTTTCTGCACAAAAACTAGACCATAATGATGCCCTACACCTTGAAGTCTACGTTAATAAACATAAGATCATATGAGTCCTGGTAGACGTGGAGCATGTTTGAACATTTTCTCCCTGAAATTGGTAAAAGCATTGGGATACTCTGAGAATTGCATAGATCAAACCAAGAAAATTGTTATCAAATCCTATGATGATGTTGAACGTTCGTCTGAAGGAGTAATTTCACTTCCCATAAAAGTTGGTCTAGCTATGCAGGATATAATGTTTCATGTCTTGGATCTAGATTTACACTGCAACCTTCTCCTTGGCCACCCATGGATTCATGCCATGAGAGCCATACCATCCACATACCACCAATGCCTCAAGTTTCCACATAATGGCATTGAAATTATTATTCATAGCGATCCTGATCCATTTCAATATTGCACGAACCTAAAAGGAACCGTTGAGCACCAAGTGCCCATAAATCGAGAGGCCCCATCTTCCACCTCATCCCACTACATTGATCCATCTAACCTCATCAAATCATCCACTCCATTCACCCCACCATCTAAACCCAAAATATAGATTCAAGACAAAGGATGCAGAGAATACAACATGAGTCTCTTTTGCATTGGAAAATTGCCTAGATCACCAAAGTCTTATTGTAAGCCACATCTCACACATCCTAAGATTATCATCCATAATCCTCCTACCACCTTCACTAAATGGGGGGATTTAGCAAAAGAATCTTTGGATGACCACATTTACACGTGGCTATATAAAGAAGAGGAGGACATAGAACCAAAGCAGTTACCAGTCAAACAATATCCAAAAGGGTTCCTCTTGATGAAGCAAGAAGGATATGATGGACACAACGACCTTGGTTTAAACAAACAAGAAATGTTGGAACCCTTACTGCCTCCTAAATTACTATAGTATAAAGGGTTAAGGTTTGTACCAGTAAAAGTTACTATATGGGGTACCGGGTTACCTTCAAGTGAGGTTGTAAATGCTTCAAATGAAATCGAGACATCTGGGGACTATTATTTTGACTCTGATTGTAACCTATGGGAATATGATTTGGAATCCAATAGATCCATCAGTAATTATAGCCTTGAGGATACATTTAGAGAACTTGGTGAACCTAATTTTGAAGAAAGATTCAGCCAAATGTTTAAAATTGGTCCCCTCTCAAATCCCCACCAAAAGGTCCCCTTGAAAAGGGAAGCTTGGATCAAACACTTTTGGGAACCCAAAGCTTGCACTGAAACTTCCTAGGAACCTGATGAATCTACCTCCATCTTTCCTTTATCAGTTTACACCATGATCCTTGACAACACTGATAATGGTTTGCCCCTTGTTTACCCACAATTAATAGATTGGGATCAACAAGAACCACCGAGTTTAGACACATTCAAGAACGATGAAGCAATTGTTGAGTTCATGGGAGTTCATGTAGGAGTACCAAGTGGGGATCATAAGGTTGACTTTGTCATAGAACTTAATGGTGCGACATACTTTGGTGAGGTTGTCCTTTCCTCTAGTCGCTAAAGTGAAAATGAAAAAAGTCAAAATAAAAAGAATAGGTCTTCAGGTGAAAACTGAAAGGCGTCTGCTGATCATGAAAAAGTAAAAATAAAGGATGTATCTGAAGGTGAAAACCTCTTTGAGGCGCCTAAGGATGGATGATTGGGAAGTCTCCCTATAGACTGAGATAAATCGCCATTGCTCGTAGAAGAGACAGAAGAAGTGAACATTGGAACACAAGATAACTCTAGAATCATACAACTTGCAACATCTTTGACCACTGAGGAAAAAAATGAGTTTACAACTTTCTTTTTAGAGAGACAAATTAATTTTGCATGGTCATATGTTGATATACTTGGGTTGGACCCCGAGCTTGTTTTACATCATTTACCATTGATATCAAATGCCAAACCATACAAACAGAAGTTAAAGAAAATACACCCACAAATTGCACTCTTGGTCAAGGTTGAACTAAAGAAACTCTTGGATGTTGGATTCATACACTCTATTGATTACACAAATTGGATATCTAATCTTATTCTTGTCACAAAACCAAATGGTCAAATCAGAGTATGCATAGACTTCAAGGACCTTAATAAGGCTTGTCCTAAAGATGATTTACCCTTACCAAATATTGACATTATTGTGGACCTCATTGTTGGATATGAAATGCTATCACTTATGGATGGATTCTCAGGTTATAACTAGATAAGGATTGCTCTTGAAGATCAACCAAAGACAACCTTTAAATACGCTTGGGGAATGTTTTGTTGGAACATTATTCCATTTGGACTTAAGAATGTTGGGGCTACATATCAAAGAGCCATGACTACCATTTTTCATGATTATATGCACGTACTTATGGAGGATTATGTTGATGATCTTCTCTCAAAATCACTGGAAACAAGTGGTCACCTAGCAGTATTGGATAATATTTTCACAAGACTTGAAAAGTAAAAACTTAGGTTAAATTCGAAGAAATGTGTTTTCGAGGTCCAATGAAGCAAAAATTTAGGATACATTGTCTCCTGCAGAGGAATAGAGGTTGATCCTACAAAAGTAAAAGCTATCTTGGACATGTCACTACCAACCAATATCGGTCAACTAGGGAATTTACAAGGAATAATACAATCAATCCATAGATTCATCACCCAACTAGCAGATAAGATTCACCCATTTCAATATTTGTTACGAAAAGGAATTCCCTTTGTTTGGATAGAAAAATGTCAAGAAACATTTGATCAAATCAAGCATTATCTATTGACTTCACCAGTTCTTATGGATCTAATTGATGGAAGACATTTTCTATTCTACGTAACAACAACTACATCAACATTGGGGCCATTATTGGCACAAAATGATAATGATGGAAAAGAACGAGCAATCTACTACATCAGTCATACCTTGGTTGGATATGAGTTGAACTACAACCCTATTGAACGAGCATGCCTAGCAGTTGTGTTCGCAGCCCAGAAATTGAGATATTACATGCTAAACCACAAGACAAACTTGATAGCCAAAATTGATCCTCTGAAGTATCTACTCAATAAAGCAACTCTGATGGGATGATTAGCTAAGTGCGTTATGAACTTAAGTGAATATGACATTGAATATGTTGACTGCAAAGCAATAAAAGGACAAGTGATAGTTGATCAACTCACAGATGCACCAATGAAGGTAGACCATCCTCTAATATCTGACTTCCCAGATGATTCAATTTTTGTCATAGAAACACCGACATGGAAATTGTACTTTGACGGATCCTACACAAGTCATGGTTCAAGAGCTGGAATTTTATTCATCACACCTCAAGGGGATTCCATTCCTAAGTCATTTTGAATATCATTTCTGTGCACCGATAATATAGCCGAGTATGAAGCATTGTTGATAGGAATTTGAATGGTAATAAAATGGAAAATCAAGGAATTTCAAGTTTATGTTGATTCTCAAATAATGATCAAACAATTCAATGATGATTATGATACCAAGGATGAGAAACTAATGCCCTACAAATACATGGTTGATATTTTTAGGTTGTACTTTGAGGCTATTACCTTTGAATAGATACCGAGAATCTAGAACAAGGCGGCTAATGCAATGGCAACAATTGGATCTCTTAGATATGAGTTCTTGGTGGAACAATTGTTGGTCCCTAAGTTCGATGTCCCCAAAACTAAACTTGTGTGTGGAATTTTTGGTCTTGAATCTTCCTGGTACAAAGAAATTTACAATTACTTGCATGACCAAATTATCACCCCCGACTTGTCCCCCAAACAACGCAAAAACTTTATCCAACAAGCCTCTAAATATGCCATCATTGGAGATACCCTCTATCATCACAGCCTAGATAGCACCCTCCTCTAATGTCTCGACTCACATGAAGCACAAATAGCCTTACAAGAGGTTCACCATGGTATATGCGGAGCTCACTTTGTTGGTCCTACCTTAGCTAAAAAGCTTATGAGGATGTGATATTATTGGCCTATAATGGAACATGATACCTATCACTTTGTGAAAATATGTCACTAGTGTCAAATTCATGGAGATTTTATACATGCACTAGCTCAAGAATTGCAATCGCTTACATCACCATGGCCATTCTCTCAATGGGGACTCAACCTCGTAGGAAAGATCCATCCCACTTTTACAAATAGGCATAAGTTTATCCTTTTTGCTACAAAATACTTTACCAAATGGATCGAAGCCATCCCAATGACCTACATTACTGGTAAGCAAATATCCAAATTTATCCTAGATTACATTATATGTCACTATGGTATCCCACAATCCATCATTACAAAAAATGGTCACCCTTTCAAGAATCAGGGTATCCATGAACTTTGTGAGAAGTTTCATATCCAACACCATTTCGCTACCCCATATTACCCCCAGGGTAATGGTCAAGTTGAGGCATCTAATAAGACTATCCTTAAAATTTAGAAAAGATTGTTGATGATGCTAGTCATGACTGACATCTCCAAATCAGTCCTACTTTATAGGCCTAATGTACCAATGTTCGCACTCCTGCTAGAGCTACGCCATATTCCCTTATCTTTGGATCTAAATCCATACTTCTTATTGAGGTCGAGTTACCATCCTTGAGGGTATCTATGTAAGGATTGATTGATCAAGAAGAATATTGTGTATCTCCTCTACATGAGATAAAGTTATTGGATGAAAAGAGATAGAATTCCTTGACACATTTACAGGCATATCAGAACCACTTTCGACACAACTACAATAAGAAGGTCCGACTTAGAAGCTTTGATATTGGTGACTTAGTCTTGAAATAAAATCCGAAGAATCAGACAGATCAAGAAAAGCTCAAAACATTTGAACCTAATTGGTTGGGCCCTTATATCATCACAACAATATATGGATCTGGTGCTTATCAACTCTACTCTTGAGGGTGAAACGTTGTCTGAACCCATCAACAACATGCACCTTCACAAGTACTACACCTAATTCTCAGAGTATCCCATTAAAAAGGTCAAAAATTCAAAAAATTCAAAAAAAAATACACCTTGATGAAAACCTGGCAAACAAGCGTGGTGACAACAAAAAAAATGAAAAAAATGAAAAAAAATAGTAAAGAGAAATAATTCATCCAAAAGTGAAAACCACTTCGGTGTCGCTTTGGATAGGTACCATGGTGAAAACCTGGAAAACAGACACCATGTGTAGTCAGTCTATGCTCCTCTGTTTACTATCACTCTACCTGGTCTTCCAGTGTTCGTTCATCCATTCACACATATCATCCATCCATAATAATTTTTTCTCATCCTTGTCATGGCCTATGAACTACCATCATTTAGTGTCCTTCACCTTCATGACCATCCTTTGCACTCATCTGTTGCTTCCCCTCACATATAATAAGTTGGTCCTATACCTAACTAGGGGAAATTCCTGGACTTATGTCTTCATGGGATCCGACGAATGGTATCAACATCATAAAACATAAAAATCCCAAAAAATCATTAAACATCAAAATCCAAAAAAATCATAAAACATCAAAATCCAAAAAAATTATAAAACATCAAAATCCAAAAAAATAAAAAAAACATCAAAATCCCAAAAACAGTCAGAGTCAAAATCGGAGTTAGTTTGTGTTAGTATGGTTGAACTACGTTGTCTCTATGCATTTTCTACATAGGCAAGGCCCTCACTAGATGGGCCGTCAAGACATTACGTCTGTCCTTTTTGGTTTTGGTCAAATAAAGGTCAAAATCATGATTTAGTCCTTCGTCAAGTACAATAAGGTCAAGTCATGTCAAACTATGAGGTCTCTATGTGTATAACGTAGGCAAGGCCATCAATCAATGAGCCCCTGAAGCCCTAGGTCAGTCCTTTAGGGTTTGATGAGTCTAGGTCTATTCTTTGTCCACAAGCGATCACCATTCAAACCAAATCATCAATCAATAGACAAACATATCCAACACATCCTTAATCTTCGATCAATCAATTACCTAATCATCATTACTATCTGGTCATTGGTCTTATGTCAAAATGGGGCACTATTCCTTTTGTCTCATTCAGTCTCATCACTTGCCTTTTATTAGGATGTGTCCTTCTTGAGATTATACATTGTCATTGGTCAACCTTGGCATCTGCCTTAAGAAAGATATGTCTTTCTTGTAGCTAGGTGTTTATCAAAATGGTCAATTGATCAACTTTATCATATGTGTTTCTTGCATTAAATAGGATATATATCTTTCTCGAAACTAGGCGTCATCACATCAATCAATCATATAAATCAAACTTTATCAAATCAATTCAAGTTTGTCACTTGGTCAATCAATCTTTTCATTTTGGTCAATTAATCTGGCCTCAACAGGATGTGTCTTTCCTAAAACTTGGCATAATCAATCAAACCAATTAAATCAACCTTTGTCAATCTGTCAATCAAATTTGGTCAAACAATCAATCAAATCGGTCATCTCGGTCATCTGTCTGCATCAAGCTGTGCCTTTCCTGAAACTAAATCTAATCAACCTAATCAAACAATCTTGTCAATCGTATCAACTAAACGTTATCTCTTTGGCAAACACTTTGTTGGTCTGAGTTTGTCTTATCTTTTTCATTGGTTTTTTGGTCATGTTACTAGCTACCTTAAAGATGTCATGTCAAGGATTTAGAGGGGCGATGTGTGTTGGTGTGGAGCCTGACCAATCTCCAAGTGGGAGATTGTTGGTATGTGGCGACTAATCATGCTATACTGTACACTCTTCATGTATCTTTGCCCGGGTCTGGGGGCGGAATCCCCCAAAAAGCAAGGGTTTGGGGGCAGCAGCCCTCGAGATTTTTTATCTTTTTTTATGCTTCGTCATCGAAAAAGAAAAAAAATCAATTTTGTAAAACCCTAATTTTTGGAAGCTTCTAAAAAGCTTATTATAAGTAGTTGGGATGGGGATTTGTAGCAAGGCATTTATTTGCAAGATTGTAATATATTTTGCATTGAATAATAAAATCATTGGATGGTTGCGGTTTTGTGGATGTAGCCCGAATTGGGTGAACCACATTAAATTCTCTGTGATGTCTTGTTTCTACTATAATTTTTTGTGTTTTATTTCTTTGTTTTATTGATCAAATCTGCATTTAACTTGTTAGATATCTTCCTTCTAACCCTAACACGATGATGGATCATGGTCTCTTTTCTTTGCTTTTTGTCTATGGTATGTCTTGGAAAAAAGACTAGGACAATTGGGTCCTTAGTATGAGCTAGAGCATTCCTTGTCTTTTGGCATTGTCTTTTGATTGCTTGTCTCTCACAAGTGGTCACCTTACACACCTTGGTCTATGTCATACCATGGTGTTTGTTCTCCATTTGTGACACTTTTGACGCCCGATGATGACACATATTACAAGCATGAAAGTTCGTTCTTTATCATTTCCCATCTAACTTCGCTCTTTCTTTTTCTATTCTCCAAGCTAACATTCATCTCTTCCACGCTAACATTTCTTCTCTCTACATCTTGACAAAGTCTTGTGACACAGAAAAATACCCTGCATACATGATCATGTTAGGAAGCATTATATAAAGCATTCTCATCACAAACATCACTATAAGACATATAATTGCATGAGAAAATACAAAAACATAGAGTGCATCCACATAGCATTATAACATAATTAGGCATATCATTGCATTTTGCATTATAATCATAATTCATTTCCATTTATCATACATTGCATCAACATCTCATAAACATTACATAACGTCAATAACATTATTACATATTATATCACACATCATATTTTGCATTCACATTAAACATTTCTAATCATTGCATACATAATCTATAGACATAATATCACATAACATTAATTGCATTCACATCCATCACATTATCAAATTAGGTCATCTATACTACATTAATATATAACATCATTGCATAATCATATCAGATGAATCAACGACATTATAAATGCATAGCCATCCATCATAATCACATATCACATGATCATATAGACCCATGAAAATTCTTGTATTTGAAAAATTAAAGTGAATTTAAATGCATGGTCACTTCAAGCATTTCAAGGGCTAGAAGGTGAATATGCATAAATAAACATCATAAAAGCATAAACATCCATATCATAACATGATCATAACCATATAACATAATCACATAGGAGTGCATATCTTAAATCGCCACAAAAAATAATATATAGCGCTCAACATGTGTCACGGTATAATGTTAAGATGTATAATATCTAGCAAAATGAAGCTCACAGGCTCGATAACCAACATATAGTTTCATAATACATAATGTCAACATGTGCCCTAGCTTGAGCTAACCTGCTCTCCTAACCCTGGTACATCCCTGTCCTCTCACCATGGCGAGCTTGGAGACATATGCTCTGAGATAGATGGCCTATCATAGGGAGTGACCCATCTCAAGCTTGATGTCTCACCACTTTGTGACCTGCTATGGGAGTGCCTACTATGTGACCTACCCTAAGATCCACTACGAACCTATGAAAATCTCGACTCTCTCCTCTCGGGCGGCACTGCTCACATATAAATCTTTGTAATACTACAACCCCTTACTCTGCCTGGCTAACTCTTGTGCAACATCTACAAATGAACCACTCCATGTAGCTGCAAAGTCTATCATCCTCTAATCTATCTATTGTCGGCTAATCATTACAAGGTCTCTCTTCATCTGCAGGGTGTCTCTCTGTGTCTAGAGGGTGTCTCTCTCAGCCTTCAGGTCATCTCGCTCTGTCCTAAGTGTCCTCATCTCTACCTCTAGGGCCTATACACAGGCCTATAGGGTGACAATCCTCTGACTTGTTGTACCATCATATGCTCTACCCCCGACCTCCAATCCCTCCTCAACATCCACGCCCATCACAATCCTTTCTTGGAGGAATCTCTTTGCCTCTCCCATCTCGGTCTCCTCTACATTCACCTCATGTCTCTCTGCATGCTCCTCTACCTCCGCCATCTCCATCTCCTGGTGACCTATCTCCAAGGTTGGCATCTCAACATGTTGTCCTCCATCCTCCATCTCTATCTCCATCTCCCTAGTCACCCTCTCCTCTAGCTCCTCCTCCTCACCCTCCTCGTGGATCGATGATAAGGGTCTCACCACCCTATGTCTCCCATCCCTCCTCCTGCATTGGTCTCCTCCTCGACCTCCTCGACCATCCCCTCTATCATCTCCTTTGTCCCCTCGTCCTCCATCCCCTCAACCTCCACCCCTTTGTCCCTTGTCACCCCTCTGGCCTCGCGGGCCCCTGTCTCTATGCTCTATAGGTGCTAGCTGGTTTGGATTTGTATATGGCTCTCACTTGTGGGTCTACCACCATGCATCATACTTTGGCATGGTACTAGAATTTTTTGCCCCCCTCTCTAGGCCCACTGCACGAGATACAGTGCATAAATCTCCACGGCCATAGTCACTGGTATCACCTATCCCCACAGATGTACCTCCCGTGAGGAACGTGTGTTGTACCCAAACCAAAAATTTTGCTTCATTAAGGCATTTTGCTTAAAAGAGTTTAAACTTTGTTAAAATGATGTCAAAACACAAGTTTTGGGCAAGTCAAGTATGGACTTTGGTCAGTGTCATGTCAGTCAACAACAACAGTTGGTCAGTACATGGAGGTCAGAACCTGAACCTGAGACCCAAATCAGAACATGTTATGATGGAGAAGCATTTCACGACTAGATTATACTCCTACAAGGTCAATTCAGTGGCCAGAGGAGTGTTTTTCAGAGTAGAGACAGATGAAGATTTCAAGCAGAAAGCATATCTATGCCCCTATAGCCCAGGAGCGCCCTTCTTTTTGGAGGCTCGGATCTCATTCAATGTGCTTGTAAATAGGTTCAATCTCTTTAGAATTAGCCCATTTTCCGATGAGCTATCAAGCGAAGACGTACATAGTGCAGAACTTCGACAATTGAGGTCAGAAGTTGAGGGTACGATGAGGAGGCATGTCACAGAGGTTGTCAAGTTTATGATTTTTGCGCCCCTGTAGCTCAAGGGCACCCTTGAATTTGACCTCTCAGATGGATGAATTTGCACATGAGGTCTTCCTGAGATCTTTTCTAATCTAATCCAGCTTCGCAACGCATCAGTTCATGAGGTAATCCGATATTCCAAGTGACTGTGACAGAGGTTCTACCGAGCACGTGAATCAGAGGATGTAGAAATGTAGCAATACACACCTACACTTCTATAGCTCAGGGGCGCCCAACCTTTAGGCCTGTCAGATGGGGTTTTCAGCATTCGTAGTCTTCATGAGACTTGTGCGCAATTACTCTAGCTATCCAACGAGCCCAGCCGTCAGCCTCCGGGATTCGGCAAACGCTCGTACATGTGAGTTCAGTGTTAAATGTTGTAAAGTGAAAGCAACCAAAAAATGGCTAAGTATGGGAAATACACATCTCCTTGAAAAAGGTGCCCCTCTTGTTGAGGTCTTAGAAGCAGTTTTCTTGTTTCGTCACCTCCAGAGACATCTCTTGTGATTTGATTCAGCTACGCAGAGAGACAGACGGTGCGTGAATCGAAGCACTCCAGCTCCCGATGTCAGGGGTCAAAGTGTCGCATCCAGATGAAAGTTACACTTGTCAAAAGGGTGTTTGCACCTTCATAAGCCAGGGGCGCCCTTCTTTTTGGGGTTCTTGATGCAGCTTTCAGCTGCCTTACATACAGTCATTGGATGCAGAATACTTTCAGTCATGTAATGAACCTATCATCCAGTCAATAGGGTTCATCATTCACCGGTAATAGCACTTTGAAGCGTCAGATGGCAAAGTGGAGAAATGGGTCTAGAATCATTGCATCAATTTAATCAAAGGTGCCTAATTTTTTGAGGTGTCAGACGTTGATTTTAGCAGTTGCAGCTCCCAACAGAAATTTCATCCTTGCTATGCAGGCTTCGCAGTGGATGTCTCAAATCACTCATAGTTTCACTCAATCACCTGGAAATCAGAGCTGAACATGGTCAACTGTAACTTTGCAGTCAGCTATAAAATAGGAGATAGTAAAAAATTCAATAACTCTTGCAAATGGATGCCTAGAAGGTCAAATTTGGACTTTTCGGAATCAGTGAAGTTTGTTGAGTGCATCTAGATGTGCTATTTTTTGCTAGTTGTTTAAAATAATATTTAATACTTGTTTTGTATGCAAAGTATTAAAATGGCGTTTTTCTTCAATAGTTTATTATTGGCGCCTTTTTAATATTGAAACTCAAATTTGCATGCTAGAACAAGTTAATATTTTAATATTATTTTAATTCTCGGGACTCGGAGTCAATGGCAGTTTAGCTGGGGGAGGGCCAATCGAATTATTTCTTTCAAAATTAGGGTTTTAGATCTTGCAGTCTTGCTTTTATGGTACAATTTTGCTCTATTTATGCAAGCATGGCGTCCATTCTCATTCATCTAGCTTAGCAAATTCGAATTTCTTCAGAGTTGGGCGAATTTTCATCAGACAATCAAGTTCGAAAGCATCAAAGACAATTTTTTGCAAGTACAAGTCCAGATTCATCAGCAAAATTCCAGACAAAGTGGTGTTTTTGACAGAAGAAGATTAAAATAATTAAAAAACTAAAAACCGTCTTTCTTGTCTAAAATTCTTCCATTTTCTCATCTAAAATTCTCTCACATGTTCGAAGAATTGGAAAATTTTGGCAAAACAAAACATCTGGGTTGATTCAGAATAACTTCCTCAAACAAACCCATGTGCTAGAATTTTCAGGAAAATTTGTTCCAGAGCATCAATTCTTGAGGCTCTTATTTTCTTAACTTAAATTCCTTTGCATGGCTAAGTAGAAGTCAATTTTTTGCATTTCTGATGTTTTGGGTTGTCTTAGAATCATTTTCTGAGCAAAACCCATGTCTCAGAATTTTCCGTGAAAATTGCCCTCCGATAAGCTATTTTTAGCCTTAGTGGGCTATTTTTAGCTTTTCAGAAAACTTGTCAGAATATAGCCGTGTTCATAGTCAACAAGCGAGTTTTTCAGAATGTAGTTCACTCAGCTCAAAATCAAGACCAAGTCAATCTTGACTCATGACTCATGACTTCATCAGGATAGTTGATACGAATCTACATAAAGTGCTTCCAGAAGTAGTTTTAGATCCACTCAAGATAAGAGATTCGATAATCCAAAACATTCAGCAATCTGGGTTACTTGAGGTCGCTTATATATGTATCTCAGTTCATTGCATAGAATTCATAATGTCTTGTATTAAGCATTACAATTCTGTTGCACAGGAGATACAGTCAGTAGATGGGCATGTTATTTGCAGTCTCAAACCCTTGGATATCGAGAGAAGTTTGGGTATTCCTCAACATCTAGATAGTCTAGTCATTTCTCTGAATCAGAGTGAGTGAGCATTCCATGCTGAGATGGATAAGTATCAGAGTAAGATGATAGAGAGGTGGTTGAAATAGAAAAAGACCAAGTTGCCAAACAATGTAGGTCGTGGTGAATACAAGGATGAGTATGCAATTCTGATTACACTTCTCAATCGTGTCTCAGGTCACGCAGATGCAAATAAGTTCCACCCATGGATGTACTATATCATTGGTCAAATCATCTCTGGGCAAGAACATTATGACTGGGCATCCTTCATCAGTGATGCTATTCACGAACAAATCACCGGTTTTCTAGTTGCACACTAATTTCACATGTGTTCCTGCCTTGTGTACTTGATCGCCTATTAGGGTCAGCTTAGAGGGTTGAACACGGTGGGAATACTCAGTTCATAGGAAGTCTATCGTCACTATGATCAGCTCGAGTTCATGAAGGTTGAAAGACATTTCAAATGTGTGCAAGAGGCTTTCTTGACATATATAGTGAGAAACGTGAACCGGGAGTTGCACGTTCGTATCTCAATGGTTGCTAAAGCAACGATGGAAGATTGGACAGACTGGTTCATTCAATTCCCTACATACACCTACATTCGTGTCTATGGATACATAGGAAATCTAGCTATGCTTCCATGCTATCCTTTGGATAAGACAGTGTTCATGGAGCTCCTGAGGCGATTGTATGAGGTTCACAAACGTTTGCACCACAAGCGTAAACAAGTTGCCAACTTTCCAATGCAGTTCGGAATATATTGGTGCAAGACAGTAGTTGATGCTAAAGCTATAGGACAGGAGTTAGAAAATTGCAAACTCAAGTACCTTGTTGACACATGTACCTATGATTCTTGGGGTCATTACGCAGCACGCCTTGGTAGTCGCTCCTATCATAAACCTACAATGGAGGACTATTGGGTAAACTGCAATGATGATTTTGAGGTACGTAGACGCAGCTATAGCAGGTTCTCTCTTCTGTAGATATATGTCTTCTTGGAAAAAGAGGTGGAAGGTTTGTCAGATGAGGGAGATGCACTTCATCAGTTTTACAGAGAATAGGTTGATGGACAACCACTGCCGATTATTGATTGGTACGCCAAAGAATACTCATCAGTGAAGGAGAGGTTGAGCAAAGTCATTCAGAATAGTATGTTTTATCTCGAAAGCAAGAGGATCAAGAGGGTAACTATGCCTACAATAGAGCCGCCACCAATGGGAGTTTCACTACCTTCCTCGTCTAAACCTCAAGCAAAAGAAGAGGAGTAACCCTCCTAAGAAGAATTCAGTGCCTAATAATTCAAAGGGAAAGACACTTGTTACTGAGACACACATGGAGCCTATCAAAGAAGCAGTTCAGAGTTCGCCACACCCTGAGGTTCAACCATGCATGTCGTCACCAACACCAGAGCAGCCTCTAGTTCCAATTCACATCAATTTGGACTTGGACTCGCCACCTCGCAGTGACACCTCTATGCATTCACTTTCGTCAAAGCCTCCCATTATTAGTATAGATCATTCCAGTGGGATTAGTCAAGATTCATCTTGGCTTGAGAGTCAGCTGGGAAGAAAGAGGAGACAACCATCTTATGTGCTTGATCATTCAGATTTTGATCATGCTTATCAAAATGCGCCTAACAAGAGGATCAAGAAACAGGTCCACGTGGAGAGGAATGCAGGTAAGGAAATCATCTTTGAGATTGTCGTGCCTCTAGAGGATAAGAGTCTGAAGGAGATTGAAGCTTGAGACTTCGAAGTGATTACAGTCAACTTTGGTAGAAGTACTCGCCAGACAAAGATTGATCTCCTGCAGGTTGCAACAGATAGCGCAAGGGATAGAATGATGAAAGATGGAGAAGATAAGTCAACCTTCAAGGCTGAAATCCAACAACTTCGTCAATATATTTCTAGCCTTGTACACATAACAGGAAATGTTGTCACCTCACTCCCACCAATGTTAGAACCACCAACAGAACAAGGTCATCTTGATCACTTGGTTGCATATGGAAAACGTTTGGATGATTGGGAGGAGGAGTTTGTTACTAGAGGCCACTTTGTGCTTTTAGAGTTATACCAGTTGCGGTACAATGCACATGAGCTCCATCTACAACTTCAAGATGAGGAGCGTGACTTGGCTATTAGTAGACCTAGAGATGAGATCTTGATTGCTAACTTGGGGATGTCATATGAATCAGTCATAGATGCAAAAGATAAGGAGGTTATCTACACTTGGAGGACACAGTTGATCTTCAAGGAAAAGATAGAAGAAACAATAGCATCAGAGTTGGCTGAGAGCAGAGAGCATGTTACTAGTGCACTCCATTACGTGATAACCTTCGTGTCTCAACTACCATGCCAGTATCAACGTGTAGGTGGTGATTATGTTGAGCTTGTTGATGTTTAGTCAGAACTCCAAGCACTTATTCACGGTATTTTCAGTGGGGAGACCATTGGTTGTAAGATGAATCAACTTACAGTCATGTCAGCATTGTTTGATGAGGCAACCAGGAGTAAAGGCGAGTTTCAGTGTCAAATCACAGGTGGAGAAGACATGCTACATAGGCATGGTATACTTCGGCGGAGCTTTAGTTCCCCAGAGGGTGACGCAGTCAACAACCTCGTGGATGGGTTGATTGCTCGAGATCAGGGCCAGTAGACTTCAGTTCCCACCTTTCAGGATAGACTTCAATCACAGTAGTTAACTCGACGCTTCTTTCTGGGTTAACTCGTTGTCTCACATCTCACGCATGTCTATCTTGGAAGTATCTACGTTCACTTGGAGTTTCATCTATGTTTTTACATTAACTGATGGTAGTATTCCAATTAACTTGCTTTCAATAAGGACGTGCATGCTTGCACATTGTCCGTTTAGATTAGATGTACCAATTAACTGATGGTTGTTTTCCAGTTAACTATATAGTTTGCTTTATTAGGGTTTAGCAATAAAATCTTGCATGCATTGCAGGACTGTAGTTGACTCAAGGTGATTTTAGGGTTGCCTACACCTTGATGTCTATAAATAAGAGCTTTCAGCTCATTTGTAAATAACTTTTGCACGCGATAGCAATATATGATGAGCCTACCTTGCATGTAATATTGCTATTTTGTATCTGTTCATGAGTGATTACTGTTATAATAAATAGATGAGCCTACCTTGCCTTCATGTTATTATCATGATGTTTGTTCAATCTTAGTTAAATGGGGTTACTAGTTTGATCGTTGGTTGTATGCGTGTTTCGCTAATACAATTTGTTGTCCTAGTTGCTTACCTTTGTTTCGTTTATAATAAGCTTATTCATAAGAGAAAATAGTTGAGCCCACCTTGCCTTCATATTGCTAATCTGTACTCAAAGTTTATCGTTTGATGTGCGTAATAGTAAACTTATTCAACCAAGCAGATAGTTGAGCCCACCTTGCCTTCATGTTGTGAAATTGTACCCAATTTGTCGTATATTTGTCGTTTCCAATAAACTACTCCCCAGTCAAGCAAATAGTTGAGCCCACCTTGCCTTCACGTTGTGAGACTGTACCTGAAGTTTATCGTATAGAACATTCCTGCTCCATTTCCTCATGCTTCGTTTTCTCGAGGAAACTGGATAGATTTAAAGTAGTTAGTTTAGTTGTAGTCAATGATCTATGAAACCAGAAAATCCTTAGCTACAACGTTCTTGGTTTTCTTAATCTTGTGCCTCTTCCAGCTGAGAACAAAAAGATAGGACTTAGAATAGTTTACTTTTAGAAAGCATATCAACAAAAGAGGGAGCTTCCCCTCCAAATTTGAATAGCACTCATTATGCAGTGTACATAGCTATTTGTACTAACTTATACTCCAGAGGTGTTAGTTATTATGCCAACAACGTGCAAACTCTATTGTACCGACAAGAACACACTACCTCTCCCTGAACTTTCATCTGACCCTCTCTGGCAAGTACATCTTGATAATATGTTGAGACTACATTGTCTTACCAATCAAATATTTGGACTGCCAGCACCATGGAAGATGCTCATCCTCGCCTACCCATAGATCACAGTCCCTGTAAGGCCTCCAAATAAAACTCACTAACGTATCAATACCGTGTCTCCAATATCCGATATCTCCCACATGTGTCTGTGTCATGACACCTCTATATAGATATAAATAAGGTGTATCCACTCCCAACTATCGTGCCATTGGCGGTCGGAACACTACTATGTGCTCCCACACCCATACCATAAGTAGATGACGCGGGAGCATCCCAGACGAAGGGTAATCAACATCACCTAAAACATCGATCATTTTGAAGTTTCGGTAAGGTTTCATGGAAAGTTTCTTATGAGCAGATTATTGATTTGATTATGAAATTGTCGGAGGTCAGTTTTCATGAGGTCCCAAATTTGTGGCATAGAGTTTTGCAAATCGTGATGCACTTTCATTGGATCATCTCATAGATCTTACCCATTACTCATATTCACAACACGGGTATGAAGAAGGCTCTTTGCTTTTATGATATATGCAAACATTTTATTTTGAACCATTGGAGCCAAGACAAAATCTTTATTGAAAATCATGAGTGTATACTCAAGTGCCATCGCGCATGATTAAAAGTTTCATATTTCATAATCAAATTCAATCTGGTTTTGTGGAGGCAACACCTCGGATTCTCGGGTGATTTCACTTATCACGCAATTTTCAGATGAACCGTCACACGAGAGAGGAAACGATAAGGCGAGTGGGTAAAGATAAAAAGGCAGAAAAAGACCACGAAACGGGGGCGCGCGTGGGTGAGGAGAAAGCAAATCCATGCCAGGGCTCAGGAAGAATTAATGGTCAGTCAATGAGCCTTTTGCAGATCGTGCACGAAAGGAGAATATAAGCATATCGAAGACAAATCAAATATGAAGAGGTAGCAAATGAGAAAATTGAAATCGATGCTGGGCAGCGCTGGAGAGAAAAGAGGCGTAAGATTTTAGAGTAAAGACACGTGGGAGAGATGCTTAGCCGCAGCATAGCACAGGTCGTTCATATCAGAGAGCAATCGGGTGGAAAGAGGACGCATGATATGCTGAAAAACATTATGAAAAGTTGGAGTTCAATTTTGCAGATCGATGGAAACCATGATAGTGGCCGAGTTATGTAAAGGATATAGAGCCCGCGCTATGCAGATTAGAGCTCTATGTGAAGAAGCGGCTAAATGTGAGGTGTAAGGCAAGGTTTGAATAAAACAGCGGGAGTCAGGTTGGCAGAAGAGTCTGTGGAGATTGGCCAATACCAGCAGGCCCGTGACTTAGAGAAGAGTGAATGCTTACTCACGAGGAACCTTAGCAGGTCGCGCAAGGGGGAATGAAGTCATAGCAAAAAGGAAAGTATTAATGTAATTTGGACCATGCGCAAATTTAAGGTGGGAGCAAATTGTATTAACGGGAGTTGCAGACAGAAATTAAAGAGGTCGTGTTCTTAGAAGAGGTGAGCCGTTAGAGTGTTGCAAGCCAGTGAAGGAACTAGTGCGAGATGAGATGGAAATCGAGCTAGTGCGAGGGAAGATGAAGAGTTGAAAGATCGAGGGCAAATGGAATTGCCTGAATTTTGCAATGTAATGTTCATGAAATTTGATAATGAATTTAATTGATATTGGAGTGAAATGTAGTGTAATAGTGCATTTGATTCAAATTGACACAAGTTATTGTCAATTTTGGAGTTTATCGATTTTAAAGTCTAAAATCTTTTTGTAATCTGAATTTAGTGGAATTGGGTGAGTTTTTTTTGTCTTTGCTCTGCATCGGTAAAGTCACCTCGCAGCTCATGCTTGAACCACCTCTCTATACAATGTCATGAAGCTAGAAGTAAATCATGCCCAATAGACATGGTCCCCAAGCATACAGAGTCTCCTTTGTACCATCCATACTAGCACCTCTCCCCAGCCTACTAGAAAACCATGACCCCTCTGGTTTGGAATCAAAATAGCCGCAATCAATGTGCATAAAACGTAGTCGAATCTGTCGTATCGCTCTGTGAGGGTCTCCCATATGATCTCATCACCTTGTATATCGAGCTTTGACACATCATCACAATCATAGTAGTAGTAGATAACCTGCAGCCCTCAAACGGGATCATATCGCACCCGCTCTTTGCGAATGGGCAGTCGTAGTATCCTGTAAACATCCTCCAAAGTAACAGTGGCCTCCTCGGTTGATAGATGAAATGTACATGTCTTGGATTGTTTATCGCTCTGCAAGCACTATCAACATACCTTTGTTTTCCCTAATAACGGGCATATATGTCACATAGAATAATCCAAGATCTAGAAGTGCTCATCTCTCAACATCATCCAGCTGATTTCGCAGTTAAAATATCGTCGATTGTGACTCCCGCGTATAGATATGAGGCAGTACCACCTGAAGTCACCACAAAAATCATCATGTCAATCTAAAGCCTTCATTTGACCTACCGGACCTAAGTTGAACAAGTCGCTTTATCCTAAACTGGGGCAATTTTTTTATCAATTAATTGTGTCATTCTGCTTGTCAATTGCATCGCAGAATTTCTTGGCATCGTTGTTCTTGCACATGCGTCACGCAACTGCAATTGCATCACACGCCTCAGCTAATGCGCCGTCGAGGTCAATTGTGATCAACCCCTTATCGGTTGTGTCATTTCTTAACACATGCATCGTTTATGCTCACGCTTGCATCACTAAATATCGATTGTATGGGCAATCTAGCTATGCTCAAAATGACAAATCTTCTATGTTTATTTTAAAAGCCCCAATACAAGGTTTTTCCTTTAAAATGAAATTTTAAAAAAAAAGTAAGAAAAAGTACAAAAATTAAGAAAAACTCAATGTCAATATTGTTGTAACCACTTTTTGGTCACCAAGATTGCCAAAATGGCGTAGTGAGAGCATATAGCGGATAGTCATAGAAGCATTTGAGAGGACAAATAACAATTACAAATTTGGATTTTTCACTGCAACAAATTCAGCCTTGAAAAAAACTTTGATACCATATGTAATGATCCTTTTTGCAATAGACGAGTCAAAACATGAAATAAAAATTGTAAAACAAAAACATTATTATATTGGCTAGTAGAATTTTGTTACAAATTGAGTCACTTTGATGGGGCAGCCTCTTTGAGCAATGCTCAATACAATATAATTTTATGGATACTCAAACAATAGCCTACAAACTATATTTATACTAATTCTATTCAAGCTAACTAATATTTTTCAAACATATAAAATCATTCAAAATAGCTCAAAGGACGACTTACAAAGCATGCGCATCCAAAGACTTTATTACAATTAGGACTAAGGGATCGTGATAATACCTCCTCCTCAACCTTGTTTATCAAAATCTATACTTGTTGATTTCTTGCGTCCCCTACATTACATTTTGTTGCCTTTGAAGACTTCTACACATCAACTTTCTATGTTTTGGCCATGGTCTTAGTTAAGTTGCACCTTAGATTACACTTCAAAGATTTATTTTCTTTTGCATATTTAACATTAACTCGTTCAAATATTTGCTATCCTTGAAGTGTGGGAAATAATATGTTTTGTACATATAACTCATTAGATACTGTCTCGTAGACAAGCTTCACAAGTTTTTTTTAAGTATAAATGAATAGAGCCATTACATATGTTTATTTCTCTTCCCCTTTTCTATATTCCCAAAATCCTTTATCCCTAGAAGTCATCAAAAGTTCTGAAGGCCTTCAACCTACTCTACCTACTCTAACTTAGTCTCATGTAATCTTATTTTAAAATACACTATCATAGGTAGAAGCCTATCTTTATCATGGTGTGTCCTTAATGTGAGTAGTATTTCTAGTTCCTACGTCTCAATTCTGTATAGTAAACTCCCATGCATACAAATCTACTAAAGTTTTAATCGTCAAATCAAAACCCCCATTTATCAAACACAAAGGAGCATCTATTGTGTATCACAATGGTTTGCTCCAAGCCTATCATCACTTCAAAAGAAAAATGGCATTAATACTAGAACCATTTTCCTTCGCATCAATCTTCACCTTGGAGAAATGAGCCTTTTGAATGCTCATATCCAACTTTACCAATTTACTAACAAGCTTGTGTTGTTAAGAGATGTTAGATATGGTGTGTTCAAAATTGAAAGGCAGACTATAAAAGAAAAGCAGGTTGCTAGAAAAGGTCAGTCTTTATTCTTATAAATAATGATTAAAAAAGTTTATATCTAACTTCATGTCTTTTTCATGCTCAAAATTTTCAATATTCTTTCAGATATAAAGCTCTATACCTGTTTTTCGTGTTTTTGCCCATTTTATAGAAACTCTATTAGGTTGTCTGCATTCTTGTAGAAGTAACAGTCTAAAGTTAGATGATAGTACTGAATTATACGTACATTGATATATATAGTTGAGAGTTCTTGCCAATTAAGAGCTCTAATACATTTGAATTAACATGTTATCATCTCTACCAACTTTATTTCAGGTTTGCCAACATATAAAAGTTATGAATATTTTACAAGGTTCATAAGTGCAATTGTATGAGACAAACCAGTTGGCTGCTCGTAGATTGCAGCACTGACCATATAAACACTCATCAACATCTGAAGAAGAAATCTCGTGTCAACATAAAAATATTGCAAGATAGATATCATGATGAGTTACTGCATTGGTGACTTGCAATTTGAAGCCTGTACTGGATGCCCTTTAGTAATTCAAATTTCACATACAAAACTCGGACCATTGCATTTATACTTTCAGATAGGAGTTGATTTCACCTTAGACAGCCTGGACAAAATCGAAATCTAAATTGCCAATTCAGGTATGCATGTGGGATTCAGGTACTCTTGTGCTCACTTGTTTTTTTGCCTTGGATTCAGTATGGCTTTTGTATGTCCATATGGAAATTAAAGACAAATAATGAAATAAACAAAATATTTATAAAGTAAGAAAATTACCCACAAAACACTACCGGTAATTGATTTGATGTTTTAATTTTAATTAGCTTCACTTTTTTGTTTTCTTTCCAAATGAAAACTCTTTTTTCTTTTTAAAATTTAACTTCAGCTATTATATAGCAGCATTTGGTGAGACCTCAGTTGAGGCCTGCTTAGAGACAAAAATGATGAACTTGGGCTATACCCAGGCAGGGCCTTGTGCCCAGGGTGAACCAGGGGCATTTACAGGCATTACTGAGACCAGAATCAGAACTAGGTTTGTACCAGGTAAAGGTACAGTTCAGTTGTCTTTGGAGCATAACCCAATAACACAGATCAAAGTCGTCAAATTTTTGGTAGGCTGGAAGGATGATTCACCTAATTTTAGCTGGTAGCTGCTGGGACTAATCAAAGGATACGAAGTTTTTAGGTAACTTCATTAAAATAAGTGCCACCGCATCTGGGACATAACCTTATCAATTCAAATTCTTAAGGGCAATTCCCAAGGGTAACCGTCAACTTTCCTACCTCAAGTGGAAGCACTTCACAGACAGAAAAACGCATTCCTCCTACCCTGAATGTTGCCTGAATCAGACATGATTCATCCACCCTTTTATGGATCCCTTACCAGAATCTGTAGCTTTCACATCCAGCTCTGAACCCAAGGCTGTAGAGTCAAAAACCTATACATGTCGGGGCTCTAAATTCTTCATCCAAAGCAGTAGCTCAGTTTGACCTCTTTCATACTACCCTCTTCCAACTCCACACTCTCTATCTGTTCAAAAGCAATTTCCCATTTTGTTTCAAATAGTTGAAATACTCAACAAGATCAGCAGCACGATTTGTCAGAGTTTCTTCATTCAGCTGGAGAGGTAAATTCTCATGATTTACAATAACTTCTAACTTGAGACTAGTTCTTCATTACCTTTAGCATTTTCAAATTTTGCTGCTAAATTTATCTCCTGAACACTTAATCCAACGCCCTCCTAAATATCAGAGACAGTTAAAAAATAATCCAAGAGTAGGAAATGAAATTTTTAATTTAACTATTTTGCCGGTCTGGAATCAGATTCGATGTTCAGTTTCAGTTATTAGTGATTTTTTTTCACAGTTTTGGAATGGTTGGGTTTGACCATATTATATGATTTATTTATATCTAACATTACGTAAATATATTAACAATAAATTTAATATAGAATTATTATATTATAATAGTAAAACAAGAAGCGCATTTTATATCAATTTATATAAATATAAATAAGAAACATAAAATATAATGGGGAAATACTATTACAAAATTGCAGCCTTGAGAGGTTACAATAAGCCATCAGTGGCTAAATATGAAAATTTGATGAACAAAAGACTTCTACGTATCTAGAGACCACAAAGGATTCAAAAACTGCAGATGTTATCCGCCCATAACAAATAGTATCAAGGAAAAGCTAAAGAACCATAGAACCACCATTGGAGAGCAGTATCTATTCTGTTTTGCTGCTGTATTTCCCGCACAGAGGCTTGAGTATAGATGTCATTCGAGTAAATTGTCAAAACTTTGTCCTCTGACCATGCATAACAAGTGGCATTGTCAATGAATCAATGGTAGAATTTGGGGCCTAATGTGCAAACTTGAAAGATTGATTCAAGCAGCATGTATAGGATACAAATTCAGGCTGTATGGTGGAAAAATGTGTCATATATATTGCTCAGAATCCATATGTTCAAAACAAGTTCCTGCCTGAACAATACATTCTCATGGGCATTTATGATTTATGAGAAGAAAATCTATACAGCTTAACTGTGATTGAAAAAAAACATTTATCAGAATCAAACTGACAGAATTTACTGCAATCAGTCGGTCCTAAATCTGTTTTTTAAAAGAATAGTATTTTTTTCCGGGGTTCACCCATGTTCACCCTGCATACACCCAGGGTTTGTACCCAAGACTGGATTTGTTCCAGGCATGTCAGGATGTGATTGACCCATAACAAATAGTATCAAGGAAAAGCTAATGAACCATCTGCAGAGCAGTATTTTCTCTCTTTGCTGTTGTATTTACCGCATCGAGTCCTAAGGATAGCTGCTATTTGAGTGTATTGTCAAATCTTATGTCCTCTGACTGCATATCAAGTGGCATCGTCATTGAATGAATAGTTTTACTTGAAGCCTAATCTATGAAAGACTGATTCAAACAGCATGTGTAGGATACAAATTCACTGTATGGTGGAAAACTGTGTCATAGATATTGCTCAGAATTCATATGTTCAAAACAAGTTCATGCCTGGACAAAACCCTCTCATGGATATTTATGATTTATGTGAAAAAAATACAGAGCAAAAAACATTTATCAGAAGAAAACTGACACAGCTTAACTGTAATTTAATGGTCCTAAAAATCTGGAACGTACTCTGTAATTTTACTTCATTTTCATCCTCTCCCTGATGATAGATGACGGAGTGTGATCCAAAACATCAATGAAAAAAAGCTATATGCAGTTGTCTTCCAGAAGCTTTACAATCTATGTCATGGACTGCGGAAATATCATGTCCTTAAATCTGTTCTTTTTATAAATCGGTGTCTTTTTCTGGGATTCGCCCAGTTCATCCTTGGCATGCCCAGGGTTCATCTCCCAGGCTGTGGATTTCTTTTGAGACATGCCCAAAACAAACTGATGGTCCCAGGTATGAACCCTGGGTGTACCGAAGAGGGTGAGACATACCTAAAATGAACCCACAGTCCGGTATGAACCTGGGTGCACCCAAAAGGGACCAGAACCAGGACCGTACCTGGTCCAGTTCGGTATGGGTTAACACTGATCTTGCATCTCAGCTACTCTCATTCCAGGATGATGCCACAACTGCATCTGCAAACTGTTACAATCCTAGAAAGCTCATTTTTGCACAACTAACGTGCAGCTAAGTTGCTAAATTGGAATCTGGTACAGATACAGATGCATGAATACAGTATTCAAGTATGGCAAAAATAATTTGCAGGGGTAGGGTTGACTGAGTACGTTCTAGGTATGTCCTTACAAAAGTACATAAAAATCATAACCATATACATTATTTGCAGCCTAAAAACAGGAATTAAGTTCAGAATAACATGTATCGTGTATATACTAGACACAAATACAATAAATTTTACAAAGAAATACAGTAATTCAATATCAATTTGTCACACCAGAATGTCATGAATACAATCTTTTGCAAGACCAACAATAATCAATGTCATCAAAATGAATATTGACAATAAAATGAATATTGACAATAAATTTTTCAATATTAAAAGAATACAATCAATAATCAATGTCATATGGGTTTTCATCAAGACCAACATCATCATCGTCAACACTAGAGAAGAATCACAAGAAGCCCCATTGCCACCTGCAATAAAATAATGCTGACCATCTGACTCTTCGCAATGTGAAAATGGCTGTAGAATCAAAGAAAAATCATGACGCTGCTAAGTGTGGCACTACTTTGGCAGCTATGAATCTTATTGTGGTGCTGCTTACTCATCAAACAAAATGCAGTATTTATTTTTAATTTTTTCCCTTGTTACTCATCAAACAAAATGCAAGTGAAAATGACTGTCAATCCAAGGTTAAGGTGCAAATTTGATGGTCAAAACTCAAACAAATTGTATTAAAATTATCACCACTGGAATCACCTCAATATATGATATCAGAATTCCACAATCCATAATTCTGATCAGTGTTGTTCCTGGATTAAACTCTGTGTGAGTTTTGAATCCAGAAACTCACACACAGTCTAATCCAGAAATAACAGAGATCACCTCAATATAGCTGGAATCATCCGGGTACACTCATGAATGACTCCAGATGAAAAAACAACATGCCTTGGATGAATCCACATGCAAATCAAACCCAATTCCGATTCCAAAAAAAATTGTACCTGAGTGCACCTAGGCTTTTGGCCGATTTGGTAACATAGATATGCAGTCCATCTTTACAAGAATCCCTTCCAAAATCTAAAATATGTTTCTTGGAACCCTAGTTTAAGGCATTCAAGGATGCTTCTTACCATAGAACTTAGAAGAGGAGATATTTTATAGATCACAACTAATCGTGATAAATCAGCACTCAGTGTACTGGCTAGTTTTTTGTTATTCCATAAATTTGGTTTAGGCAATAAAATTGTGATTTTAATTTTTCTTGGTCAAAAAGCCAGTTTCTGGCTTAGGGTTAGGATTTTTCCTACATTTGCAATGATTTTTTCTGATGTGTTTCCTAACTCTAACCCTAAACCTAACCCTAACCCAATTTTTTCCCAATTAATTAAAAAATTTGTATCTTTTGGTTTGCCAATTTATTCTTATTGGCAAGTAAATCGGTACTTAGCTAATTACCAACAGTTATGGGACAAAAAACACCTTAATTAGAAGGGGAGGCTCGCTTTATTGAAAACCAAAAAACTAAGTTAATTACTCACAATAATTATAGAATCTTTTCAAATTTAAAATTTTGTATTGGAATGAGATAGGGTTTACAACTTTCTAAAAATAAGAAGTGAGAAAAATCTTTGAAAGATGGGAATGTGCATTAAACTGAATAAACACATAGTTCAATTTAATTGCACACAAATAAGTTTATGCTGATTTAACAAGAAAGATGAAAAGAAACTGATTTATATCAAACTTACGAATGACAAAAATCAAGAGAAAAGATTTTAGACACCAAGTTCAACAACCAATTCTCATTAATCTTTTCAAAAATAAGAGCTCTAGTTTCTTATCTTCTTTTTTGCATAACGTTCTGCAAAATGTCAAAAGTCCTGTAGAATTATCAAACTATCCCTTAAGTAGACACAATAACCAAAAAGTTAGAGCTCAAAATTACATATATTTGAATAAAAGCAAATTATGACTTAAATTATTATAATAAAAGACTTTATTCAAAAATTCACTTAATAGTAAATATTACAATATTAAAGTTCATGCTAAGATTGACGGTCAATTGACCTTTGGCACATTCTTTGAAGAAGGCTGATTGAACTCATCTTCTTCATTTTCAATTGAATTTTTCTTCTGTGCCTTTGACTTTGACATATTTCTTCAATTTGGCCATCGACTCCTTGACAGATTCTTGATCTGGCCCATCAGAGTATTTCTAGCAGATAGAACAAGCAATCATATCAACTACCATTGAGGAGGGCATTCTGCCACATTTTACCAACTCTTTCTTGAATTCACTGAACAAGTTCTGCAATCTGATAAACTCAATGTTGGAAAATACATCAAAGCCTAATGCGTTTGATGACTCAACTTCAATAAGCCTGGCTAATTGTTCCTTCAAATATGGCCAAATTGATTGTGCTCTAACTGGTATAATGATCCTAAGGAATCTTTTTGATAAATTCTTGAATATCTGTCACTGTATCAAAAGCTCAATTCTTAATTTCTTTGGCCTTTCTTGAATCTCTCCTCGCCCTCAGTGAATATTTCCCAAAGTTGCCAGGAAACGCATCTCCTGCCCCCTGAGACGCGTCTCTACGCGTCTCCAATACCGGAGATGTCCCCGGAAACGCCTCCAGCAGAATGGAAACTTTATGTGCCGTCTCCCAAGTCTCCTGATGTCTTCCGGTGGAAATTTTGGTGTCTCCTGTGAAATTTAAAAGCATTAAAAAATTATAACATGAAAAAAATTATAATGTCGTGATATTTTCTATAAATTATTAATTTATTAATTTTTATTTATATTAAAAAAAGATGGTGTCTCCAAGTACCCCCATCTCCTATTTTCAAAAAAAAAGCCATACCGGTACCGGTACCAATTTCCCATACCAGTACCAATACCAGTCTCCTGGCAACTATGGTATTTCCATTCTCCATTTGGCAACTTTGTGCCTTTCAACCTAAGTACCTGACTCATCTTTATTAAAAATACCCTTTATGACCAGAATTGAAAAATCAGCTTTTGTCATGAATTCGAAGTGTGGCATATTCCATTCCAAAGACATCAATTCTTCTTCAAATTTAGGCGCCAATTAGCTGATAGAGTCAATTTCAGTTTGAATCTTCTGGTGCAGTTTGATTGCCTCATCAATCAAATTTGATCCCTGTTAGCAGAATTTGTGTCCATGTCTTTATTGCCATCATGCCCCCATCAAAGAAAGAGACAGATCACAATATTTAGTTGGATCGCAGCACTTTAAGTCTAGGCAAATAAAGTAAACATGTACAGTGATTCTAATAAGAGGATCAATTAAGATTTATAAGAATAAACAAGGGCAGCGATTTCCTTGAATTAAAGATATTTAATTAAAATTAAATTAAGAGGGGTTTGAGCCAGCAATTAAGAGGAATAGTTGTGACTCTTCCCAAATGGAAGAAATAATGAAAAGGTGTGACTCCCTCAAACTTGAAGATATAAGAGAGAGAGCATTTCATTTGAGGACATCCATAACATCATTCATTCAATCAGTTAAGAATAAATATGATGCGACTCTTAATGTGAAAGATTGTGACTCCTTCAAATATGAAAAGTTGTGACTCCCTCAATAATAAGATATAAAAGAGAGATCATTTCCTTGTGGAGAAATCATCAAGTAGAGGAGAAAGGAAAAATAAGAATAAGAAATATAAGGCATCTCTTTGGAATAGAGTTTGAGACCAGCCATTGGTGATATTGATATTCTGAAATATAATTGGTGGCAGCCATTTAAGAGTAATTTATTATTTCATTAAGAGGTATTTATTTAGAAATATTCTAGCAAATTCCTTGAGGAATCATATCTTGAATTTGTGAAGTGTCTTGGAAATAGGAAGGCCATTCAGCCTTCCGAGTTCACAAGAGGTTAGGGAAGACCAGCCTTCATGCTCTTATCAAGTACACCACCCCAAGATGGAATGGATTGCCAGCCTTCCATGTTCGTGGGCCAGGAGGTGGAATGGAAGACCGGCCTTCCATGCTCTTGGGATTGATCAAGGAGGACAGCCAGCCTCCAAGGTGGACTGAGGGATGGAAGGGCAGCCCACCTTCCATACTCTTGCAATACAAGGACGACCAGCCTTGAGATTGTCGTTTGCAAGCATTTCCAATAAATTCATGATGTGATTTGCTATGAGGAATATGCCATAAACTAAATACTAGTGATGTTATTAATTTAAATATTAATGATGCTATGAACTATTGATCTAAATATTATGATGTTTTAGCTATGATTTATTGATCTCAATATTATAATGTTTTATGTATGGATTTGAACATTTTCATAAATTTGTTACTTGCTATTACTAATATCAGTTTTTAGTGGTTAATATTGTTTTGCAGGACTAAAAATTAGGAATTTCCCAAAAGGGGACATTACAATTGCTTTCACAATGCTGACAATTCTCTTGCAATTGGTATGGAGTCTTTACCAGCAATTGAGATGGAGGAAAGAATCGGCTCTGATGAAGATTGAACTGGCCCAACCAAGGATTGTACATGTGCAATCAATTGATCAATCTTCTCTTTGAGTAAAGCTTCAGTCTCTTAATCTTTGTCCATTATATTTAAGACAGAAATCGTGATTGTCTTCATACTTTCCTTATCTCCCTCTCTTGTAGATTTTCCCACATCTACCCTAGTGATTCAGTAGTCCTTATCTCCATATCTTTCTTGTCCTTATCTCCAATTGGGGTTAGCTATTTCTGCATACCTTTTTCCTTGAGCATCTATGGTTATAGACTAAGTTACCGGTTCAGGTATGGGTACTGGAACCCAATACGATGGATGGAAAAGAAAAATCCTTGGGTATGGGTATTGGAGGTTGAACTCAGAATTACTTTATAGTTGTGGTATTGTTGGAGATGTTTCATTCTTGGGCACAATCTTCTGCCTGCCAATTACAAGGAATACATAATAAATCCTCATTATGGTTGATTCTGTCTCCATCACAACAGGTGTTCAGTAATTAGAAATGATAGAAAAGTTGTGCCAGGATTTTCTTTTCTTCTTTTTTCTTATTTGTGACTCCTTGTCTTTTTCATAGCTGAGATAGTTTTGATTCACTATGATTTTAAACTTCCTTGGGCAGAGCATTTTGGTGACCTCGTGTGTTCTGAGTTCTAGTGAACATCATCCAAATGTTCATGCCTCTTACCAACAATTGGAGGGAATGCATGGACATTACACTTTGAGCATGTATGTGTGTTGTCTTATTACCCATATTTGGTGTGGGCTTATAAACTACAAGAAAACTTGAAACTACCTGCAATTAAGTTGCATCATTCAAATACAGCCACAGAGTAGTTTGACTCTTGAGGATGACAATGATATGATTATTTATAAATACAACATACTTTCTATATTTTGCATCATATATGTTTCATAGTTGTTTTTAATAATTTTTTGGGAGCATTTTCCCGGGCAGTACCCTGGCCATACCCAAGGACGAATCCACACCGTACCAAGAGCAATACTAGACCCACGCACGTACCGAGGTCAAACATGAAGGACCCGGTAACTTAGGTTATACAGATCACATTCACTTTCTTGGGTTATTGCAACAAAGTAAGAAGAGATGCCATGACTTGGAGATCTTCTTGGGTTGATGCACCAAAGTAAGGAGAGATGCCATGACTTGGAGGTCTTCTGTGATAGGCTTGGTCACCTGCTTTCTCTTCTTCATAGATTCACTCAACCAAATAGGTGCAAATACAAATGAATTCATCTATGTAATATCTCCAGCTGGAATTTGTGTTTGTGGATAAGAGGAAGACAATATTTGCTATTGGCAATGAACTGAATGGTAGCAAAAAACGAAATAGGTGGAGGAAAATCCCTAGTGGGTGAGGTGGGCTTTGGAGGGTACGGAGGGTTTATAGGAGGAGGAAGGTGACAGGAGATGCACAAGAGACAAAGGTGTAGGCACAAGAGAAAGTGTAGCTGACGGTGAGGGGATGGAAGAGGAGAAGGAGATGGAACCACAATAGGTGAAACAAAGGTTGGGACATCTCGAGTCTCTTTGGATTTTCCTTCCACCTTGAAAGTGAACTCAGAGAATTTCCTGGTTGTGAGTTTTTCTTTGTTTCCTAAGGATTGAAAAGATTGAATGTTACCAATGTTCTTAGAAACAACTTCTACTAGGGAAACTTTCAGTGAAGGTACATAGGATGCAGAAGTACTCGTTCTCTTACTCTTATCTTTAGGAGATCCTTTTGATGGCATTGGCTCCTTTGAAGATTCTCCTTTGGTGCCTTTGCACTCCTTGCTCCTCCTTTCAAGCCATGACAAGATTTTATCAATGACCACTCTAGTTCTTTCTTCTAGGGAAGTAACCTCAGGTATTGACCAATCTATCTTTGGAATAGGTTGTAAAAAAATTGTTGATCATTGTATTATTGGTCAACTAGATCAGCAACATCATTAGTTACCTCTTTGGGAACTTTATTCAAGCCAAATGAGTGGATCTGGATAGAAGTCATCCTCAAGCATTTTTTATGATGCATAGTATGCTCGTCATTTTAATCAGCCCAAAAGTCCTCATTAGTTGGGATATGTCTGTATACATTCCCTAATGTTTTCTCCCTGAATCCCCTAGGATCAAAGCCAAGCCTTCTCTCAAAAGAATGTATAGTCATCTGTGTCATTTCTACATCTGCATACTTGGCATTGGCCAAGGATGAGCAAGTAAATTCACTAATTGAAAGAAGGAAATGAATTCTTGACTTGTGTTTGCTTGAACAAAACTTTTGCACTTCAGCCACCTAATTGCAAAGTTTCAATAAAGCCTATTTGTCACTAATATACTTTGGAAGTTTGTATGGAGCCCCCATGAACTTGCACACTTGAATGTAGGTGAAAGTTGGGAATTAGATAAACCAGTTACTCCATATGTGACTGATGCAGTAGCTTCAACCGAAAGGTGCTTATTGAGATCATTTTCTACCATCCTAATGATGTGGAAAAGGAAGGTGTCTTTGACTTGCCTAAAATGCTTCATGCTTGCCTTCAATTCAAGTTCGAGCATAGAATTCATATACCTTCTACTAGGTGGGGCCCATGACATTGACTTTCTCCAAATAAGGAAAGATTGCTCCTCTATCAAGGGAGTAGACAAGGTAAGAGGTTATGTGGAACCATGTAGCTTGTCTCACTTTTAATAGCTGGTTGTGTAGGAGATTACTGATTAGTATTAGCCAATCATTATGTTGCTTCTTCTCAATAATGATCACAATAGACCGATACATCCATGGTTGGAATTCCCAAGTTGTTGGGTCCCACAATATCCTATTCAACAAAGTGATTATGTCACAAACTTCCTCCTAAAAATCACTTCTCACAAGTGTCTTCAGCATTCTCTTCACAGCAGTCCTTGGAATTTTTAGCCAATGTTTGTTAAGTACCCTCATGCATTTGTCCGGATCATTTTCCCAATACTGCCTTATAGTCTCCACCGTCAAATCTGCATATAACTCATGCTCAAGAATCTCTAGCATGTCCTCCATATACTCTAAGCATCAATAGCTGCACTTCCTCATTTGAAGAACTCAATATTTGCCTCATCTTAGGATCATAGTGTTGTGCACAAGCCATCACCAATTCAGGGAATTGGATAAAAGTGGGAAAGCAACAACTTGAATAATTATATTTGCAAGGATGTTGCAAGGATGCATGTAGCCAATGGGGTTCAGTCATCTTTATTCATCCTTATAAGAAATTGCTTTATGTCAATGCGCTCTACATCCGTTTCAGCAAATTGGGATAGTTAAGACTTAATTTTGGAAATGTTGACCCCCTTATATTCATACTTCATTCCTATATCTGGTTGCAGAGTTTTTGAGATACTTGATCAATGAGAAATCTTTTTGCAGAGGTTTGGAGTGCTTGAGTAGTCAAAAACCCTGCACAGTTATACCTTGGCAAACCTTTGGAGGTTTGGTATAGTTGTGTAGGAACTACGAGACCATAAGAAAAGTCTAAATCCCTAACCAAATAGTGCAAAGCACGCTTTCAAGGTTCCTGAATAGTTGTGTAGTGGCTACAAGACTACAAGGAAAGTCCAACTCCCCACAAAGTAAGGCTTTGTTGAACTTTCAGGGGTTTTAGGTAGGTATGTAGCAACTACAAAAGAGTAAGAAAACTCCACTTCCCCACAAATTAACACTAGCCATGCTTTCAAGGTTTACATATAGATTTGCAGAAACTACAAAATGACAAAAAAACCCACTTCCCCACAAACACAAAGACTTTGAAAATCCAGGAAATGCAACCAATTATGCACAAACTACATGAGTACCTAGAATGTCCACATCCTCACAAAATGAATCTGTCAAACTTTTGAAGCTCCTATAGGGTTTGTCAAGGAATGTGAATGTAAGTGGAAACTCCGCCTTCCTACTCTTGAGGACCTGTTGGTGGCTTTAAGTGTTTAAGTAGCTTGAGTCACCACAGCTGCAATCAAGTTTGAACAAGCAAACAATTAAACCCTAGTGCAAAACAACAACAAGAAATTCCAGCATGGTGACAGAAATGAAAAATATGGACACGTTAAAGGATGTAAGCTTCAAACAAGTGTTTGCAGGAAAAGGCAAAGAGACAGAGGAAGGCTTAGGTCAGTGAGCTTGACGAGATGCTTTGTCAAAGAGATGAAAAATGAGCTTATGAAATGTAAAATAGGCTTTACAGGAGTATTAAAAGAATTCAAGTACTAAGTAATTAATTAGGCATTGTGTTATAGTTTGGCAGAGATGCAGGAATACTTCATAGTTTTGCAAAAATATGTCAAACTACACAAAAAGTCTCAATCACTGATATTAAGTGAGTCTCACGGTTCTCAAGTAGTTTTGTCAAAACCACAAACTTGAATGGATTTCCCTTCTCCAATCTAATAAACATTGGCAAACTTTTGGGGTTTTCTGTTGTGTAGCAACTACACATTTGCATGAATACTTAGAATTCCCATCGAAGAACTTACAGAGCTTGCAAGGTTTTGATGTAGTTGTGTAGCAACTATCAAAGTACATAAGAACTTTGGATCTCTGATAGAATAGAGCAAAGTAGGGTCTTAGAGTTCACATGTGGTTTTGCATAAAACTGCACAACTGCATGGAAACCAGTGTTCCCCAAGGTTGCTTCCTACCCACCCACAACCGATTTTTAGATGTTTCCCTAAAAGGGGCTATCGAAGGGACATCAAGACATCCCCTGCACCCAATCAAAGTTCAAAACAAAAAAAAATCAAAACATCAATATATTGCCACTGTCGTTTTGCTGGCATGATATTTTCACCATAACCTCATAATATTGTCATCTTTTGCATCACTTGTGGTTTGTCCTCCTGTCATCACTCGTAGTCTGCTTGCTTTGCTCAAGAAGCAGCTTTTCATTTTTCACAGTTCGTCCTCTTTTTTTCCTGCATTTTTTAATAACATAAAAACTTAGAAAAGTAGCTAAAAATTGCCTGCCTCAATTATTTTTAATTACATTATGTTAATTCAAAGTAAATTATCAGCCAATACACAACTGCTCCAAGTTTAAAGCAAAGACAAAAAGTATCGTTGCAGCATTTTGTTCATCTACTCCTTTGATAATGAAATAACTGCATTGAAAAAAAAGGCATCTTCTAAAATATATTGGTTCCTTTAATAATGATTCTAAATATTATAAATATATATATATATATATAGCCATCCCCTAAATTTTGAAAAAAATTGTCATCTCCCTATCCCGGAAGCTTGGAGAAACATTGAAGGAAACTCCAAATCCCCAACTTACATTCATTTTAGGACTTTGCCTTGAAAAAATCTTGTTGATTTTTTGAAGATCAAATTCACACCTGATTACTTAAGACCACAAACTTTTTGACATATGATTAATTGCCCAAAATTGAGACTTGACTTTAGGACTTCACAAACATAACTCAACTGACTTGGGCAATATTCAACAAGACTGTTTTACCAGCACATGATGGACTTGAATTTTTTTAAAAACAGTTAAAATTTCAGGCCAACAATTCCTGAGAAAAATATTTGCTGCTATGCTTCTTCCTACTTCCACTAAAACTTCTAGTCTTCTAGACATAAATCTAGCAAATGGAGAAAAATTAATGCATCAACTTCTGGAAGGCGCTAAACCTACCACTCCTAAAACCTCTGCACAAAGACCATAATTCAAATTTATCTTCAGAGGGTGATTGCATTGAGAGAAACCCCAATACTTAACAATTGATCATACAAGCAAAATTAATAGTAAAAAGAGCACAGTCATAAATTTATGGTTGCTTCCTTACAAAACAAGCATTTAGTCATGGGTAAGTTTGTTATTGAACTTGCAAGAACAGAAAACAAAGTTTCATTCATTGTGGTCCATTGAACTCTTCTCTTTACACCATTTGCTCTGTTAGGACAATAACTATATAAGCCTAAAAGAAGATGATTAAAACAAACTGATATTCTATGATAAAGGCTAACTCGGCCCATACCTCACAGAGACCAATATGTTTCCAAGTATACATAGAGAATTATATGCTACTGAAAATACATTAAAAATGCTTTAGAAGAGATTTTCAACAAAATGATGAGAAGAGCATCCTTTGGTCAAACACAATCCCTTTTAATATTTCAACATATCTGAGTATGGCCTTACGAGGAACAACGTCCTCTAATTTTGCAATATTAAGAACTTAAAAAAGAAGCTCAAATCTATTGAAGTGGCTCAAATCTAATACAGGTTAAGCCTCGGCTCTATAAAAGCTACAAAACTAAAGATTCAAGACCTTGGTTTGATCCTGTTGTATTGATTTACATTTACAAGAAAAATAATACAAATCTCCCACAATCCACATGATGCAGCACATATATACAAAACTAGAGATTCAAGATCCCAGTTTGATCCCGTTGTGTTGATTTACATTTACAAGAAAAAGAACACAAATTTCCCACAAGCCACATGATGCAGCATATATATATATATATCCATCATTACAGCCAAAATCAAGGGAATGTACTACAGTAGACCAAGCATTGCCTTCATAGCCGAAACAAGAAAACGCCCAGTGAACATGCAAACATAATTCCTCAAAATAACCAGAGGCATGTTAGTTATATGCCACACCTCAATAGTCTAGCAGCAAAGAAAAAAAATCCTTCAGCTCAACGTCCAGTATCATCAGCAAAACCATTTATAAATACATAATTGAGAACAATTTTTCTTCCCCCATTCATCCAGAATTACTTAACCATTATTTCGCTCATTCGACCTTCTCAGTGAAAGGCCATTTGTTTCTTCTATATATACTCCTCACTTGTTTCTCTTGCTCTCGGGGATCGAGCTTCCATGACTGCAAAAGCTCTCTTCTACTCACATGGCTGAAAACTCGAATTAAGGGGCTATCCAAAATAATATGATAACCACGGGGTAAGATTTCATCCTCTTCAAGAAGAAGTGACTGATACCCTTTTGGAAGAGAAGCATCATGGCTTAAAGGAATGGGCTCATACTCTAAATGGTCAACTTCTGGACCTTCTTTGATACCAAAGTTCTGCAAAAAATCGGAAATTACAACCATGGTTGGTATATCCTTATAAAGCACAAAATCCCTTCTGTAATCTGGGTTAGCGATGTTTTTCAGAAGGATGGGAATCTGGTCCTGTGAAAAGCATGTTGCCCTAGTGTGTAGTCCCTTTATGTGATAGAAGCTTTCAGCCCATTCCTCCGAAAATGGTTTGTAAATTTTTCGCTTGGCTTGAATCAATCGCCTTTTTTCTTGAATGAGGCTCTCAAATTGAGAGATAAATTGATCAAGACTTTCGTCTAAGAATTTACTTGCAGGAACCGTAAGGTTAGGATTAGCTGCTGCGACTGGTTTGTAAACGTTATTCGACGAGGGCGAGCTTCGAGTCCCTGCCGATGCTTTTGTTTTGTTGACAGTCAATTTAATTGTATTAGGAATTAAGCACACAGACTTACCATATCTGCGCGAGCTGGTTGCAGAGCGCATCCATTGCTGAGCAAATGAAGCCCGCGACGTCCGTGTGATAGATGAGGAAAATGCTAAAGGAAATGAGGAAAAAACTGTCGCCATTTCTTGGCCAAGAATTTCAGGAGTCCACAGAAAAGCTCGTAGTTATCAAAGGTCTCTCTGGTGCGTAAGATTTTGCGTCAAAGCTTAGAAGGTAGCTTAAAGAAACAAGAATCCATGGATCTCAAGACGCTAAGAAATAAGCCAGCAATGGCATTAAACGTGCAATGGGAACGCTTATAGGTTTACAAGTAGCGTAATTTCGAAATAATTTGAAGAGTTAAGTGGACCTTGAGCTATTTGGAAATTGAATGGTTCTAAATGGGACTATTACAAATTAAGTTTGATGAATGAGGTTTGTGGTAAGTAGAATGATTAGAAGATAAGAGAAATATTAATTTTTACATTTTGAATAATTTTTTGTTTCAATTTTTTCATTTGTGATAGCAAGATTTAATGATCTTTAGGTTTTCAAGCTTGCAATGAATCTATGTTAAATTCATACGCAATTGTAATGAAGAAAATAGCGAGGAAAAAAAGGGATGATAGAAGATATTGAGGTTGTTGCTTAGAAAGTGATTGATCATTGTTGTCTTTGCTTTATTATCCAGCAATACAACGTAAATGTCTTGGATTCTCTTGCTACTAGGCCCCAGAGGCCTAACCCTAATTTGTCCAACATTCAATAAGCTACTCCCAAGTTAACTAAAGTGAGTAATACTTTACTTTGCTAGTCACCAGAATCATGTGGGGGTAAGATCATCTCTTTTAAATTTCCAAATGATATTGTTGATGTAATAGCATATTATAAATCAAGAACTATTATTATTTTTCTCCTTAAAGGTGTCCCATATGAGCAAGACTTTTTCAAATGGACCTACATAAACTAGGAACAAAAGGGATGGACAATAGAATCATTTAAGGGTTTAGGTAGGATATATGTAGCTTGCACTTTTGTAGACCTAGATCATGCTAGAGTGGCCCATCATTACTAATCCTATGTAATTTGTAGTCAGACATGCTAGCTCTAGGCTTGGGATATGGATTTGTATCCAAAAAGGATTTCAAAATCAAAATATCATATGTGGGTCGAGTTACCACTCCTCAACCTAGCATTTCACCCCTTTTTAAATCATATCAAAGCTCAAATAGGGAGGGTCATTTGGTGCAAAACTATTACTAACAAATGGGCTAGCTTGAAAGTGCAACCCAAAGTTTGCATGGAAATGGACTTAACCCAATTGCTTCCTAACTCCATTAATCTTATGGGCCTTGGCTTTGAGCTCACTCAGTGGATCATCTATCTTAGTAAACCTAGTGCTTATTTCTATTATTGAAGGGAAGGTTGCCTCATTAAGTACTACCCTCAATGCAAACCCTGTCCCTCACCTACTCCTTCTCATCCCCTCCTCTCCAACCCTCCATCTATTGAAGATCTTAAGAATTTTTCATCTTCACACTCCTAATTACCCACATATTCATTGCTCTCCCATCCAATGGCTTCACATAACCTTGAAGTTCCTTCCCCTTCCCCCCCTCACCTAATAATAATTCCTTCAAAGAAGTTCTTCAATTTGAGATAAGGCTTCCCCAAAAAAGGAAAGATTCAACCCCCTCTTCCCTCTCTAATGCCCAATCCCCTATTATGCATCCTCAACCCTCATTACCCTTTAGATCTTGGCTTGCTAGCCTTGTGAATTCATCTTCTCAACTTGGAAACCCTATGGGAACTCCTCCTTCAAGCCCTATGAGGTCACATTCTCGATTTGTTTCTAGGGAGAGATCTCCATCCAGTAGCTCCTTAGACCCCCATTATCTAATGTCATCAAATCAATTTAATACTCTCCTCACAGATGAGGAAATTATTGACTCTCAATGAACTACTACATACAATAATGGAATGTGAGGATATTAATGATCTCATTATGCAAATATCATGTTAAATAGTCCATCTTGAACAGCCACATAGATGTCATTATGTCTCAAGAACTAAAAATTAGTGCAATATCCCTAACATATAATTTTTAACAAAGACTTATTTGCAAATTGTATTCTATACACATCAACATATGAACACCAAGATAATGTAATGTTTATCGAATTATTATAAAATTTTCTTTTATCTTTATAGAATTTGATATCAAGATATGTCAAAAGGGCAACTTTATATCTTTTTTATGCTAAATATATATATATATATATGAATAAGAATAATTATGATAGTAATTGTGAAAATTCTACTGCAGTTACTGATTATTAATCTCCTATCTATAAATATTATTTGACTACCGAAAATTAATTCACAACAAATATTGAAAATAATACAACCGCAACTTCACAAATAAAACCACGGGAATAGAGAAGAAAACATGCAAATTAATAAACACAATAGTTTTGGACAAATTGTCCTTGGAAAAACCCCGAAGGGAAAACCAATACTGTAGATGAGGAATTTTATTAATCTTCAGCAAATCAAGAGATACATAAGTTGTTTGCTTCTTATTGGCAGAGCTCCGACAATATTCTTCTCTGGAAAATCTTCCCTTAACTTCTCCTGCTGAAATTCCACTGTTGTTGCCTCCAACGCTATCATTGCATCCTTGCTATCACTGCAAGACTATTTGCTCTCACTACAAATTTATTTTCTATCACTGAAAATCTTTCTCAAGTGTGTCTGTGTGTATTCTCCCAATGCCCATTGATCTCCTTTTAAACTATTCTCATCGAAAAATCAATGGCCATGATTTAATCTCAATCAATGGCTAAGATTAATTAGACTCTAACAAACCCTAACTAACTATTTTCTAGAAGTCTCTAGAGGAATCAATTAATTATCTCTAACTAACTCCTTTCTAGAAGTTTCCAAAAAATCAATTAATTAAATAATTATCTGGACCTAACTAACTCCTTTCTAGAATTCTCAAGAATTAAAAAATGATTCTTGAGAATGGAGAAAACAATTATCTGAGCTACAGTAAATTAACACTCTCTCTTAGCGAGGAAGGTGTTCTGCATAACACCCAACATATCTTTGAAGAAGATGAATTTCGCCTTCCCCAATGCCTTTGTCAAAATGTCTTCTACTTGCTGATCTGTAGGTATATATTGTAGCTGAGTAATCCCCCGTTGTACACAATCCCTAATGAAATGATACCTAATGTCTATATGCTTAGACCTATCATGAAACATCGGATTCTCAAATAACCTAATGCAACTTTGATTGTCGTAGTGTATGACCGTAGTCTCAACCCTCTGACCAAACAAGGCTACTAGTAACTTCCGAATCCATATTGCCTCACACGTTGCCATGCTAATTGCTATGTATTTTGCCTCTGCAGAACTCAGAGCTACGAACTTCTGCTTCTTGTTGTACCAGGAGACAACTCATGATCCTAAACTAAAGCAACACCCTAAAGTGCTTTTCCTGTCTATCGTACTACCTGCCCAATTTGCGTCAGTATAGCCTATCAACCTGATACCATCACCTCGAGCATATTTGATCCCATACTCGATTGTACCATGCAAATATCGTAACACATGATTTGTTGTTGTCCAATGCACTCTCTTCGACTCAACCATGAACTAACTAAGAGAATTTACTGCAAAGGATATATTTGGCTTGGTGTTGACCAAATACATGAGAGATTCAATCAACCGCTTGTATAAGGTGGGGTCTACATCCTTCTCTTTGGATGTGTCTACCTTCTTCCAATTCGTGATCATAGGAGTAGACATGGCTCTGCAATCCTCCATCTTGAACCTCCTCAAGATTTTGATGCAATATTTCCCTTGTACAAGGGAAATCTCTCCATCTATCTGCCATACCTCCATGCCTAGAAAGTAGTGCATAAGCCCCAAATCTTTCATCTCTAACTCTATTGCAAGGTCCCTCTTGCACTCCTCTATGAGCCCTAGTGAACTTGTTAAAAACAAGTCATCCATATATATAACAAGAATGAGAACCTCACCCCCAACCACCAATTAGTAGAGATGTAGTAGAGATAAGCATCCTCTACACTCTTCACAAATCCCATTCCCTGCAAGTATCTATCAATGCACTCATACCACGCCTTGGGAGCCTGCTTGAGTCCGTACATAGCTCTCTTCAATATGCACATGTGGGTTTCGTTGATGTGTGCTACAAAGCCCTTAGGTTGTTCTATGTATACCTTCTCTTTCAATTCACCATTAAGAAACGTTGTCTTGACATCCATCTGATGGATCTTCCATCCCATATGTGTTGCAAGTGAGATCATGGCTCATATAGAAGTATACCTGGCCACTAGAGCGAATGTCTCCTCATAGTCTATTCCCTCCTTCTGAGAGAAACCCTTGGCCACAAACCTTGCCTTGTATTTCTCGATGCTACCATCTGCACTGTGCTTAATCTTATAGATCCAGCGCGATCAAACCACTGCCCTATCTATCGGTCTAGGCACAACCTCCCACACATCGTTCTGCACTATTGAGGTATATTCCTCAACCATCGCATCTCGCCACACTTGTTGTTGTGCGGCCTCTTGATAGCTGGAAGGCTCACTATCTACCAACTGGCTAACTAATGCCATATAGTCATTATACCTCATTGGTTGTCTTTGATGTCTATTACTCGTCCTTGAAACTCCCACAAACTCTTGAGTATCCCTTTGTTTCTGTTGGTTACTGCTACCAACTGTAGAGGATGAAGTATCAACCTCCATATATTCCTGATGCATCTCTTGGATTTGTTGCATCTGTTGCTCCATACTCTGCGAACTCTCAACACTTGAGCCTGTGTTTGTAATAGTAACTGTACTCGAGCTTCATTTTCCTTGATCCAATTGTTCAATCCTTGGAGCTTTTGTTGGTTGCTCACTCCTTATAAAATCTACTTTCACAAAATTTCCCAACACACATCCCTTACATACATCATCATGCTTTGTGCTCACCTTTGGAACAGCTGTCACTGTCTCACGAAGCACTTTAAGTGCTCCATGATGTATATGGCCCATCCTCGTATGCCATAGCTCTCCTTGATCTCTAGAATTATCCCTGCCCATCAGTGCCTTATGAGTATCAAACTACAACTTGTAAAGTCGGTTGCTCCTAACTCCAATAGTTATGGGGTGATTTCCAATCCTTGTGCTTGATTAACACATTTTCCCTTCTAAAGAGTACATTGTAGCCTTTATCCCGAAGGACATATACAGAAATTAGGTTCATATCCAAGCCTGGCACATGCAACACATCATGAATGGGAATCGACTTGTCATTCTCCCTCTAAAATAGAACAGTCCCTTTCCCAACTGAATTTAGTTTGGACATGTTCCCCATAGAAATATGGATTTTGATGTCCTCCTCCTTATAATTGGAGAAGTATTCTCTAAATCCTATCATATGAAATGATGCCCCACTATCTATATACCAAACACCCTGTGAGGTTGAGCTAATTGTACAAACTATGAGAGCAAACTCATCCTCCATTCTACTAGAGATCTCATCTACACTTGTTGAAGTTGTCATTTGCTTCTTGTCTTTCTTCCTTTGCGGGCAGTGTCCAAACTCGTGACAACCATAGCATTTTACTTTAGACAAGTCCTTCTTCTTCTCACCTTTAGGATTTGATTCTTTTCTAGTCCCCTTCTTCACTTTCCCTTTTCCAGCTAGGGCAATGTTTTCCTATTCTGCCTCACTTTTTTGACTCTTACTATTGGTACTACTGACAAGACTTAGTTTAAGCTCCTCCTGAGCGAATTCACTCCATAGTCAATCCCAACTCGGTAAGGTGTCTCGTCCATTAATAACTTGAACAAAGACATCCCACTGCTTAGTAAACCCATTTAGGGCTATCCGTACTAGCTCGTCATCATCTGATTTATCTCCAACAGTTGCCAACTCATCCTTGACAAGTCTAAGTTTGGTGAGGTAACTTGTAATGTCTTCTCCCTTGTTCATTCGGGTATACCTCAACTTTTCTCTAAGAATTAGCTTCCTATTAGTGGTAGCATTCTGGTACATATTCATAATGACATCCCACATCTTCTTTGTTGTATCCAACTCTACAATGTGTGGAACAATATGATCCTTAGCACCATCAAGAATCAACCTCCTCACCTTGGCATCTTCCTTCTTATATGCTAAGAGTTGTGTTGGATCTGTAGGTACAACTACAACACCAATCACATATTCCTTGATACCATTCTCTTCCAACAATAAAGAAATTTTGGCTTTCCAGACACCAAAATTTGAGGCTCCATCTAATCTGTCCTGATCTCTTAAACCTGCTAAGGCCATCTCAAATAAAAAAAATGATAATAAAATAATAATAATTCTGAAGAGGTAGAACTGGATTTTATAAACCCTCAATTTTCCTTCTTGTGCCTACGCTGAGCTCTTTTTGCCCTCAGATCTGCTTTGATACAATGTGAAAATTCTATTGCAGTTACTGATTATTAATCTCCTATCTATAAAGATTATTTGAATGCCGAAAATTAATTCACAGCAAATACTGAAAAATAATACAACCGCAGCTTCACAAATAAAACCACAGGAATAGAGAAGAAAACATGCAAATTAATAAACACAATATTTTTGGACAAATTGTCCCTGGAAAAACCCCAGAGGGAAAACCAGTACTGTAGATGAGGAATTTGATTAATCTTTAGCAAATCAAGAGATACATAAACTTCTTGCCTCTTACTGGCAGAGCTTTGGCAATATTCTTCTCTAGAAATTCTTCCCTTAATTTCTCCTGTTGAAATTCCATTGTTGTTGCCTCCAATGCTATCACTGCATCCTTGCTATCACTACAAGACTATTTTCTCTCACTGCAAATTTATTTTCTATCACTGTAAATTTATTTTCTAGCACTGCAAATCTTTCTCAAGTGTGTTTATGTGTATTCTCCAAAGGCCCACCGATCCCCTTTTAAACTATTCTCATGGGAAAACCAATGGCCATGATTTAATCTCAATCAATAGCTAAGATTAATTAGACTCTAACAAACCCTAACTAACTGGTTTCTAGAAGTCTCTAGAGGAATGAATTAATCAATTATCTCTAACTAACTCCTTTCTAGAAGTTTCTAGAAAATCAATTAATTAAATAATTATCTGGACCTAACTAACTCCTTTCTAGAAGTCTCAAGAATTAAATAATAATTCTTGGGAATGGAGAAAACAACTGTCCGAGCTACAATAAATTAATAGTAATAATGACACCAATTTCTACTACAATTCGATAATGAAATTGAGAATGAGAATTTACTCAAGAATGAAAGTTTGATAATGTCTAATAATCATTATCTCTATTTGCTTACTCTATAATCATGCGATCATGGAATTGTGACATCAAAATCAATGCTATTTTAGATTACTCCTTAAGCAAATGTGATTTCAGATTATGAGAATGATTGATGTAATAATATGTTGCCTCAATGGTATTGTTGTTTTCGAATTAAAATCTCTTATCCAAGCGATTATGAAGGGCATTGTTCTTGAATATTACTGGTTATTCATGTAGCTTGAACTAGAGGATCATCTTCTCCTTAGGAGCACCCTTGATCTACTATATAAGATGTTGATTGCTTTTGAAACATCTATCCTTTACTACCCACAATTTGGTCAAAAGAAATGGATTTTCATTGCAACCTCTTTACAAAGTTCGTGTCTTTTTATTTTATGTTTAATCACTATCTTCCTCATTAACAAGGTATGCATCCTTTGGTTGCATTGATGCTAGGAGTTATTTATTTATTTAAAAATAATTAACATTATTCTCTCAAATGGAAATCACTAAACATCTTCCTTGAAGTAGCATTTATCTTGTACTTTTATTATTATTCTTTTATAATTAGTGCCCTCTGCTTGGGCAATTTGAATGGGGTTATTACAAATATTACTCCAATATATTGATAAACTTCAAAATCTCATTCACATAATTATATATCAATTACAACTCACAACAATGATTCAGAATGATATACAATGTTACTACAAATCAACAACAACATTATTAACTTCCTTAAAAAATCTTTGAAGCTCAAATGCAATCCCTAAATGGGCATGCCCTCAAGAACCAAAGGGGTTTTGTCCTCTGATCCTAGTGACCATTAAGTTTTTGTTCAATGACCACAAACTCCTATGGGTTTTTGTCCATTGAAGGATTTAGAACACAAGTGTCCTAAAATACATAAAAATGACATAATAATTTGATGCTCATTACATGAATTAAATCCCTACATTTATATGTTAACAATTTCCCTTAAGGAGCAGGTCGGCCTTGAGCCAAATAGTGCCAAAGCCCAAAATTTGAATTTCACACACTACACTAGGTGGTCCTTAAGGCCAAAGTAGATTCTTTTGGAATTAGTGTGCCACCCTATGAACCTATCCACATGCTTCCCTATCCCTTTCATTCTTCCTAAAACTTCACAATTTATGGCTCATGATCTGGAGGTGTCTTATCCATTATTCCTATTGAAGTAGGTGTCATTTCCCTGGCACATTCATCTTTTGATAACAATATCTTTTTGGTACCTAATCCATTTCCCCTGAGATTTGGATGTGATTTGTAGGTGCCATCATGAATTTTATGTTCCAAATTGCAAGTCATAATGTGCTCCCACAGAGGAATACAGAGGGATTCCTAGAAGCGATTCTGCTCCGGTACAACGAACCTAGACTAGCGATTTTCAAATGGCAATATCTTCTCGATATATGACCCTTTTTCCATGGGCTTTGGATATGATGTGCAATTGTTATTGCAAATTTTACGTTCCAAATCACAAGTTGGGATGTGCTCCTACAAAGAAATGCAATAGGATTCATGGACTCCACTCTACGATTGTCTTTCTAAAAAAAGGGAAATGGAAAATCCTCCCCTCCCAAAATTGCTTGTCCTCAAGCAATGCAAATTTGGATGCTCTAGAATTTCAGGCCCTTCATAGGTATCATCTTCAATTGGAAAATTCTTCCAAAAAACAAGATACTCAATTATATTTCAGTTTCTTAGAATTTTTACCCTAGTATCAACCATATTTTTTGAAATAAGGATGAGTTTCCCATCATCAAGTGGTGGTAACTCAGCAACAGAAGATATATTCAATCCCAAAACCTTCTTCAAACATGAAACATGGAAGACATTGTGGATTTTTTTTCGGTCGGAAGCTCCACCTCATAAGCAACTTCTCCAACCTTTCAGATTATCTTGTATCGCCCATAGAAATTAGGCTTGAGCTTCTCTACCCCACCTTTCTTGATGGAAGACTATATATAGGATTGCAACCTTATAAATACCATATCTCCCACCTCAAATGGCCTTTTTGTGTGCTTCCTATATCTACATAAATCTTTTGCTAACTTTGGGCAACTTGCAAATGATCCTTGAGAGTTCTCAAAATATCTTGACTACTCTCTATGAGAACTAACTCAATCGTCTAATTCCTTGTCTTCTTATTTCTTCCCTTATTCTAGTATGCAGTACTTCTAAATCCCAACACTTGATAGGAGGCCTTTTTTCTAGGTTTGGATCTTCAACATTCTTCGTATCCTCTTCTTCATGGATGTGGTAAGTGATATCTAGTAGGTCTGATTCTCGATGTCCAACGAAGGTGCTTTTTCGGATATACAAACCATTTATTGATCAATACAATGGTTGTTTCGGGCCTAAACTTTGGTGATACCTCTAAATGGCATGTTCTCTAACCATAAATACCATTAATTCCCAATGACTCTCTTTAGATGTCTAATCCTAGTTTCTAAGGTGGTGGAGAGGCATTTAATGCTTTGAGTATGGTTTTGGAAAATATTTGTGATGTCCATGCTTCATTTATTGCTTGTGGGTGTCCCTTATGTTGATGTTCCATACTTAGGTTATGTATTTCTTGAGTGATCTTTATCCTTTGACGCACACACCCAAGAGACATCAATGCGAGGGTATGGTGGGATTAGAAGAGTGTTGGACACTTTACCTAGGCATGATTTTTGAGTCCCTCTCTTATATAAAGGGAAACCTTGTTCTCATTGTAAAGGGCCCTTTCTTTAGTTTCTTTTGTAGACATGCAATTTTTTGTATTCTGCAATTGTAAACAAGCTTTTAGGCCCCTATATTAGTGAATATTGCTCATTTTACCTCTTCTATTCTTGGATATGTTGTGTAAATCTTCCTTGACTTCCTATTTGAGTTTTGTTTTGTTATCTTCTATGCATGCATGTTGTATTAAAACTATTTGCAGTTATTTTTTGTGAATGTTTCTTTCCTTTTAGCATCTTGCAAGACCCTAATGTCCATATGTGCCTCTAGGAGCTAGTAGAATAGAGGATTGTGTAACTATTCTTGGTTATTTTCATTGATTCTTTATGTTTTTGAAAAAGTAAGCAACATTTATAGGGTGTTGTACCCTACACAACGAGCCTCAAGGGCCAAAAAAGATCAAGTCCATAAAACTAACTGATAGTAAAAAAATAACAGAAATAACACAACAACCACAAACAAGCAACAAAGACACAAAACATATGCCTAGGCAACAACTAATTGGCATTGTCCTAGTTTTTGAATAGGAGGTCCACAACGTCATCCCCGATCTAATCTTGATTCTCCTGGGCATTATTGCCCTCCAGCTCCTCTTTGATCACCGTGGATAGGGTGCTAGTCACGAAATGACCCAGCTTGATCGTGAAGTGGGTCAACCCTCTAAATCTTTTGTCAAGCATGTCCATCTTCTTTTTCAGCACATGGAGCTCCTCACCATCATCCATAGTCCTCGAGACCTCGCCATGCTCAACAGCCAGAGGGTGCAAAGACTGAGAGGCCAAAATCTCTTTCGAGATTTTGCTATTGTCTGGGGTAGAATGGGGCCCTTCCACATTTTCTTCCTCTTCCTCCTTGGTCTCCTCTTCCTTATAATCCTTGTTGTTTGTTTGCTTCTCCTCCGAGTCCTCAATAATCTGCCTTTTTTTGTTGTTTTTCGCCAATCTCCTAGACCTTCATATGGTAGTCTCCCCTCCAGTCATGACTGTGGTCTCCACGATCATGTCACCTTTAGAATATTTCCCCACAATATTCTTCCCTTTGCCCTCTTTCACTATCGGCTTCGATAAACCTTTTTTATCATCTTTTTCTTTTTTCATTGTGGTGGCTTTGTAAGCAGACTTGGCCAAGGTGGCCTTGAGTTCACAGAGGCTTTATGTTGTTTCAAATAGGAAGAAACATTTCTATCTCCGATATATCACATTTTCCATTTACAATACTCCTCTCAAGATTAGTGTAGGAAGTTATTTCGCTACCTTAACTTCCTTGCATGGTTTGCATATAGGGAGAATTCACTATGGTTTATGTTTTTTGATTTGATGATAATGAAATGCATTCATACATGTAAGTATTATTTATATTTAAAAATGTATTTTAAATTTTTCATGTGTTTTTATATGTAAATGTATAGCTTTTGTGTTTTTAAGAGATTATATATCTTTGTGTTAATTTAGATGGAATGATTAATTGTAGATTATTTTTAGTTTTTAATAATTATTTTTAAAGAATAGTGTATATTGTATAGTTAAATGCAATATGTTAATCAATAAATTTTGTATTGCTTATTGATGCTCAATTAATTGCCTTTTACATTTTAATTCTTCATAGTTATTTTATTGTATTTTATGGGTTTTCCATTATTCCAACATAAAACTACCTCATCCTAATTTATAAGGGACGCTTATTTTATTGCCAAGGTTGTCCTTGATCTAATGTTTTTGTTTAAATTTTTAATAACCCCTCAATCTAATTTTTTTTATTTAGATTATCAATTTTTTGTAATAAAAAGGATGAGCATGACAAAGACAAGTACATGTAGTGTGAACTCTAGGTGTGATGGTGTGTGTTTGGTTGTGATAGAGGAAGCAACTAAAGGGGTGACAATGCAAATGAAGAGGATGCATAAGAAGAAGTTGGAGATGAGGTCAAAGCTTGGGCAAACATTTGGGTGGAGGAAGATGGTTTTTCTCTTTTTCCCTATGGTTGTTTGTCCTTTGATGGGAAAGGTGTTGAGGATGTTTTTCTTACAGATCATTTGGTTGTAGAGGAGGATTAACTTCTCTTAGGTATCCTCCTTGAGGCTTGTCCGAAGGTGAAAATGATTGGTTGGGAGTCTGTGGTGGAGGTTATTGACAGAGAATAGTTTTCAAGTTGTGTCACCAAAAAGTGTAGTCTTTGGCACTTTTTCACTCATTTTGGCCTTTTCCCTTGGATTTTGGCCTTGTTTTGCCTTGATTTAGTCTTGAAAGCTTGCAATTCAACAATAATCGACAGTTTTTTACTAAGGTGTTGTGAGGTTTTGTGTTACATTTCCTCACTTTTCTAAGACCCTTTCAACATAATTCACCTAAACAACCCCCTTTTACCCCTTTCCAAGCCTTGTGCCAAGGTGTTGTAATGCATTTTCACACTTTCCTAGGCTTGTCACCCCTAATTTAACCCTTTTCTCATGTTAATTGGTCCCCTTAATGTACCTTTAGTCTTGAATTAAGTGTGTTTCAGGAGGAAAGCCTGATAAACTTCATTAAACATTATTTAATTCCTGACCACCACTTAGAATTGCCCAAGTGGACTAGGTTGCCACTTTGGACGACCTAGTACCTTTAGGCTTAAATCTCAAAATTAAATCAAAATCTAACGGTAATTTTGCCCCCAAAACCCTAAGGTCGACCTATCATGTGTCATTTTCAGGAAAATTAAGGTTTAGCATGTATAAGTAATGGTTTTCATCCTCATTTTGACCCCCCTTAAGCTCATTTTCATCTTGACAATCACTCTTGCACTCAAGCTTCCAAAAAAAGCTATCAAGCACAAGGCACTTCAAGCAATCTCCATTGGAGTTGTCCTTGCATGTTGTAGACTTCAACAACAAAGGAGTTGGTAATTTTTTGTATTGGATTTATCATTCAATCATCCATTCCTTTTATTATATTTCATTTGGATTTGATTATCATCAAAGAGGTTTGACTAAAGCAAACACCTAATCTCTAACCCTAATCCTTGTTTCCTCTTTGCATGTGTGTTTGCAGGTGTTTTTGTATGCAGGTTTGTCAAGGAGAAATGTGCTTGGAAGGTGTTCTCAACTCATCAAAGGCATTCTAGTCAACAAAGCCTTAGTTGAAACTTGGAGACCCCTTTCAACCCGTTTTCTGTAGAATTTGAACCAGACACCTGTTGGGATCCAGAGTGCAGACCAAAAGCTCCAATCTCCACTTTCAGATCCTTAAAAACCTAGAAGAGGACTAGGTCATCCATAATGGTGACCTAGTCCCTCTGAGGTTGTTTTTCGAGGATTTTCACATTTTTGGATACCCTTTTGACAGAAACCCACTCCAATAGATTTTCCCGACAGGAGGACTAGGTCACCCTACTTGGCGTAAGTGTCCCTGTGAAGATTTTTGATAGATTCCAGAACATTTCGAGACTCGTCATCTGCAACTTCCAATAACCAGGTGCACAAGTTTTGTTATTTCCAGTTTCCTTTCTGTTTGCAAGTATTTAGGTCATTTACTTTACATTGTATGTAGTTTAGATTCACATTGGTTCATGTTTCATAGTTAGTTAGTTTCATTCTATTACAACACTTAACCACACTTTATAGACACATTCTCACACACATCTCCCCCTTTGAATGAACCTTACCCAAAATCATATCATTAGGTGAAAGAGAGTCATTCCTACACCAAGAGCTCCTAGGGTGAAAAACCCTAGGAGCCTAGTAAAGGGAATCCTCTTTCCCTTGTTTGTATATGTTTTTGGTGGTTCACAAGTATGTGCAAAGGGTTTATCCTCCCTTCTTCATTTTTTTCTTCCAAGTAAGCTCACAAAAATGTGGTCTTGTTGATGTCTAATTCTTTGATCAAGAAGAAATGGTGATTCATTTTGAGTTTGTTAAGGATGGTGTTGTTTTTTCACTAGTTGTTGTTGTTGTTGTTCTATCCCCTAGGGTTTGGGAGGTGTTGGATCCCCAAATCTATAATCCACTTGAATCCTAAAGGGTTGCTAGGTCGAATAGTAAAATTTAAGGAGAGTTTTGACCAACAAATGAGAGATTGAGTTAAAACCCTTTCTCCCCTACATTTCGGGCTTTGTGAAATCCGAGAGGGTGATCCCATCAATGTGCTTTCAAAAACTTATGTGCCAAAGTATCCATAACACTATAAATAGATGTTTCTCCTTTAAATTCTTAACAAGCACAATAGCCTATGGCAAACCTTCATGGTAATGTCTAGTTTAAAAATGAGAGATGTTTAAAGCATTCAATTCCACACACACTCACAACAAGATAGATAAGTAAATTTGATTTTAAAATGCAACTGCTCATAAACAATCTCAGGAAACTGTAACATTAAAGACCAGTGCCTAATCCCAGGGTGGAGTCACCTAAATCAAATAATTTCAAACTAATCACAACATTCATTTTTTCATAATTATGCCTACCAGATAATTCCTTACATTACTGATACTAGAAACTTAACTAGTTAAACTTAATAATCCTAGCATATAGTTGCATAAAACTCTATTTGTGCATTTACATACAAATATGACCATATCATGATTAAATGCCCAATTACATGACTCAAAACACTTTAGAAACCTAAAACCAACACTATACATTTGAGACCTTATTACCAAATGGTATTCCCATGAGACCAAACTGTAAGCAACTCCTCCTTTAGATGAAACAAAAAATTACATTTAAGGAAGAAGAAACCCTAAATGATAATTTTCATCAACACTTGGCAGCATGTGAATCTTCAGATAAAAAATTGCATCTCCATCGTTGAATTCCAATTATGCACTTTGCTTTGTTTCTTGCCTCTGTATTTTGCTTGCATTAACTCAACAACAAAAAAATATTCCTCACCATGATGAGCCATCATTCATCTTCATTCTAATGTAGAAAATATTCTATTTGTGAAAGAATAAAAGTCCTCTGTGAAAGTCTTTCACTCTTCATCTGTTGTAAGAAACCCTTTACCCCTGTGAAAAACTTCACTCTTGTTTTATCTGTATAGTGAAAATTATCTGCTTCTTGCTTTCACCATTGACCCTACAACTCTGTTTTTCCCATGAAAGACTTCTCCTTTTCGCCCTGTAGTGAAAATATTTTGTTTTCACCTTGAAAGCTTTTACTCCCAACAAAAGAGACCTTTGTTTTATACAGTGAATATTTAAATTCACATTATCGGGCTCTACAACCATTTTTCCTGTGCTTCATATATTTTAATTTTTCACTCAAAGGCTTATAAATGGTAAAGATTTTAAAATTACTTTATCATGCAATATAAAATTTTACCCGTGCTTTTTCACGTTGCACTTAACCTTCCTACAACAAAATATCCTTTGTTCTTTTAACTTTTTATATGCAAAGGCCTTTATTCCTTTTTCATCAAAATTTGAAAACATCTACCCATGCCTTCATTACATATTTTGATTATTTCCTCCATCAAAGACTTTATCAAATATTAATATTTGACACCAATCAAGGGCCCCACCATGCCTTGCACAAACATTACCCAACATCGTGTATCTTTGTTGTAACGAGAAAATAGATATATCCATTAGTGATGCGCGATAGATATAAAATAACATCGCATATTGCCATTGCAACAAGAGAAAGGCACCACACAACAATGGGTGATAGGAGCACAAAGCATCACGCCATCGCTGATGTGTTTGAGGAAAAGTGGTATGAAATCACAATGAGCGATATTCCTCTTCTCCATCAGAATTCCCCATTCATCAAGTTTAGTTGTTCCTCGATCAACCATTGACAACGTCAAGCAACTATTTACAGTAGTCAACATACAACTCTATATTCTTCTTTTCAACGCCATGTGTTCACGTGTTCGCCACAACTGGTGATCAGCTAAAATATAGGGAATGCATTTAGGAATTTTGATATTGCTTGATAACCTCACCAACAATATGCCTTGCTCGTGAAATGTTGACACTGAAAACTTCTGCACTGCAATGTAACACCAAAGCGAAACATGAAACCAGTGGGTGCAAAATATACTGCTCTTAATGATGCTCCTTACAATCTTGCCACTATTCTTCATCATGATGCATTTGGGAAAAAGGTAATAAAAATAGGGTTTCAATGCCAAAACAGGGTTTCCCTAAACATATTTAGATACATTTTCAATCCTTTACAATATCAAATTAACCCCGTTCAGCTAGCATAATGGCTGCCCCATGTGCAACAATCTCATTTCCAAGTCTCTACGTCAACACTCTTACAAGGCAGCCTTCGAGCCTCCTCAAAATGAACTAATGTGTTCTTTGGATCCCTTTTCCCATTGCACAAAACTGCAAAGTAATTCCAATGTCCAAGTGAAATGTCAACATTAAAACTCTTCGCATTTGACTCACCTTTATGCGGCCTCAAATGTTTCTTTAGCTTGTTGGAAGTTTCCAAATCCTCTACCCGCCTCTGAAGTTACTGTAGATATTCTATGGCATCTGCTAGGATTGATGCCTTGTCCATCTCGGTAATGAATGGAACAATAGACCAGAGAATTACAAACTTCACATTCAATTTTTCTCTCCACCTAGGCTCTGGTAGTACATGGCCAATACTGAGATCATTTTGCACAATTCTAAGACCCACTATTTTTCTATCTATGTCCTCCTTTATGAGTTCAAGTGAAATTTGGAGCTTTGTATTTGCTATGAAGATAACGGGTTCCAAGCAAGACCCTTTTAAAAGTAGCCTCCGGGGTGCAATAACTGCTTTTCTATCAAAGACATAGTTGCCTTTGTTTTGCCACTTTGTAGAAAAACACTGACATACAAGTTGTAGGTGCCCACTCTTCATGGGTTTTGGATTAATTACACCCAAAAATTTCAATTCACTTGATTTGTTGTTCTAAAATACTAGACAATGTCTGAGAATAGTGAATGGCATCTGTTGTCTGGGGTGATGATTCGATAATGGTTTTAGAAACATTTGAATTTTGATCCAATCCATTTCCTTCAAGGATTGGATCTCACCCAAGCTCGAGCAATGGATGCAAGTAAATGCATCCACATAATTAGGAACTTTGAATAGTATTAACCTATATAGAAGATTTTATTTCTCAGTATCATGCAACAATTCAAACTTGATGGCAGGATTAAAGGTGTTGTGACTTTATCCCATAGTAACTCAAATCGATGCCTTCTCATTACATTGAAAAAGAACTACAAGTAGATAGGAATTCTCCACAAAGCCACAACTTTATACCCTTTATCATCCCTTATAAATAGTGGTTCATGATTACAACATTAGTGATTGTGTCTCCTTTACCAACATTGAAACACTAAAAACTTCATAACTATGTAAAGCATGTCGGGTCCCCATGTGGGCCCGGCTAAAAAATAAATCATTTTGAAACAAATTTCATCCTCAATTGACCTGAAACTACTTCTATATGCATCTGGCATGAAAGATTTGAAGTGGGCAACCATTCGAATCCACTTTCTAGCATTTTGCACAGTAATCAAAACAGGGCAAGTGGCCTCTGGAATCACCTTGGAAAACTAATCAAACCACCTCTTGAAGTCATGAAAATGTACAGTCATGCAAACATTTGACCCAAGAACTTAGTGCAACAAATGGCTTGGCAAAACAGATCTCGAGGTACAAGATATTCAATGCCAAAGTGGCTTACTCATACTTTTATGCAACTGCACCTATCAAAAACCAACTCGAGCACACCAAGTCACCTCCTTGAAAAATTATCAAATCACCTCTTAGGGAAGCTACCACTAGAAACACTAGATCATTTAGGTCCATTGAGTATGTGTGCAAGAGGATTCTTCACCAATCCATTTTCTTCACAAAATATCAAGGCTCAAAGTTGATCTCCTTGAAACATTCTGGAAATGCAGATGTAAAAACAAAACAAACTGTATTTGCTTTTGACCTGGTAAAAATATCAAACTTGATTCTGAGACTTTGAAACCAGTCTAGGGAGCATATGAATATGAGGGGAATGCAGAGCACCAATCCATTTTCCATGACGATCATCCAGCTGTGAAATATCATTCTGAACAAGAGGCCAATTCGCAGGCCTTAGAGTATGCAAACAACAAAATAGTCCCAGAACCTTCCAACAAGGGATTTGGCATGAAAGCAAATGGGCTCCAAATTATGACCCTCCAAGGTAGGTCACTGGGGTAGATTTTTCAGGTGCATTTATGAGTATGTAAAGCAAATTTTTCATCATGGGCACTTAAAATTTTACAAAATTTTACAGTCCGAACAAGAGGAACTTAGTGAGTTGGATGTTTTTGGTGCTTTAAGCTTGTAGATAAATCTAGGATGCGAAGTGATGGCTGAGAGTTTTGGTGCACTTGTGGTTGTTGTTTCTAGTCTAGACTGTGATGTGATGGTTGGGAGTATTGGTGCTCTCGTGGTTGTTTCCTCACCTCCTAGTGTTATCCTTACTTCAAACCATAGGGTTGTGAAGGATCTCTATGTGATGGAGGTGAGTGGTGTGTCTTGTTGTGTAGTCTCACAACATGCCCCATTTTTCTTTTGGAAAAATAAGGACCCCTTTTTTTGGCTTAGGTCTAGCTTGCCCTATAATATCAACAATTTATCCAAGTCCCCCAAAACCTCAGACTCAGTTACTCTAATGGTCAAAATCACTTTACAAATTTCTCATAAACTCAAAATCCAAAATATGGTATTCCAAATGGTTTAAATTCTCTAACAGATAGAAATAACATTTACAAATAGCATGGTTTACCTTTCTGAATTTTTGAAAATACTCAAAAAATAAGTAATTTATGACTCGGGGGTATTTTATGTGTTACGGGAACAAATTTCCATTAAGGGTCAAAAATCTTGAAATTCCAAAAATCTTGAAATTATGCATTAGTGGAAAAAATTCCCATTGCATTAGTGACCAAAAATTATGAAATTTCCATGTGCGCTTCAAAATCCTGAAATTTTCATTTACACTTCAAAATCCTGAAATTTCCATTTGCACTCCAAAATCTTGAAATTTAGTTTTGTTCTCAAAAAGCACGAACTTTCCTTTTGTGCCCAAAAAACCCAAAATTTCCTTTTGTGCCCAAAAACACGAAATTTCCAAAAACTCAAAAATTAAAAAAGCAATTTCAGTAAAACAAAAAAATCTCTCTCATTTCTTAATAGAATTTAAAATTTCAAAATGATTTGGAAATCTTACAGAACAAGGAAAAAAACCCATAAACCATTTGGGATACTTTGCTAAAACGAAAAAAATGAGCGTGAATTTTTAAAATGGGAATAAATCTTATTTTTTACAAGAATGCGACTTAAAATTGAACATTTTTATTATTCAGAGTTCATGAAACATTAATGTGTTTGTAAATTTAATTCTAAAGTTATGGATTTAAATGAACATGTCAATTAATTTTACAAATGACTTGATGTTTGATAAAGTTAAATTATTCATTTTACAAGTAATTCAAATTGTTGCTAATTGTGATTACTTGTTGATGTCACACATGTGATGAGTTTAATTTTCTACCATTGATTCTTGAGGATGAATCTTCACCATTTATCATTTTTAATTGATTTTTTGAGTGTTATATTTTATAAATAGCTCAAAAGTGTTCATTTTAAAGGAAGGAGGAAAAAAGGACAAAAATAGAGGAGCTCAAAGAGCTCATGATTAAAACTTTTACAAAAAGCAACTGAGTGATCTGAAATCTCTTCTAGAAATTAGAACAAGTCTTGAAACTATTGATAACAATGGGATATGCAATTAGAATATTTCCAATTTTTGTTCACTTCATGATTTCCTGTTGCCTAAACAGTGAAATTGTTTGATTAGACTTGCAAGGATTGTAAATATGATGTCAAATGAAGGTCATTCCTGATTGTAAACCATATATGACTTCACACTTGTCATTTTCCTTTGAAATATCAAGTGTTGTGCTGGATACAGGTACATTTGAAGCATTTTCTTTGGAATGATAAATTTTTCTTTAGAGATTTGCACCATCTGTGTGTAATTATGATAGGGTTTGGTGAAGCATAGACTGGTAAATGATATCTTTTATAGTTTTGAAGTATATTTGTGCAAAATCACCATGAACTTATATTTTCTAACCCTTTCTTTTTCTCAACCCTTTCCTTTTTAATTTTATCTTGAAGTTTGAAATCCCTAAAATTCATATATTTTAAAACATTATAAATAATAAATTTGATGATAGGAAGTGTTTTGAAATACATAAACATAATCAGATTAAAGATATTTGAACACTAATTAAGGTTGATTTTGTGAATCTAACAATAATAAATAATAAATCTGATGATAGGAAGTGTTTTGAAATACATAAACATAATTAGATTAAAGATCTTTGAACACCTATTAAGGCTGATTTTGTGAATCTAACTTATGGAGCAAACTGTTGGCGAGAAGACCGTTGGGGAGAAGATTGTTTCGATGGTGGGCTTGAATGATTTGAATTTGAACTCAATCCTTAGAATTCATGGTGACTTTCAGTCCGGGAAATCTACGGACTTGGGGCTTTCTGATGCTATTGTTGGGAAGGATGGATCGTGCGGTGTGGATACATTGGTGCTTTTTGGTGGCGCTGCTAGGAAGGATGAGTCATGTGGTGAGGATGTGATCAAAGATGTGGTTTTTGAGGGTAAGTGTGTAATTGAGGCCTTCAAGGTGTCTTGTGATGGCTTTCCTCCATTGGAGGCACTTCCAAAGGACCCTGGGGGTCATGTGGTCACTGGTGATAATGGGCGGGTCCCATCTGGAGAATCTTTTGCGGTTAATCCGAGCATTCCTTGGATTGAGCTCGCTTCAGTGGGAATTTTCCAGTCGGTGGGGCAGTCATCTTTGTTGGGACAGAGATGGGCTAACCTTTTTTCCTCAAAGCTTAAAGTCAAGGGTGTTGCATCTGAATTAGTGTCCTCTTCTAACATTGAAGGTGGTTTTGCCTTGTCCATTCTAGACTCTCTTGTTGACAAAAATATAGATAGAATGGAATTTTCTTTGGTAGGAAACTTTTTAGTTCTTTGACCTGATATTGAGGAGGCCCACTCATGGGTTCGTAAGAAGTGGGATTTGAAAGGCCAGGTTGAAGTCACGACTATAGCTAAAGGATTCTTTTCCTTTGCCCTTTCCAGTGATGAAGACTTGAGAACAATGTTTGCAAAAGGCTTGTGGTCCTTTAGTCATCTTACTTTGGTTTTACGCCCTTGGGAGCTTGGGATGGATCTCTCCAAGTGCCTTTTTCATTCATCCCCTATGTGGGTAAAGTTTCAGAACCCACCCTTGGAGTATTGGGATGAAGAAGTGTTTAAGGCGGTGGCTAACTCTCTTGGGTGGTTAGTCTCTATTGATGAGGCCACTCTCTCTAGAAGGCAGCTAGTTGCAGCAAGATTTTGTATCATGATTGATCAAGATGTTGTGATGCCTAAATTATTTTACCTTAACTCAAAGGTGGGATCTTGGAAGCAATATATTGTCTTTGAAAATCTATTGTTTGCATGCTTCAAATGCAAGAAAGTGGGTCACTAGGCTAAGGACTGCCCTGAAAAGTTGGCTCTGCCTGAGGTTGTTCCTCAGAAAAAGGTTTGGAAGGTCAAGGAGGTCAAGGGAACATCGGTGCCATTGGATTAGGGTGAGTCAGCTGTTGGCAATGGCTTGGAAGGTGAAGGTAATTTTAAAGATCATTTTGTACCTCATCCTGAGGTTGTCAAGGAGACTGAGAAAATTGTGGATGAAGCTATTGGCTAGTTTGTGGATCATGTCTTAGATACTTTCTACTCCCTAAAACATTCCATTCTAGAGCCTGTTGTTTCCCCTTCTTCCTGTTGATGGTGAAAATGACACAAACAACGTTTAAACAAAATATTTCTACTCTATTTCTCCTGAAAAAGAAAGACAACATATAGTAGCCTAACTCCCAAGGTCCTGGTAATTGGTCCATGCAATTGTAATATTCAAGGGTCCTTTGCTGGTAATAAGGAATGCAAGCAATGACTTATCATCGAACTGTTCTTAATAAAGAAAGGGGGTTTTAAACAAAAGAGAAAGATAGATCAGGGCGTATATCAGTAAAAATGAATAAAACTTATCTAATATCCGAACATATATCTTCAACAACGAATGTTCTTCCAATAGATCAAAAAAACCATAGCATGCATCTAAGGTGCTTAATTTAACATCACAATCACATATCATAAATATTTCAAAGATTCCAAAAGAACACACTCTCATCCGTTGCCAAGATCATAGATCAACAGACTTCAATAAATTCAATTCACAGATAATCTAATGAAATAATCCTTGAATCTGGTTTCTTCTAAGGATTTTCATCACAAAAGAAACACTTATGCTTCAGCACAATCACTGACATACAAATAGATTATAATTCATCAGCCTTATCAAATAAACTCAATTCCAACACCATATTGCGTAAAACCCTGTAATTATATTCAACTCTAAATAAAATAACAAAGTATCTCTGTAAAAACTATGAAAAATTCTATCTCCTACTATCAAGTGGCTAATCTTATTCTCATCAGCCGACCCTTACAATATGATACCCCAAAGGTATTTATAGATGTACAAAAATATGAATTTCTTTCTATCTTAAGTCGATCCACCTTTTTAGGAATTAAAGTCTTCTTGGAAACTCAAATCAATCTGATCTCTAGTTCCCACCTTGATCATTTAGTTAAACTGGAGAAAAGAAAGCCATGCGCCTCCAAAACTGCCAGTCCTGCATGCGGAGAAGAGAAGAAAGCCATGCATGCATGAGATTATCAATTATGCATGCGAAATTTGCTTTGCAATGTATTCGTCATAACTGGAGAAGACTTGTTGAAGAATGTCCAATTCCGGCCCATCAACCCAACTGTCTTCAAACTTGATCCTTTCTAACTCCGCAGCAGAAAAACCTCTCATGTCTTTTAGCTTTGTTAACTCCCTTTTAGCTTCCCTTATCTCTTCTTTAATATCCATTAACCGATCTAACAGTAGATCCTCTCCATCATCTCCTTTTTCCATGACCTCTTTAAACATATCATCCCATTTCTCCTTTATTTGGCTCAAAGGTAGGCCCTCCTTTATTGGTATAATAATATTTACTATGATAGCAATAACTGCTTCCAACTCCTCAAACTATTCATTCAGATCCTTGACAAAATCTTGAACTTCATTTTTATGCTTGTATAAAAAGTTCGATCTAAACCGGAGTATGTTGGAAGTCTTTTCCAAGAAATATTTGTTATCCTCTTCAAGTATTGATTATTCTAGAAGAGTGGACTTCGGCAATTAATTAACCTCCTTCAGCTTCTGGCTATATCCTTTGTACTCCTCCTCCTGTTCTCCCAATACTTTGACATACTGATTCATTTCTTCTATTAATTCCTCTATCATCTTGTGAACCTCAAAACTGTTATCCAACACCTCACTTATTTCCTAATTTAGTTTATCTGTCCATCTATCCAACATCTCTGCCTTTCTCATTACCTGTACCAAATCATCCACTTCTTTCTTACTAAGAAAAATTGGTGTCTCAATGGTGGCAACTTGTTGTGACCTCGGAGCAGAAACACTCTTCAAGAAAGTATGCAACTGATCCAATTGAGCCTTAAGCTCATCCTTTCTCTGCTTATCTTTCATCATTCTTGATTTAGTGGATGATGCTACCACATCTATCAAGTTCATCTGTTGATCTCTTGTGGGTCTCCCTAAGTTAACAGTGCCCAACTGATAATTAGTTAGCTACATGTCCCTCACATCCTTGTCCACCATCGATATTGCACATTCAACAACAATTTCTCCATTGTCGGTGAGTCTAGTGGAATGTAGGATTTTGGCCTTCTTCTTGGGCCTTTCTTTTTCAATTTCCTTCATCATATCGTCCCAATTGAGAGGTTGTGAAGGTGTCACTGATCTCATCTAAAGATCCAATTTCAACCAAGTGGGAGCACTTGGAGTAGTGGTTATTATAGTTGAAGAAGAAGCAGCAATAGTAGAGGGCTATGGCATATTTAATTTAGGTTGAGAATCAACCCCTTGTACCTCTTGTTGTTCTTGCTCCACATTTGTTTGAGCAAGCTTTTCAGATTCCTCCCCGTCCTTCTGTTCCTATATCCTCTTGTCTTCTTCTTCCTTTTTCAACTTTTCTTCTTCTAATCTTTTCTTCTCAAGTTCCTAGTTTCTCTCTTCCTCCAATGCCTTAAGTCTATCTACATCTTCCTTTTCTTTTTGTTGCTTGGTCAGCTCCTCGGCATCTTTCTCTTTTTGCACACGTTTTACTTCCTCTTTCTTTTTATAGGCCTCTTCAGCAAGCTTCAATTTGGCCACAAGAACTTCTCTTTCCCTTCGTTGCTTTGCCTTTTCTTCCTCTAGATCATGAATTTTTTGTACTAATTCCAGCTTATCATTCTCTTATTTGATCTTGAGCTCCTGCTCCCTTTTCCTTTGCTGCTTCTGCACTTCATCAGCCCTTAGCCTAGCTGCCATTGTTTGTTGTTGAAGTAAGGCATCAACTTATGCCTTAGCATCAATTTCCTTTTGCTTCTCTATTGCCTCTGCATGTGCTTGAGTATCAAAAGCCTTCTTTGCTTCCTCAAATAATTCCCATTGATCCTCCTTTGTTAAAATATGTTCAATTTCCTCCTCTAGAGGCATCTTTTCTTGTGCATCTTTCTTTGATAAGGTCTCATTAGAGTCCGTTTCCACATCATGAATCTCTAGCTCTACTGATTTTCCCTTAAATGCTTTAGCTATACCATGAAGAGTTCCTTCAGGCATCCCTCCACTTAGTTGCTCTGTTAGAGGGACTTGAGCAGATGACTCACCTATTACTATTGTTGAAACAATAGGTCCTATTTGGGCATCCTCTTCTTGTATTCTAGGTAAATCTTGAGTAGAGGCTTCAAGTTCAATCACTTCAATGTCAGGAGGGAAGAACTCCAAAGGCTCTTTGGAAGGAAATTTCCTCTTGATTCTTTTATATCCCTTCCCCTTCTTAGGAGCTAGTCCCTGAGGAGTTTTGGTTCTTAGAACAGCCCAGTGGATACTTCTATCCAAGATTGGTCTCCCTATTTTCTTAATATCGATGGTCTCCTCACCATCCCAGTCTACGGGATCCAAACTTTTAGTGCCAATATTCAATGCTTCATATGATGGATCCAACACAACTCCATCATCTACTAATGTATCAGGGATGCCATCTTTGATCCCAAATTCTACCATGAGTGCAACAGGCAACCTCTCATAATTCCTTTTCTTGAGGTCATATTCATCTTGAAGATCACTCCAGAAATCCTCTAACATATTGAAATGTTTGTCAAAAATTGAAGGCAACAAAGCATTCATTTTTTTCTTTGGATCAAAGTGGTTCCGAGTAGTGTACAAATCTAGCTTCAAATGTATCAATTCACTGCAAACTACCTTAGCTCCCACAAGATGTTGGTAGTTGTATTCACCCAATTGCATAGGAAACTTATGACAACCTGTCTTGTGCTTTAACCCAAATCGGGCATTGACCCCTAGAGCTTGATAGACAAACTCCATCAGAACCATCTTGTTGCTGCAACACTTTGGAAGTAAGTGGGGATGACCTTCAAATCCAGCCAGCCTAAAATAAGTGAACTTTGGGTATTGGATATACCAACATCCCCACTCTATGATAAAGGCCATGGCTTCCTGGCTCAATCTATATCCTGCATCCCCATTAAGCTGGTTAATGATTACATATAAGAATGCATCATTAACTCTCCTAAATTGTGTTTTAGAAACCTGTAGGGATAGCTGATCATAATGATTCCATACTCTCTTTTGTCCATCAACTTCTCCCAATATTCCCACTCTGTTCAAACCTGGAAAGATTCCTCCTCTAGCTGCTGCATAGACAACATAAGAAGTCATGAAAAAGCTCTTGGTTTCCCTAATTCTGGTTGACTGATCATGAATGGTATCTGAAACAATCATCGGCCAATCAAACTATTGGGTGCCATTAAAGATTGTTTGAATGAAGGGAAACATCCACTCCTTGAAATGAAATGCATCTCTCTTCCCAAAGGCTCTAGACAACATCTTTATCAGGTCTGATACTTCCTTGTAAAATTCTGTTCTCTTTGGTTGATCATGGAGCTTGGTTAGAGACTTCTTCTCTGTCAACCACTTTTTGTTCAAGTGAGCCTTGTTGGCCTCCTTGTGTTTTCCATATATCTCTAAAGAATCTACCTCATTTAACTGTACCAAGTTCTTTGGATCAGGGACACTAAACATGTGCTGAAACATTTGGGGAGTTAGATCAATGATCACATTGTCCTGTGAATCCATACATTGCCTAGTGGCCGGATTGTAAGCTCCTGTTGCTGTCAGAATCAACTACGGGCATTGGATGGATAGAGGAAATAAGGTGATGTGAGCCAAGCTAGACTCAACTATTCTTAAATTTCTTCCTGTTACATCCTCAGTGAATGTTTCTAAATATAACTCCTCAAAATTGAATTGGCCTAGATTGGTGTCAGTTATATCAGACCAATCCGATTCCACTTTGCTTGTCGTGACAACAGGACCCCTATGGTTATACCTCAAGGTATAAGGTAACTGCTTCCGGCTTAATCTTCTTAGGCTTAGTTGTTGTCTTTGATGTTTCTGCAGGTCGATTCCTTTGAGACGCTTCTCCTGATACTCTTGACATCCTTTAGCTTCCTACAACAAAAACCTCTAATTAGATCCTTGAATAAATATAAAAAAATATGCTTTAAAATCTTACCCTTCATACATATATCGGAGGCGGAACCAAGTAGAAAAAAATTCTAAAGTCTCTTTTAAAACACTATCGAGCTTGGATCCAAAACTGTTATTGAGATTAAAGTAATAAAAAGCGGGACCGGAGTCAAAACTGGAATGGTAACCGGAATCGGAGCCGGAATGGAAACTGATTTGGTTTTATTTAGATTTTCTAATTTCACATTCAATTCTGGTTCTGTGTCCGCCTGGATTATCGTTGATTTGCAAGCCTGCTTCTAACTATAAGCGGAGTCGGAGACGGGATGGAAAATGGAATCGATACTTATTACAAAACTCGGTTCAAAGTCTAAATCAATTCCGATCCCGCTTCCACCTATAATGACCATGACGTCATAAGTTATTTTAACAGTTCAATAAATAACTTCATGATTTAAGGACTAGGCTATACCAAAACGAAAGGGGGCTTAAAAATAACCTAATAAGACCATCCCCATATGACCGAGAGGCGACTGTACTATTTAGGACATCATTTTTATTTTATTTTTAAAATAAGAATGCATCAAAAACCTAAACTAAAACTGTCGATTCCAAATAACTAGGGCACAAATTTAACCCTATTTAAATTAACCAGATCGAATGTGAAACAAGATTCCTAAGTAAAAACGATAATTTACCAAACCCTACTCACTGTAAAAACTTCAATTAATCTATGCTATTTTAAAACTAGGGCAACACGATACGGTCATGATTAAAACGCGAAAACGATTGTGTTAAAAAAAAAATAGACAAGAAACAAAACCATAAAAGCAACATAAGAAAACAAGAAAACTTAAACGAAAGAGAAACAAACAAAAGATACGAACTCACTGAGAAACACGAATTCGCACAAAGCCAAACAATCCGAAATGAATAGAAATGGAAAACACGAAAATAAAAATGAAAGACGAGAATAGAAAACCCTACCTCGAACGTAAATAAATAGTTTAATTCCCTGAAGCAATCTGCACACAACAGTCTCTCTTTCAATCGATTCACTTGCACAAAAGCTCCACCGCAACTCTGGTTCACTCTTCAATCTCTTAACAATAATGATGATAACTATGCGTTAATCCCTAATTAAGGTAAAAACTCAAAGTTTCACGCATGCATGGCACCTGTAATTAATGCCATAAATGTGGTAGAGCGGAGTCAGAACTGGCACATTACTGTTGTGAAACATCACATCAAAATAAAACAAAAAGACCGAAATGAGAAAACTTAACATAAAAAACCTAGTTTAAAACAAAAGACCAAAAAAAAGTGGAGGCAGAGACGGAACGGTATTTGATTTTGAAACTTCGAATAAATTCAGACTTAAATTCCACTTCGGCTCTGGCTCCAATAAAGACAAAACAAAAAAAGGAAAAAGAAGACTGTCAGGATGGGGATCGGAACAAGTTTTGAAAGAAGTTTTTAAAACCCGTTTCGGTTCCGATTCCGGTTTCGACAGAAGAAACCAAAGAAAAAAAAAGTGTTGGAAAAGCAAGACTCCAAACTTTGTTTGAAAAACAACCAAGGATAACAACATAAAGGGGGACCCATTTTGACCAAGACAATAGATGGGGTGGTTATGCAAGGCATAACAAATAGCGACTTGGCCAGGAAAATGGTTTACCCATTTTCAAGACACCCAAGAAAATTTCAGTCACCCAAAAACTACTTGGCTTATGAAGCATGTTAACTTGAATAAGATCAGATATATATAGGATAAGGTTGAGCTGGAATCTCAGATGTATGTTCTCATGAGTTATTTCTGAATCTGAGTGTGTGCATATATTGTGCATCATTCTATTATAGATACTTTCTCTGCTCCTGAACAACTATACCTAAGATTCAAGCTACATAGGTTGAGTCTTTTAACTATCGTGCAATAAAATCTTGGGTATTGCTCCGTTGCTAGATAGGCATCCATAGCCCCGACGGAGATACCTCTAGTTCTCTCAAAGCATTGCTCTACTGCCAGCCAGGCGTCCATATCCCCGATAGAGATACTTGATTACCCATTTGATATTGAGTTTGCCTTTTCTTTCTTTCTTTTCATTATCATAATTTTTTTTTACTCAAGCTTTACTTGTGGAAATCTTTTATGCACCTTCCTCAAAACTTAGACACAATAGATCTGAAATGTGGATTGAGAACTACAATGGTACTTGGAATCGGATTTTTCACTTGAATCAAAGGTAGAATCATCCTAAAATAGATAGGCATTTACTTAGGCATATGTTTTTTCTAATTTGGTGACAAATTTTTGATCCTAATTCATGAGATATTCACAATGTATCTTCTATCCTTAATAACTTTTCAAACCCGGATTAGAATGGTCATTTAACATGAGTTTCAGAATGAAATATTTTCAATGATGATGATGAAAATACCTAAGCCAATTTCTCTCCTAGTACCAGTAGCATACTTTGAATAACAACCCATTGTCTTAAGATGAACAAAATGAGGATCCGCAACGAAACAAGACAAAACAAAACAATCAAAAAACAAAGAAAAACAACAAACAAAACACAAAAATAAAGCAAAAACTAAAAAAAATAGAAACTAAAAACAAAAAACTTAATTACATATGATATAGTATAATACATTTTCTTTAAAACATCAGATCTTCTATGCACCAAAATAGTGCTTGAGAAACTGACCATTAATTGGTAATGGAATAGGCTCTCTTGTTAAGGTACTTAAATGAAAAGAATTCTCGCCTAGTATCTCAACCACTTGATACAGACCTAACTAGAGTCTATCAAACTTCTGGTGATCTCCTTTCTTTTCTTTGGCTTTATCCCATAGTAATACAAGATCTAATATCCTAAAAGCTTTTATCTTAGCTCTTTTGTCAAACTAGCATTTGACGACAGCTCGATGCTTAGAGAATTGTTGCAAAGCAGCATCCCTTCACTCTTCCATGTTAAGCAAATTAAGTAATCTAACCTCAATCCTATCATCCTTAGTATAAAATTCTTGCATGAACTTAAGAACAGGTATTTGTAAATGGATCAGGAAGACTGGGTCTTGGCCATACACTAACTTAAAAGGTGAATTTCCTAGAGTTTCTTTGATTCTAGTTCGATCTGCCCATAAGGCAAATCTCAACTGGGTGTGCCAGTCTCTAGGATTGTTTTCTAGCAATTTTCTTATTACTTCCAACAAGTTTTTATTAGTGGACTCAGCCACTCCATTTCCCTGAGGGTAGTAATTAGATGAATACTTCAAAATAATTTTATGTTCATAAGCCCATTGAATGAATTCAGTAGAAGAAAAAGCAGGGCCATTATCACATACCAGAGCAAATGGAACTCCAAACTTGGTTGTGATGTTCTCAGTCAAAAACTTGATGACCACCTCTGTGGTGTTATTTTTGCAAGTTTGGGCCTCAGTCCAGTGTGTACGATAGTTAGTTGCAGTCAAGATGAATTTATGTCCTGTAGAAGAATTGGGATTAATAACACCTACACAATCCAGGGCCCATTGAGCAAACAACCTTACCTCATACACTGGTTGCAAAGGCATTGCAAGATTTCTTTCCCTAGGTGCAGAAGTTTGGCATACATGACATGTTCTAACATGTTGGTGTGCATCCCAAAATACATAAGGCCAATAATAGCCTGATCTAAGAATCTAATGGGCCAAAGCATACGTAGATCCATGTCCTATTCCATGTCTTCCATGAAACTCAGAAATAGCATGTTTGGCCTCTTGCTGATCTAAACAACGCAAGTAAATCCCTTGAAAATTCTTTATGTAGATGGATCCCCCTTTAAGCATGTAGTGAGCACTCTTCATCCTCAATGCTCTCCTCTGAGTAGCATTCATTCCTTCTGGACATCTATTATTGAGGAGGAAGAAAATCAAGTCTGTGTACCAGGGATCCTTAGTAAATGACTAGACGGTGTACTACTGACAAGTGATATTTTTGTCCACATCTACCATTTCTTTTGATAAACCTTTCCCTCGAACAAGTATCATCAGATGAATCTCTAAGTCAAATTCTTGTAGAATTGCCATCCACTTTCCTCTTCATTCCCCTAATTCACTTTGCATTAGAAGAGACTTCACAGCTGGATCTGGAACTATAGCCATTACTTGACTTCGAAGAATGTAATGTCTGAACTTCTTTACCACTCGTACCAATGCAAAGGCTTGTTTCTCTAATGGTGGGTATCTCATTTCTGCATTCTTAAATGGAGAGCTCCTGAAGGAAATAGGTCTTTCTTCTCCCTCTTCTTTTTGTTGTGTTAACACAGCTGCACATGAATGGTCAGATGCAAAAGAATAGATATAAAAAGGTTTTAAATAATCTGGGCTTGTCAAAATAGGTGCCTCAGATATTGACTGTTTGATCTGTGAGAAAGTAGATTTAGCCTCATCACTCCACTCAATCTTTGCCTCCTTCTTCATCATTTCATTTAGAGGTTTGACAATCTCCGCAAACCCTATTATAAACTTTCTAACAAAATTGATCCTACCGAAGAAGGATCTCATTTATTTCTTGCTGCCTGGCCTTGTCAATTTCAAGATGGCCTCCACTAGATCAGGGTCTATGGATATCCCCTCTTTTGATATGATGTGACCCAAGAGTTTCCCTTTAGATACTCCAAACACACACTTCTTTGGATTGAGAGAGACACCATAACTTATACATTTCTTGAGAACTTTTTCCAGATCAACGGCATGTTCTTCTCTATTCCTAAAGAAGATGGTTAAATCATCTACATAAATAATTACACACTTTCCTATCAAATCCTTGAAGGCTACGTCTATTTCCCTTTGAAAGGTTGCTCCAACATTGATAAGACCGAATGGCATCCTCCGATAGGCAAATGTGCCCCATTTGGTGGTGAAAGTTATCTTCATTCTATCCTCATGACTAACAAGAACTTGATTGTACCCAGAATAGCCATCCAAAAATGGCATCATCTGAGACCCATTAACCTTTTGTAATACTTCATCCAGAGAGGGAAAATGATAACTATCTTTCTCAGAGGCTTTGTTTAGATTCCTGAAATCAACACATAATTTGATCTCACCATTCCTTTTGCATATAGGAACTAAATTTTCCACCCAAGTAGAATGTTTAATAGGAAAGATTATTCTTGCAGATAGGAGCTTTTGCACCTCTTTCTGGATCAGGGGCTCCATTAAAGCATTGATCGGGCATTATTTCTGACGAAAGGGCTTGGCTTCTGGCTTGAGAGGTATGGTATGTATGATCACCAAAGTGTCAAAGGTTTTTAGATCATCATAACTCCAAGCAATGGCTTCAATGTTTTGCTCTAGAACTTTAACTATCTTGTCCTTAATTTATTGAGGACAAGTCTTTCCTATGAGGACATTCCTTTCAGGGCCTAAGTGAGTTAGATTGACAGATTCATACTTCCCTCCTTCACTCTCTGTGGGCACCCTTTGATGAGCCCGTGGGTCAGAATCAAATATTCTCTCCAAAGCTACCATCCCTTTCATAATGCTATTAATTTTCAAATCCAATATCCCTTCTTCACCCTCCTTCTCAGGATCCCAATCTCCTTGATCTCTTTCAGATTCATCTATTATTTGTCCCTCAGAAACATCAGAACTTGCCAAAAAGGCTAATATATGTTGATCATCTTCAAATACCTAAAAAAAATCGGACATTATCAGGGATAGCTGGGATTGAAATTAGTTCAACTGAAAATCTCTTTAGATTTGAATCTTGCATGGGTTCCAATGTGCTAGCAACAACAACAAGTGCATCTGCAATTTGATTAGCTTCTCTAGGGATCAAAGTAACCCAAAAGCATCAAAATCTTCAATTAAGTTCCAAACTTTGTTTCCGTACGCAGCCACTCTTTTGTTATGACAAGTATATTGGCTATGTACCTATTTTATAATCACTTTAGAATCCCCCATAACTGTGAGAGCAATAACCTTCTTTTTATGAGCAAATACAAGGCCTCAAGCAAGTGCTTCATACTCAGCCATGTTCTTTGTGCAGCCAAACTGCAATCTATAAGATGCAAAGTAAGTTTTCCCTTTCGGGTTGGTTAGTTCAATCCCTGCTCCTCTTCTTGCTTTAGATTTGGAACCATCAAATTTAAGAGTCCACAATTGGTTTTTGGCTAGGAGTTCTTTCTTTTTAGGGACAACATGGGATAACTTACTTGAGATATGTGGTGGTTCAGACTTTTGTTGGTCATCAGAAATTGACTTGGGACAAAGCTCACTTGAAGATTTTTCTATGTTTTCAACTTGCTCAGAAATTAGTTCCTAAACAAATTCTTGGGTTAAATTGCAATCCAACTCATCTTTCATCAATGCCTTGGGCATTGGAAAAGTATTTGGGGCTAGTTTATTGAATAGGAGTTGAGACACCTCAACCTGTTCTTGAATTTTAGACCTCGGAACCTAAGTCTGCTCTACTAGTGAGGAACCTTCCTCTTGAGAAAGGCTAGTCCTGGTGAGAATGGTAGCATCCTTAACTTTAAAAGAAAACTCATTGATAGGGGTCTGGGGTTCCTCTTGACATATTTGTTGAGGCTGGTCTACATGACTTAAGATATCTAGGCATGATTGGCATGTTAACTCTGAATGATTGTGATAATGAATTCTACACCAATTAGGAAGTAACAAACTACTCAAATCAGTTTCTTCTCCTAAAACCAGCTTATCTTGTTGCAATTTCCTTAATAGAACCTGTTGGTTGATGCTGATCATTGGGTCACTCTGTTCTAGGGGCGGTGTATCCCCAGGATTAAGTACAGAGAAAGTAAGGACTTCCTCTTATTTGTAAACTCCTATTTCAATCTCAAAGTATGCTACTTCATTTGAAGCATCATACTCTGTTATCATATGCTTGTGTCTTGGTTCAATCTCAATCCTTATCTGTGTTGCAACCCCTTTCCAAGGTAACCACAGATGAGAGAAATCCAAGGACAAATATCCCCCAATACTTTTCATCAGCTCCCGACTTAGGAGCATACCATATATCTCTGGGATGTCAGCCACTTGGATATCTATGTAGGTTTGGATCCTTGGATCTGATCCAACCTGTACATGCATGTTCTTTAGTTCTCCTACAACATTGACCTCAGTTTTTTCTAACTGAATCACTTTCTTATTGGTTGGGATAGGAATTATTCCTAACTTCTTACATATTGAAAAGGGCATAACATTTCCCGATGCTCCAGAGTCCAATAAATAATTATGCAAATTCTTTCCAAAAATCCTCAAAGTTAAAAGGAAAGGTGGGGTACTGGTCTTACCTTTATAGATGGCTGCATTTGTCTCTTTCACGGGAGTCACTTTACCTTTTCCTTTTAAGCGGTCTACCTCCTCCAGGGCCTCCAATACCACTTCACGTTGAGCTGGGCACCACTTCATGATGTCAAAGAATGACAATGATGTCTTTTGCCTCTGCAGTTTTGCAATAAAATCAAATTCTAAATCATTGCTCACTTGATACTTAGGAAAAGGAGGCGGATTACCTCTATTATGAGAGTCAGAAGGTTCCTTTGGTGGCGGTGGGTTATTATTTGCATTCTGGTTAGGTGGGACCATGTTGTTTGGAGGTGCAGATGTAGTAAATGGGCCCTTATTTTAATTTCTCAGAAAGTGACCACCTTTGGATTGAAAGGCTTGGGCATCATATACATCCTCCTCTAGCTCATTATCTCCCTACATGGGAAATTGGTATTTTTCTTCAATAGTCTCATAAGTCATAGCAGTACTTACTAGCCCATTATCCTGATTGGAGTTTCTTGCTGGAGGATGGGCATCATCTTGTGCAATCTTTACAATTTTCTCCATTTCTGGGCAATTAACCTCAAAATGTGCTGAAGTATCATGTAGCCTGCACCAATTAGTCATGAAATTAAGGTCAGCTACATTAGCAGTATGTGATCTCTCCTCATGTGACTGATAATTATGGGGAGCTCCCCCATTGTTAGGTCCAGTATTCCACTGCCTATTGTTGTTATTGAACCTCTGGTTATATCCTTTGTTCTGATTTTGATAATTTTGATTAGAGAAGTTCTGATTCTGGAAATTCTGGTTGCTGTTTTGGTTCTCATTCTGATTGGAGTAATTTCCCTAGTTGTTGTAACCTCCCTGGTTTTGATAATTCTGGTTTTGGTTGTGGGGAGGGTTTTTCCTAAGCTGTGCCATGTCATTAGACATTTGAGATAGAGTCTTTTTGAGAGTTTCTAGTTCATTGGTCAGTTGAACAGTTTGTTCATTTTGCACATTCTGCACTATGGATGGGGAATGAACAGGGGTTGATCCTCCCACTTGTGGTTGTTGATTTTGAGGTTGTTGGGAAGAATCTTGCATGCCATTTCTGAAAAAGGGCATGGTAGGTGGGGCTTGTAACTCAGACACAGGTCCGTATTGGGAGTAAGACATCCCTGGGACAGTATTGTACAATGGTGGGTTAGGCATCTGATAATTCATGGGAGGAAGAGCTGCTCCTAAACCTCCTGATTGCAGACTTATCTGTTGTTGCAATTTGATAGCTAGATGATACACCTTAGACAAAGAATCAATCTCATTGGCCTGATAAGTTCTCTGCAAGAATAAGCCAATCAAGGGATCAACAACTCTTAAATATGCCTGAATGGCAATATTCTCAGCTACTAAGTAAGGATCTTGCAACCTACGAAACATCCTTTGGAACCTAGTGTTGAATAGAGGCAGTGGCTCATGATGTTCCATCCTTAAGGTGGAAAACTGGTGATACAAGATGGCAGGGTCCACATAAACCCGAAATTGATTAATGAATGCACTTTCTAAATTTGTCCAACCCAGAATAGATCCCTGGGGCAGATTTAAGTACCAGTTACATGCCATGTCCCCCAAACAATAAGGAAACAATCTACATACCACATCCTGATGAGCAACTTGAGCACGTGTACAAGCATCTTTGAACACTTGTATATGCTCTTCAGCACTTCTTGATTCGCCATGTATGTACTTGGGACAAAAAAATTTTGGGTTCTTTGATAAATCATGGATTCCTCTTGGAATAGTCCCTAACGGACAGGGGTTATTCACAAAATAAGCCATGGGTAGGATTGGTTGAGCAGGTGGTGATACAGGCCAAATTGGTGGTGATATTGGCCTAACAGGTGGAGGTGATACTGACCGAATTGGTGGTGGTTAAGTAGGTTGAACTGGTGGTGGTGTAGGTGGATTTGGTCGAAATCCAGGTGGAGTAAGCAGTGGTGGCAATGTAGGAATCAATATTCTATGAGCATGGGGTCTAGGTCCAACCGATATTTGGAGTTCTTCCAATGGTTCAGGATTAGTAGAGGATCTGAGAATCCTCCTGTATTTCTCCGATGAAAATGACCCAATGAGAGCCAGCTTGTTCCTTAGGCCCTCCTTCTAGCGCCAGATCTGTTGATGGTGAAAATGGCACAAACAACATTTAAACAAAATATTTCTACTCTATTTCTCCTGAAAAAGAAAGACAACATATAGTAGCCTAACTCCCAAGGTCCTGGTAGTTGGTTCTCAACTATCTGGTGTCACTCAATTGGTCTATGCAACTGTAATATTTAAGGGGCCTTTGCTGGTAATAAGGAATGCAAGCAATGACTTATTCATCGAACAATTCTTAATAAAGAAAGGGGGTTTTAAACAAAAGAAAAAGATAGATTAGGGCGTATATCAGTAAACATGAATAAAACTTATCTAATATCCGGACATATATCTTCAACAACGAATGTTCTTCCAACAAATCAAAAAAACCATAGCATGATACAATTTACATAATAGTCCATACTATTGCATGCATCTAAGGTGCTTAATTTAACTTCTCAATCACATATCATAAATATTTCAAAGATTCCAAAAGAACACACTCTCATTCGTTGCCAAGATCATAGATCATCAGACTTCAATAAATTCAATTCACAGATAATCTAATGAAATAATCCTTAAATATGGTTTCTTCTAAGGATTTTCATCAAAAAAGAAACACTTATGCTTCAGCACAATCATTGGCATACAGATAGATTATAATTCATTAGCCTTATCAAATAAACTCACTTCCAACACCATATTGCGTAAAAACCTGTAATTATATTCAACTCTAAATAAAATAACAAAGTATCTCTGTAAAAACTATGAAATTTTTTATCTCCTACTATCAGGTGGCTAATATTATTCTCATTAGCTGACCCTTACAATATGATACACCAAAGGTATATATAGATGTACAAAAATCCGAAGTCCTTTCTATCTTATGTTGATCCACGTTTTTAGGAATTAAAGTCTTCTTGGAAATTCAAATCAATCTGATCTCTAGTTCCCACCTTGATCATTTAGTTAAAATGGAGAAAAGAAAATAGAAGAGGAAAGAAAGCCATGCGCCTCCAAAACTACCAGTCCTGCATGCGGAGAAGAGAAGAAAGCCATGCATGCATGAGATTATCAATTATGCATGTGAAGTTTTCTCTGCAATGTACTCATCATAACTGCAGAAGACTTGTTGAAGCATGTCCAATTCTGGCCCATCAACCTAATTGTCTTCAAACTTGATCCTTTCTAACTCTGCAGCAGCAAAACCTCTAATGACTTTTAGCTTCGTTAACTCCCTTTTAGCTGCCCTTATCTCTTCTTTAATATCCATTAACCGATCTAACAGTAGATCCTCTCCATCATCTCCTTCTTGCATGACCTCTTTAAACCTATCATCCCATTTCTCCTTTATTTGGCCCAAAGGTAGGCCCTCCTTTACTGGTATATTAGGATTTACTATTACAGCAATAACTACTTCCAACTCCTCAAACTGTTCATTCAAATCCTTGAAAAAATCTTGAACTTCATTTTTATGCTTGTATAAAAAGTCTGATCTAAACTGAAGTATGCTAGAAGTCTTTTCCAAGAAATCATTGTTATCCTCTTCAAGTATTGATTGTTCTAGAAGAGTGGACTTCGGCAATTTATTAACCTCCTTCAGCTTTTGGCTATATCCTTTGTACTCCTCCTCCTGTTCTCCCAATACTTTGACATACTAATTCATTTCTTCTATTAATTCCTTTGTCATCTTGTGAACCTCAAAATTTTTATCCAGCACTTCACTTATTTCCTGATTTAGTTTATCCGTCCATCTATACAACATCTTTGCCTTACTCCTTACTTGTACCAAATCATCCACTTCTTTCTTACTAAGCAAAATTGGTGTCTCAATGGTGGCAACTTGTTGTGAGCTCGGAGCAGAAATACTCTTCAAGAAAGTATGCAACTGATCCAATTGAGCCTTAAGCTCATCCTTTCTCTGCTTATCTTTCATCATTCTTGATTTAGTGGATGATGCTACCACATCTATCAAGTTCACTATTGATCTCTTGTGGGTCTCCCTAAGTTAACAGTTCCCAACTGATAATCAATTAGCTGCATGTCCTTCACATCCTTGTCCACCATCGGTATTGCACATTCAACAACAATTTCTCCTCCGTCAGTGAGTCCAGTGGAATGTAGGATTTTGGCCTTCTTCTTGGGCCTTTCTTTTTCAATTTCCTTCATCATATTGTCCCAATTGAGAGGCTGTGAAGGTGTCACTGATCTCTTCTGAAGATCCAATTTCAACCAAGTGGGAGCACTTGGAGTAGTGGTCATTATAGTTGAAGAAGAAGCAACAGTACTAGAGGGCTATGGCATATTTACTTTAGGTTGAGAATCAACCCCTTGTACCTCTTGTTGTTCTTGCTCCACATTTGTCTGAGCAAGATTTTCAGCTTCCTCCCTGTCCTTTTGTTCCTGTGTCCTCTTATCTTCTTCTTCCTTTTTCAACTTTTCTTCTTCTAATCTTTTCTTTTCAAGTTCCCGGTTTCTCTCTTCCTCCAATGCCTTAAGTCTATCTGCATCTTCCTTTTCTTTTTTTTGCTTGGTCAGCTTCTCAGCATCTTTCTCTTTTTGCACACGTTCTGCTTCCTCTTTCTTTTTATAGGCCTTTTCATCAAGCTTCAATTTGGCCACAATAACTTCTCTTTCCCTTCATTTATTTGCCTTTTCTTCCTCTAGATCATGAATTTTCTGTATTAATTCCAGCTTATCATTCTCTTCTTTGATCTTGAGGTCCTACTCCCTTTTCCTTTGCTGCTTCTGCACTTCATCATCCCTTATCTTAGCTTCCATTTGTTGCTATTGAAGTAAGACATCAGCTTGTGCCTTAGCATCAATTGTCTTTTGCTTCTCTATTGCCTCTGCATGTGCTTGAGCATCCGAAGCCTTCTTTGCTTCCTCAAACAATTCCCATTGATCCTCCTCTGTTAAAATATGTTCAATTTCCTCCTCTAGAGGCATCTTTTCTTATGCATCTTTCTCTGATAAGGTCTCATCAGAGTCCGTTTCAACATCATGAATCTCTAGCTCTACTGCTTTTCCCTTAAATGCTTCAACTATACCATGAAGAGTTCCTTCAGGCACCCCTCCGTTTGGTTGCTTTGTTAGAGGGATTTGAGTGGATGACTCACCTATTACGGTGTTGAAACCATAGGTCCTATTTGGGCATCCTCTTCTTGTACTCTAGGTAAATCTTGAGTAGAGGCTTCAAGTTCAATCTCTTCAATGTTAGGAGGGAAGAACTCCAAAGGCTCTTTGGAAGGCAATTTCCTCTTGATTCTTTTATATCCCTTCCCCTTCTTAGGAGCTGGTCCCTAAGGAGTTTTGGTTCTTAGAACAGCCTAGTGGATACTTCTATCCAAGACTGGTCTCCCTATTTGCTTGATATCGATGGTCTCCTCACCATCCGAATCTACCAAATCCAAACTTTTAGTGCCAATATTCAATGCTTCATATGATGGATCCAACACAACTCCATCATCTACTAATATATCAAGGATGTCATCTTTGATCCCAAATTCTACCATGAGTGCAATAGGCAACCTCTCATAATTCCTTTTCTTGAGGTCATATTCATCCTAAGATCACTCCAGAAATCCTCTAACAGATTGAAATGTTTGTCAAAAACCGAAGGCAACAAATCATTCATTTTCTTCTTTGGATCAAAGTGCTTCTGAGCAGTGTACAAACCTAGCTTCAAATGTATCAATTCACTGCAAACTATCTTAGCTCCCACAAGATGTTGGAAGTTGTATTCACCTAATTGCATAGGAAACTTATGACAACCTGTCTTGTGCTTTAACCCAAATCGGGCATTGACCCCTAGAGCTTGATAGACAAACTCCATCAAAACCATCCTGTTGCTGCAACACTTTGGAAGTAAGTGGGGATGACCTTCAAATCCAGCCAGCCTAAAATAAGTGAACTTTGGGTATTGGATATACCAAAATCCCCACTCTGTGATAAAGGCCATGGCTTCTTGGCTCAATCTGTATCCTGCATCCCCATTAAGCTAGTTAATGATTACATATAAGAATGCATAATTAACTCTCCTAAATTGTGTTTCAGAAACCTGTAGGATAGTTGATTATAATGATTCCATACTCTCTTTTTTCCATCAACTTCTCCTAATATTCCCACTCTATTTAAACCTGGAAAGATGCCTCCTCTAGCTGTTGCATAGACAACATAAGAAGTCATGAAAAAGCTCTTGGTTTCCCTAATTCTGGTTAACTGATCATAAATGGTATCTGAAACAATCATCGACCAATCAAACTATTGGGTGCCATTAAAGATTATCTGAATGAAGGGAAACATCCACTCCTTGAAATGAAATGCATCTCTCTTCCCAAAGGCTCTAGACAACATCTTTATTAGGTCTGATACTTCCTTGTAAAATTCTGTTCTCTTTGGTTGATCATGGAGCTTGGTCAGAGACTTCTTCTCTATCCTCTACCACTTTTTGTTCAAGTGAGCCTTGTTGGCCTCCTTGTGTTTTCCATATATCTCTAAAGCATCTGCCTCATTTAACTATACCAGTTTCTTTGGATCAAGGACACTAAACATGTGCTGAAACATTTGGGGAGTTAGATCAATGATCACATTGTCCTGTGAATCCATACATTGCCTAGTGGCCGGATTGTAATCTCCTACTGCTGTCACAATCAACTCCGGGCATTGGATGGATAGAGGAAATAAGGTGATGTGAGCCAAGCCAAACTAAACTATTCTTAAAGTTCTTCCTGTTACATCCTCAGTGAATGTTTCTGAATATAACTCCTCAAAATTGAATTGGCCTAGATTGGTGTCAGTTATATTAGACCAAATAGATTCCACTTTGCTTGTCGTGACAATAGGACCCCTATGGTTAAACCTCAAGGTATAAGGTAACTACTTCTGGCTTAATCTTCTTAGGCTTAGTTGCTGCCTTTGATGTTTCTGCAGGTCGATTCCTTTGAGAAGCTTCTCCTGATACTCTTGACATCCTTTAGCTTCTGTAAAAAAAACCTCTAATTAGATCCTTGAATAAATATCACAAAAAAAGCTTTAAAATCTTACCCTTCATACATATATCGGAGGTGGAACCAAGTAGAAAAACATTCTAAATAGTCTCTTTTAAAACATTGTCGGGCTTAGAGGCAAAACCGTTATTGAGATTACAGTAATAACAAGTGAGACCGGAGTCGGAACTGGAATGGTATCCGAAATCGGAGCCGAAATGGAAACTGATTTGGTTTCATTTAGATTTTCTAATTTCACATTCAATTCTGGTTCCGCTTCCGCTTGGGTTATCGTCAATTTGCAAGCCTACTTCTAACTATAAGCGGAGTTGGAGACGGGATGGAAAATGGAATCGATACTCATTACAGAACCTGGTTCAAAGTCTAAATCAATTCCGATCCTGCTTCCGCCTATAATGACCATGACGTCATAAGTTATTTTAACAGTTCGATAAATAACTTCATGATTTAAGGACTAGGCTATACCAAAATGAAAGGGAGATTAAAAATAACCTAATAAGACCATCCCCATATGACCGAGAGGCGACTGTACTATTTAGGGCATCATTTAAAAAGAAAATAAAAAAGAATGCGTCAAAACCCTAAACTAAAACCGTCGATTCCAAATAACTAGGGCACAAATTTAACCCCATTTAAATTAACCAGATCGAATGCGAAACAAGATTCCTAAGTAAAAATGACAATTTACCAAACCCTACTCACTGTAAAAACTGCAATTAATCTATGCTATTTTAAAACTAGGGCATCACGATACGGTCACGATTAAAACGTGAAAATGACCGTGTTAAAAAAAAAACAAAGAAGAAACAAAACCATAAAAGCAACATAAGAAAACAAGAAAACTTAAACGAAAGAGAAACAAACAAAAGATACGAACTCACTGAGAAACACGAATTCGCACAAAGCCAAACAATATGAAACGAATAGAAACGGAAAATGCGAAAATAAAAATGAAAGATGAGAATAGAAAACCCTACCTCGAACGCAAATAAATAGTTTAATTCCCTGAAGCAATCCGCGGGCAACTATCTCTCTTTCAATCGATTCACTCGCACAAAACCTCCACTGCAACTCTAGTTCACTCTTCAATCTCTTAACAATAATGATGATAACTACGCGTTAATCCCTAATTAAGGTAAAAAATCAGAGTTTCACGCGTGCATGGCACTTGTAATTAATGCCATAAATGTGGTAGAGTGGAGTTGGAACTGCAGAAGGTACTGGCACATTACTGTTGTGCGACTTCAGTAAAGTCAACGACCACAAACAACGAGAGCAGAATCAGAATGAAAATTGTTTCAGAAACTTGTTTAACTTACCAACTTGGTTCCCGTTCCGGTTCCAGTTCCGCTGACAAAGAATAAAGTGAAACATCACATCAAAATAAAACAAAAATACTGAAATGAGAAAACTTAACATAAAAAACCTAGTTTAAAACAAAAGACCAAAAAAAAGAAGAGGCGGGGATGAAACGGTATTTGATTTTGAAACTTTGAATAAATTCAGACTTAACTTCCACTCCGGCTTTGATAAAGACAACAAAAAAAGGCAAAAGAAGACTATCGGGATGGGGATTGGAATGAGTTTTGAATGGAGTTTTTAAAACCCAATTCGGTTCCGGTTCCGGTTCCGACATAAGAAACCGAAGAAAAACAAAGTGTTGGAAAAGAAAGACTCCAAACTTTGTTTGAAAAACAACCAAGGATAACAACATAAAGGGGGACCCATTTTGACCAAGTTAAAATATGGGGTGGTTATGAAAGGCATAACACTTCCCCTTTGGATCGTGCGTCTAGGATGGTGGTTGGAGATGGCAATTTGGTGGTTGCAGATACAGGGAGTAAGGATGAAGAAGGCTATATTCCAGTGAGGGGAAGAAAGAAAAAGTCCTTGACTTCTCCTCCTCCTCAACCCCATAAAGGTGTTACCACAAGAAGGAAAAAAGTGGACTATGGGTCTAAACAGAGGGGCTAAGGGAGACCCTCCCTGTAGAAAAGTAGGGAGAGGGACTGTAAGTGGGATATTATTGAAGGGGTTCAGAAAACTCTCTTTGATTTGTGCTCGAAGAGCACCCCCTCATTGTGCAAATGAAGATTATTTCCTAGAACATCAGGGGGCTAAATAATATGCACAAACAAGACCTCCTGAAGAACTTGGTCTGGGATCATAAGCCAAACATCTTGTTGATTCAAGAAACAAAAATACAAATTGATAAGTTGGAAGCTTTGAAGAATCTCTTTTTTAAGGATTATGGTTTTCATGGGGTTAGCTTTGAGGGAGCTTTGGGTGGCATTGCAACCTTTTGGAATGCGAGGTTGATTAAAGGTTTCCTGATTGCAGAAGGCTTTAACCATGTGGAGATGAAGTTTGTGTTGATTAGGGACTCTTACTCTTGGGTTATCTCCAATGTGTATGCTCCTAATTTGAAGAGGGCCAGGAAGAAGTTATGGGATGATCTTGGGAGTCTTTGGCTTAAGTTTTTGGATAGCCCTTGGCTAGTCATGGGAGACTTCAACACTCCTCTATGTGATAATGAGAAAGTGGGTGGTTCGCAGGCCAATCTTGATAGCCGTCTGGATTTAAGAATGTTCATTGATGATAATGCTCTTATTGATGTGAAAATGGTTGGGGCTAAGTGTACTTGGTCCAATAGGAGTGTTGGTACAAAAAATATTCAAGTTAGGTTGGACAGATCTTTGGCATCAACATCTTGTTTTGTTGATTTTTCTTGTTCTCTTTCCTCTATTACAAGGTGTGGATCTGACCATTTCCCTATCTCTTTCGTGGCTGATAAGTTTGGGGGTAAGAAGCAGTTTCCTTTTTGGTTTGAAGCTATGTGGCTTAGGGATATGAGGTTTATGGATTGTATTAAGAAATGGTGGCAAGTGAATATTGATTGCAGTGTGATGTTTAGAGTAGCCAAAAAGTTTACTTTTGTTAAAATAAATCTCAAGAAATGGAATAGAGAATCATTTGGTCATATTTTTGAATCTAAGAATTTAGTTATTCAAAGGTTGGATGGTATTCAGGATGCCATTCAAAGCAAGGGATTATCAGAGGACCTCTAGTTGCAGGAGGATGTACTTCTCACTTAGTTGCATGATATTGTTGCAAAAGAGGAAGATTTTTGGAGGCAAAGATCGCATGCAATTTGGTTAAAGTCTGGGGACCGCAACTCCAAGTTTTTTCACCTCACTGCCCTCAGGCATAAGTCGTCTAATAGAATTTCCTTGATTATGGTCGATGGCTTGCTGTTGGAGGATGAGGAGGCTATTAGGAGAGTGACTGCTAATTTATTTGAGAACATGCTTAAGGATGATCTTATGTGGGACCAAAATAGGGTGGAGGCTTTGCTGGAGGTTATCCCCCATATCGTTTCGGAGGACCTGAATAGGGAGCTCACTGCTATCCCTTCTACCTCAAAAATAAAGGATGCAGTATTCTCTTTTGAATGAAATAAGGCCCCTGGGCCTGATGGATTTCCTTTTATGTTCTTTCAGTTGTGGTGGGAAATTGTTGTGGAAGATGTGATTAACACCACCAAGGAGTTCTTTGGTTCCAAAAGATTACTTAGAGAGTTGAATGTGACCTTAATTGTCCTAATTCCCAAATCTGTTGATGCTAATAGCTTTGGTGAGTATCGTTTGATCAATCTCTATAATTTTGTTTATAATTTGTTTTTGAAGGTTCTTGCCACTAGATTGCAATAGTGCCTCTCGGAATTGATCTTTAAACAACAAAGTGGCTTTGTCAAGGGTCGTCAGATCCTGGACTCTATAATAATTGTGCATGAACTTGCTCATTCTATTAATGCTTCTAAGAAGTCGGGCTTCTTCTTGAAATTGGACCTTCTCAAAGGTTATGATAGGGTAAATTGGAGATTTCTATTGGAGGTATTGGGTTGCTTTGGTTTTTGTAGGAATTTTCTTCAGCTTGTTGATTAGCGTATGTCTACTTCATCTTTAGTTGTGCTGGGGTAAAAGCACAAAGCTGTGTCACACTTTAGAAAGGAAATGGCCAATGCTGATCCAACTTTTAAACTTGAATCACTAAAAAGTAGCATACATGTTTTGAATTTTTAAATGATGTAAACTAGTAAAATATGTATTTTTTAGTATATTTTATGTTTGTATTTTTTATAAGAAATTAAAATATTATTTTAAACTAGTTTTTCATAAATTAACACTATAATTTAGTTGCTGATAAAATGTTGAAAAATGAAGTTGTACGGGACGTCAAACTTTTTATAGTAAATTTTATTTTTTTTCTTTCAAATTTTTTGTGTGTATTTATAACTTGAAACTTTAGTGCATGGATATTTTTTTTTCCAATTTTGATAAATATATATTTGTATATAAGTATTAAAATGTGCGTGAATAAAAACAACTGTTTCCATCGGACATCAACATTCATATTAAATATTTATCTAAAATGGAAAAAAAATTATACCATCTTGAAATAGATTCTTTTATCTAGTGCATCATATTTTTTTCATTTTTTTTAAATAAGTTTTAGTATTTTTCCTTGGCATGGTAATCAACCTAATATTTTTTGCTGATAACCTACTTTTAGTATAAATAAAAATAATAATAATAATAATAATTAAACTATTAAAATAAATATATTTTTGAAAACTACACTTATGGATCTACAAAAGGGTATGTTTACATTTTAAAAAAAATGTTATTTACATGAGGAGGAGTTATTAAAACTTCAAGTTTTTCAATTTTATTTTTTTTTTGGTAAATTGGACTCAAAGTGGTGCTCCATATATTTTTAGCCAACAATTTTAGTTGAATAAATTTTGGAAGTATCTAACTTAGCTAGAATGAATCTTACTAGGTCATATGTTTGACCAAAATTGATTTTTAGTTAGAAATACTTAAATTCAGTTGTGCTGATATGTTGGCTGAAAGTGTGACACAGCTTTGTGCTTTTACCAGCCGGTGAATGGATCTCCTTCCCCTTTTTTCTGGAGCTCGCGTGGTCTGAGATAGGGAGCTCCTATCTCTCTGTTACTTTTCATTTTGACGGTGGAGGCTCTTGGTAGAAATACACATATGGCTTTGTCTTTCGGGTCCTTGAAGGGCCTTTATCCTTCTTCTAGATGTGATCATGTTACCCATCAACAACTTGTTGATGACACCATTTTTATGGGTGAATCCTCTATCTGGGAAGTCAGAATTGTGAAGGGGTTGACTGAGGATTACGAGAAGGCTTCTAGTCAACGTATTAATCTTCCTAAGAGTCAATTTTTTTCCTTAACACCCCTAAAGCTCTGCAGTTAAAGCTTTCCAGGGTTCTTTCTTGCAATAGGGGTGAGCTCCCATCTACTTACTTGGGGCTTCCTTTGTGTATTTCTAAGATCCTGAAGTCTTTCTGGCTGGGTTTATTGGATAAATTCAATAGAAAGTTGGTGGGTTGGAAAGCGGTGCTTCTTAGTCAGGCAGGGAAGGTGCAGCTCATTTCCTCTACTCTTCAAAATCTACCTTTGTATGCAATGAGCCTTTTTAGAATTCCTATCAAATTTGAAGAGAAAATGGAACAAATAATGAGAAGATTTTTGTGGTCGGGTGTTGAAACTAAAGCTAGAATCCCTCTTGTGGCTTGGGAAATTTGGTTTGTAAACCTAAGAAATGGGTTGGTTTTGGCATTAGAAATTTAAAATCTTTTAATAAGGATCTCTTGTCAAAGATTTTTTGGAGGATCCTTAATGGGGAAGCGAGGTGGGCTTCCCTAACTAGTAACAAGTATTTTCATGGCTTTGAGAGATCCTATAACTTGTTGACCTCTAATGATATTCCTTCTGGTTCTTGTTTTTGGAGGAATATTGTACCTTGTAGGGATTTGATTGCTAATGGTGCTAGATGGTTGTTGGGTGATGGTACCAGAATTCTCTTTTGGGAGGATGCTTGATGTGACTTGAAACCTTTGATCAATCTTCCTTGGGCTCCTCCCATTGTTCCTATTTGTAAACATCTCTTTGGCATTAGGGTGGCAGATTATTTTCATAATGGGGAGTGGAAAAACTTCCAAGACTAGGACTCGTCATTGAAGGTTCTAAAGGACTTCTTGTGCAATGTTCGTATCCCCATTTTGCCTAGGCCAAATAGGGTTGTTTGGGCTCCTTGTGCTAATGGAAATTTCTCAGCAGCTTCTACCCTTGTTAATTCATTAGAAAATCCTGATTCTCTTCCTTTTGGGGGACCTTATGGAACAAGAAGCTGATTCCCAAGGTGAATGTCTTCTTCTGGCTGCTTGTGCAAGGTAAAATCTTAACACAAGATAATCTTTGTAAAAGGGGATTTTAAATTCCCAATAGATGTGTTCTTTGTGAAGTTGATGCTGAGTGTGCTTTCCATACATTTCTTGGGTGTGATTTTTCCTCTTTTCTTTGGAGTAAATTTCTTGGGTTATGGAATCTGGATTGGGTTTTCCCAGATTCCCTTGACAAATTTGTTGACCAGTGGAAGTGCCCCTCCACTTCTCCTATTCTCTGATGGCTTTGGGATCTTATGGCCCCATACATTGCGTGGGGGTTATGGAAAGAATGAAACAATAGAATCTTTCATGATTATAAGCTCAAAGTTGGAAATCTTTTCATCAAGATTCATCAGGCGATTCTAGAGAATTTTTATCTCATTGATTTTGAGTCTTCTCATTGTGCTCCTATTGCATGTTTGGTTGGGTATGAAATTTTGGCGATTTATAATTGGAAGGTCCCCTCTATTCCTGCTATGAATTCTAAGTCTAGCTTAAATGCTAGATTGAATACTAAGTGGCAACCACCTCCTTCAAGGTGGGTTAAAGTTAATTTTGATGAGGCAATAAGGGTAACCCTAGGCTTGTAGGTTATGGGGGGTGTTTAGGAATGAAGATGGTAGATTCTTAAGCGTGGTGGCACTCTCATTGGGAAATCAGATAAATCACTGCGCTGAGGTGGAGGCTACATTTATAAGCATAAAATATGTTGCGGACATGGGTTACTCTAAAATATGGGTTGAAGTTGATTCTTTAAATATAATCAACTATCTATGTGGAACTCATAAGCTTAGTTGGAATGTGGATCAATTAATCAAAGATACTATAATCATGCCGAGTTCTTGTGAAGAGAACCGCGTATCTCACATTTTCTGAGAAGGAAACTCATTGGCAATTTCTTTTGTGAATGAGGTTATTAGATTGAATGAGTATCATGTGTGGGAGAAGGGCTCTATCCTTCTTGATAAATTTAGGAGCTTAATGAGAAATGATGGCATGGGTTGAGTTGATGCAGTGGCGACATTTAATCCTTAGTACCATCTCCTGACTCACACACTTTGTGGGTTTTGTTTGGATTGTTGGCATTTAGTTGAGCGATTATCACAAGGATTTTATTTTCCTTGTGTCTAAAGAGATGGGTGGCGATAGAAGCAAAATTGAGCTGCACTCTTGTGCGGGATTGAGGAAGAAAAAGAAGCTATGGAAGATTCTCTACCACAGGAATTTTGCATCGTTTCTAGAAAGATTGCATGGGCATGACCCAAATGCCTCAACGAAATTTGTTTCCTACTGGCATAACCGTAAGCTTCAAATAAAGGTTCTGGAAGTGGATGTAAATGGGGAGTTGATTGCTACTATGACTGGGATGTCGATGGTTGGTTGTAAGTTTTACAAGGACAAGAAGAGCAATGAGGAAGCGATGGCCCAATTCTTCAAAGATGACGAGCGAAAGAAATTGATTAAGATGGAAAGTTGGGGCTATGAGTGCAAGTCCCTCAAGAAGATATGGGAGAATGTTCCAGAGGTGAATATGAGCTATGTGAATTTGGAAGGTAGGTTTACTACTATACTAGGTCACCATTTCACTCTTTTAAATCATTCCAGCCATGGGTTGTTTATTTTCTTTCCATTTTTTATGTTGTCTTTCATGGAGGTTTTTGTTTATGCTCATTTAAAAAATTGAAGGGCTTTGGTCCTCCATGAGGGTCTCATTCTTTTAATCATGGAGCATGTTAGAGCTCGTCTCCTTGCCCTACCCCTGTTATTAAGGGCAAGGTGAAGTTTTTGGTTCGTCTGGCTCAGATACCACCATTGCTGAAGAAGAGGAGTGGGAAGATTAGGATGATGCTGGATCCCCATACATTGAGGCTACCTCCTCGAAAAAGAGGAAGAAGGGTAGCCTTAAAAGAAATCGAGCAACTAAGCGCCTTGTTCTTTCTGACAATGAGGATACAAAAGTGGGCTCGGACGAGTCCTCTCTTAGGAATGTGGATTTGAATGTTGGCCAGGGAGAAGCTGAAGGTGGAGTTAATGAGGAGGGTTCACAAGAGAATTTATTGGCTATGAAGAACAAGCATAAGCTGAGGAGGGTGTCCAAACACATTTCCAAACTGAAGAACCAGGCCTTGAAAGTTTTAACAAAGAATACCAAGGTGATTTGTGAGGAGAAGGCTTTTGGTGAAAAGGCGTTGGAAATTGATGACTCGCCGGCTCATACCACACCCAATGAGGACCTACAAGAAGAAAATAAGGGCCAAGATGAGGAGGATGCTGAGAAGAAGAGTGCTAAGTTGGAGCCTCTAAAGGTAAATCCCCTTTTTGAGGACTTTTCTTATCTAAATGGTGATTCTACCTCAATGTTTGAGTTGCTCGACATGGCTAGGGTTGGGGCCACTGGAACTTTCAAATTAGCTAAATGGACTCTTTAGGAGTTTAATAAAGTCAACATTAAAATAAGGGGTTTGAAGGAGAACTTGAAGAATGTTTTGAAAAGTTCTGTGTCAGATATTCTGATCAAAAAAATTGTGGACCTTGAGGGTTCCTTCCATGATTTCAAATCTTTGTGTGAAGAATGATTGGTTGGTTTAGAAGCCAAGATTTTGGGCACTAATGTGGACATAAAGAAGCTTCTCCATGCATGCCATATTTCTGTAAAGAATAGCATGGTCTCTTTGGAAGTCCTATTCCGAAAGATTAGTGAGCTCAAGGAGGACCAATTATACTTTTCTAAATTAATGGAAAAAGAGCACTTGGCCAAGGGCAAAGGAAAAAAAGGTGTGAAAGATTATAGTAAAGGCCATGTTGTTAAAGGGTTTGTTGATTGGAAAAAGTCCTTTAAAGCTGAGAAGAAAGTTGGACATTATTGAATTGCATAGGAGACAGGAGCATGAGGTGGTCAACACCTTTAGCAGTATGAAATAGTGTTTTGATCTCTTTGTCTGTTGTTTACTTTCTATTGGGTTTTAGTTTTCTTCCTGTTGTTTTGTTGTTTTGATGTTGTTGGGTGCTGCTGATGGCTTACTATTTTACCTCTCATGCAACACTCTATCTATTTTATTTTTTTGGGTTATGGTATGCTACTGTTATCTTGCTATAGTATCTTTTAAGCAACATTTTGTATCTTAAGATGTAAATTAAGGGTCTCGGGTCCATTCAAAACTTGTTTCTACCGTATAATCAAAACGATTATCTTTAGAATATAACCTTGCTTACAGATCTAGTGTGTAAGTCCCTTTGTTAAAATAGTTTCACAACGAACTCTAAGTAAAGCTTGCATGGTCATTCCCTAACTAATAAAGCCTTGGGATTATCAAATTATATCTCATGATTTGATTTTCTTTCAAGAGAGGTAAAGTTCTTTGTGAATTTTATTTGTGTAATGTGTGACTAACATCCATATTAACATGTATAACTTGCAGTTAGGTTATGTCTATGATGCGATTGATGGGAGTTCCTTTGAGGTAAAGAGTATGGGAAGTTTCTAATTTATATTCTTGATTTTCTCTTTATTGAGTTGTTAGTTGGCTTAGGAGATCACTTGTTGGATGATTTTGTGGCAGTCATCCCAATATTGATATTATCAAAAGATGGGTTCTTTGCGTCTAGAAACTTAGAGGCTAGGTTGAGGTAACTGTTATGTTGAATGTTTTTTTTCTTTTTTCTTTTTCTTGTGTAGAGGATTTTTCTAGGATCCTTCTAGACGGACCTTGTTTTTTAGCATGAATGACCTTTGTCTCAAAATTGGTCTCTTTGTTTTAGCCCAATGATAGATACATTCAAGTTTTCTATTTGGGTTTGTTTGCCAAGGCTATCTTTGGAGTATTAGAATGAAAATATTTTTATGACTATTTCTAATTCTTTTGGCTAATATTGTGCTACTGATAATATCACCATATTCATGAAGCATTTTATGCACTAGATTTTTTGTGTTTGTGGAGAATAACCAAGTGCTCCCCACTCAATTACCTTATCTTCAAAAATTGGAGATTGGGTGCAACAAATTGAATATGAAGACTCTTCAATTATTTTTTATTCTTGTTGTAAAGTGGGACATGCCTCCACTATTTGCTTGAGAAATAAGAAACAATACTTTGTTTGGAAGAAAAAGGTAAAAATTCCATCTTTTGTGGTGGATTCCATTACTTCTTTTGAGGAGATTCAGAAAGAAGATAGTAAAGAGAAAACCCCTATAGGTTTTTTGATGATGAACACCTCTTTCAAAGCTTCAAGGTTGGAAGATGGATTTTCATATGGTCTTGTGACTTTTCTTGTTCTGAAGAGACAAATATTTGGGGAGAAGGATCATTGTACTATGATAAAGCAAAAATATTTGCAATAATTTTTTCAACCACCCCGACTTTGGGTTGGTTGGTTGGTTTCTATCAAGTTTTGTAATGTTTTTTCATGTGTTGTCTCTTAGTTGTTCCACTTGGTTGTTCTTTGGTGTCTAATTACATGTTTCACGCTCTTTCCATCTCTTTGTACAAGGTTTTGGGCTCTTTCAAAACATAACTTACCTAATAAAAGACAATAAATCAACATTTAAAATATTAATTTAAAAAAACCTTACGACTACTTTATCTTTAACCTAATATCACCTCAGTTATATATTATATATACATAATTAATTAGAACATCACTTACAATTATAAATTTGTACTAAATATTTAAGGGCTAAGAGTTAAAAGCAATGAAAGAATTACAATATTATCTACATACTTGGAACATTATATAAATAAAAATTATTTGATTTAATAATTTTCTATAGAAAACTTCTAATTTCCACTTGATTGATTTGCATTGATAGATTATAATGATATCTTCTAATGAGTTGGTAGTCGAAAATTTAATATATAACAATTAGTTTATGAAGATCAATTTTACAGTTTATGGTTTTAAGAAAATGGTTATCTTATAATTTGATAGAAAATTTATTATTTGAGTTGCACTATAAGTATATGTTGATGGAGAATTTAATATTTGATCCACCTTATAAAGTATGGATTGATGGGAAATTTCTTATGACCACAAACTTGTAGATTGATGAAAGTTTTAGCCTCTAATTTGTCATTGTAAGTATAGAGTAATAAAAAAAATTAGGATTGCTATTTGAATTATGCACTAATAAAAATTTAGTATTGAAACATAAAATTTTTATATGAAAAAATGCAACGAACTCCAAAATTTTAATATCTATTATGAAAAAATTAACCTATAATATTATATTTCTCTATAATGAATTTGCAAGAAGAATTGATTGAATTTTTAAGGAAACATTTATTATAATATACCCTAGTATTAAGAAACATTTTTTTAATTTGTTAAAACCAAATCTTAATCTTCATACATCAAATTCTCGTGTATTACTTTTCTTAAATTAGATTTATTTATTTTCAAATCGAATTTGATAATTGCTATATTTAATTTTCTGCTCTTCAAATATAATAAAATATTTCAATCCTTGATATTTATCCATTTTTCTTACTTGTTTTGCAAGATCTATTAATGCATTCAAACCATTGATAATCATTACTATAATTTCATTTCATTATCATTAATACTATTCACATTTTAATTATTTATTCAAAAACTGTAAAATAATATATCCAATATACTTAAAAATACACTCTATTTAAATATTCTAAGATTGAATGATCAACCCATCAACAAAATATTAAAAAATTATTATTAAAAATTACCTTTGACTATTAATTAAAATATTATTTAAAAATAACCTATAAATTAGGCTTGTGCCATTTAGGTGGGTCTTAATTTTTAGATTGCACCACTATCAAATGGTGGACCAAGCAAGCTGACAATAACAATCCAACCATGTTTTGAGCCCCACATCTTTTCACTAAAAAACAATTCTTCTAGTGACCTCATTTGAGTATACACACCAGTCACCTTTGTTTTCACCAATGTTTAAGAGTTCATACCCATCAAGAAAACATGATTTGATGTATTCACAAATATATTGGACAACAATAGATAAAACAAATGATAGAAAAGATTTTAGAGTATCTTTATATATATTTTTTCATTAGATTGGGAACAAGTCTACATCAAAGAAGCACACTTAGAGCAAGACAATAATATGAAAAGACAAGAACAAATGGCATGTGTTGCCATTATGTATTTTAATGTATACTCATTTTTCAATAGATAATTTGTGACGTTGAATTTTTATTATATGTTTGCTATATTTCAATATTAAAAAATATGAGTCATGTCAAGTGGTGTTTAATCTATTAGTAAAATTGAATGGTTTATAAAGAATCCAACAAAATAAGTATTGTTAAATATAAGGTCTTAGTTGTGATGTTTTAAAGAGACAACGGTGAAGTCATACTCCAAATAAGTTTAATAGAATAGATACCTCTCAATCCTTAATCTTAAACCAAAAAATAAGTATTCATACACTTTATAATTTGAACTGCTAATTTTGCCAATAGTGGCATAGTATGATGGTTAAGTTGTGTTTTTCTTTCCATCAGGGTTCAAACCCCACTCAGGTGTAATTGTTGAATGTTTAAATTGGGGATGAGGTCCCCTATTTGTGACCTCACCGGTTCATAGCACCACGTCAAAAGCGTTTACCTCTTAAAATAATAATTGAACTGCTAATTCTAACAAATTACTAGAATAAATTAAAAAACTATTATCCTAAGGTAAGATTTTATAAAGAATAAGCTTTTTTGGTATTTGGTTGTCACTTTAGATAGTTTAGGTTGTGAGTTGGATTCCTATTTTATCTACAGTATGAATGAGTATCTGATTAAACACTACTCAAAAGATTATTAGTAAAAAAACGAAAACTCTATCCATTAACCACTGTTCGAAAGATTATTAGTGAAAAAACAAAAACTCTATCCATTAAACACTGCTCACAAGATTATTAATGAAAAACCGAAAACTCACCCTATAAAAAACACTATTCTGGGCCATCACATTAAACCCTAAATTCCTCTTGATTAATTTTTTTTTGGTTGTTCCAAATTTAATGAATGATTAATCTTTTGTCTCTCTCAACCCACTAACAAACACATGGTGTGTGACGACATGTGAGGGATCATTTTTTGGAGGTTTATAAATGATTGAGAATATATTATAGAATACCTCATATCATCTCCATCTTCCCCACTATTCCAATAACGAATCATATCTAATTTAATTCCATTTTTTATGTCGATCAAAGGTCAAAACGATGAAATGAAATGTCGGAAATGCAAAGCATATGTGTGACGTGTAAACTTACACAACCCATAACTTACGCGATTGGAACTTAATTCTTAAAAATAAATAATAATATTAAAGCCAATTTCAATGAAGGGAGCAATTAAGAACTAAAGGACAACCAAGTCAATTGATATGTCTAGAAATTTGTTTATTTATGGTATTTTTGATTTATTTTTTACTTTAGAATTGTTTAATATAGTTATATTTTTAATAAATAGTATAATTTTATATTTATGGTATTTTTGATTTAATTTTTACTTTAGAATTGTCTAATATAGTTATATTTTTAATAAATAGTGTAATTTTGTATATTTACAGTTTTGTAATAATATGATTTTTCATATATTTGTATATATCGATGTATTTTAATTTATCATGATATTTATGATTATAAGTATTTTAGATATCATCTTTTATAAAGACATGATGATTTGTTTATCCGAGATCATTTATGTGGTTGCAATGTCAAGCATATAGGTATGGATTTGACCACTATTTTTCTAAAATTAAATTTTAAGTTTAGTTGACCTCACCTATTCTACTAGCTATTACGAATTGACAAAGCACACATATGCGTTTGCATTTAAAGACTTTCATATGCATCTATCTCTCATCCTCTCACATTCAATCACTTTCCCATCTTAAAAAATATTCAAGGAGCAACTAATAGCAAGACACTTTAGGTTGGTGCATTAAAAAGAGTAATGACAGTGCATACATCATTCTAGGGTATTTGTTTATTGTTGTTGATCTTTCACAACTTTTTTGAGGTTGACTTAGGTGAACATGTTCCCTTGGAACCCAATGATAATCCTCTAAAGATATTTTTAAATAGTACTAGTCTATGTTATTATAAGAGTGAAAGGTAAACAAATATTAACTAGGCAAGTTGCAAGATATAAGTACACACTAAGCATGATCAAATTTATGCACAAAAAATACATGTATATACTCTAAAAATATCATAACCAATAGACTCAAACCTCAAAAAGAGTTTAGGTCTACCCCATAATCTAGAGCAATATACTAACAAAGAGCTAGCATTCCCAAGTCAAATACAATTTAGAACTCAATGTCATATCAAAGATTATTCACTTTTATCATAGAATTAAGTACTCCTATTTATTGTATTTTTAATCTATTATATTAGTAGTAATTATAGAATTATCCAGACTCACAATGCATGCTTATTAATCTATAGATTATTTGGTGTCGAGTTGTATGTGTGAATCATTTGGTTAGCCTAGATTAATCTTAATGAATGTTTATTTCCCTTTACATTCTTACTGAATCTAGTTGAGCCTACACAACCTAATTTCTTCCTAGGGTTTTCAAATCTATACTTTTCTAATTTTACATCTTGTTTCTAGATTTGATTTTCCTTTTCACTTTTTTCTCCATTGCATTTTTAAATTGTTGTATCCTTTATTATTAGGGTTTTACACACCCTTAGCTACCATATTAGGGTTTTCTTTTAGATCTAATATATCACTATTGTTTCTAATTTTACAATCTAAAAGTACACTTTTGAGCTTCATAGCTTTATGTTTTGTATATGCCATGAGTTACTCTAGATCCTAATCTTCTATTGTGAAGCTACGTTTGTCTAAATATTCTTATAACTACTCCATCCACTAGGATTGAGATCCATACTAATGTTTGTATTGAGAACAATGAGCTTTATGACCATTTAGATGCTCATGTGAATAACCAAGAGTTTGCAAATAAACTTGTTAATTTGGCCACTATAAAAAATCCTACATAACTAACTAATATGTTTCATAATTTGTTCATCAATGTCATTTGGATTATAGACTTTGTAAGTAGTTTGTGTTAATATTTCCTCATCTATTGTGACTTGTGCATCTTATTTTGGTTCTATTTCTACCATGACAAGTATCCATCATTATTTGTACTATCACTACTCACCCTCAATACTATTACCAGTAATTTCCCACCATATAACTTCTATCCTTTTTCCACATACCCTCCCTTCTATTTCCTAGCTTTTCACTTTACACCTCCCAAAATAACTATTACCTAAATGATGTATTACACTTTTATGCCTCTTTCAATTACCATTAATAAACCTACAACTTCCCACTTAGTCATGCCACTTCCATGTCTACTACTATATCCCATACTTTAAATATCCTCAATTATACATGTCATTTTCCTAGGCTATCACCCCATCCACCATTCTTACCTACCACACACATTTTTATATGCACCATAGTGGCCCCCAATATTGTTTTAAAAATAATTACAGTTATTCAAATTAAATTTGTTCTTAAGTTAGGAACATATTTTAAGTATTATTTATAGCATCCCTCATCCCCAATCCTTTTTGAATAGAAATATTTTAATAATTATCTATGATGATTTAATTGAAATTTCAATAAATAGATTTTTGATTATTTTTTAATAGTTTATGTAGGAAGGTTTATTTTCATTTTTTTACTTTCCTTTTGGTCTTTCTTGTTGTTGTTAGCTTATGTAAACCTACTTGAAGGTTTCAATGTTCCAAATGGGATTTAGAATTTTAGTCATGCTTCTAAATGTTTAAAAGTTGTCTCAAAACTCTCATGAGCTACTATGATGAATTCACATTTTAAAAAGTTACTCCGAATATTTTTATTCAGCCTAATATAAGATCTATGTATTAGTTTACTACTTTAGGGATTGTGTATTAATACATTGCTACAAAAGGACTAGTTTTAAGTGTTTATCTCTTGGTATTTGGGTCATGATAAAAAAACATATTAAAGAGTTGCTTTTGGTATTAATATATTGGAGCTAATATGATATCCTTATATCTTGAATATATATTTTTTCTTAATTTTCAATTGTATCATTGAATGTAAAGGGATTTTAATTTCCAACTTGGTGGCATGGATCAAGCTACCAAATTGATCATAGTTTCCTTCCAAAGTGTGATGGTTATGGAGAGATTTATGTAAAACAAAATTACACATTGTGTCTAATTTTATGTGGCTTGATATTCCTCCTATCACACCTTCTAAAATTAATTATTGGTGATGATCAATGAAATGGAATTTAACCTACATGGGAAGAATTGTTCTTTTCGTTTTAGGTTGTTTATCTTCTTTTTTTGTTTTTATTTCTTTTTTGTCGACTCCATGACTGCATGGAGATAATTTTCCTACCACTTTGTTGTTTGAATCTTGTTGTGGATGTTGGGAAACTATATTTTTTACACCTTGCATACTTTCTAATGTAAAATTAATATTTATTTGTGGTGAACCTAGGGAGTATAAGGATGTGTGCATCAAATGGACTAGACATTCTTCGGGCCTCTTTGTATGTTGTATGTAACATTAGGATAAATATTTAATGTGGGTTACACATTGGAAAAATATTTAATATTAGAATAAAAATATTACCAAAAAGTAAATGAGGGGGATATGGTTTTGTAAGCTCATGGTATTAGGATGATGGTTTATTCGATACCACTTGGTGGTTTTGTGCAAGGTCCTATAAAAGAAAGCACATGAGTAGTTGTTGGGATTGGTTGTAATTTATATTGAGCTCTCCTATAAAGTGCATATGTGAAGCATGACTTGGGATGTGTGGTTGCATGGTTACCCATTTTTCTTAGATACATGGAGGATGCATAGGAGTAGCTTGATATTTAAGAAGGATTCACATAGTCTCTATACATGTATTATAATATTTTCATTGTTGAATAATACATTGAGTGTGGATTCTTTTGGAGGGTGGGTTTTTCCTTCATGATAGTTTTCCTAGGGTATATATTGTGTAATCTTGTGAAATTTATTTGATATTTACATTATGGTTATTTTATAATATTGCATATGTTATTTTCTCTCATAGGGTTAGGTAGAAAATAGTGTAATCAACTTGGTGGAGTTCCTAACAAGTGATATTGAAGTTTTGGGAGGAGATCTCCAAAGTATTTCTAACCCTTTATGATTGGAATCTTATGCATATTTAAATTCATAGTCTTGTAAGAAAATTAAAATATTGACACAAAATAGTTACCATCTTTTTTTTTGATACACAAGTTGTATTTTTATTGAATTATAAAGATTTAGGCTACAAACGTCTGCCAACGCAGGATATATCCATCTCCTTCAACCTCCATGCAATATAGTCAAAACACCCGAAAAACCAAAAACTTTTAGGAAAGACATTCACCTACCAACCCATACAAACACTACTGCCATAAACAAGATATACCAACAGGGCTGCCATGGCCAACATCACCTCAAAAACTCCCACCTTTGAAAGAAAGTAAACTAACCTAATTAACCAGCCTAACCTAACTAGACTTACAAAAAATGGTTTAGCTCCACAAATTCCTTGGAATTGTTTACCCATTCCACACCCCCAGTAGCCAACAACCCAAAAAAATTCTTCAAAAACTCCATTGCTACCACCGCCATCATCTTGTGCTTCATGAGTGTCGGACCGCTCAAGTCAAGCAGGAACAGGTATAATTTAATTGCCTCATCTGAATCCTTAAGAAGCTCTAGGTCGCAGGGACGTAGAATCCCTCTTCCAGCCACTACTCCACTTAGAATTTCATCAATCCCTTCCACCAACTCCTCCCTGAATATTTTTTCCATCAACAATTTTGTCATGGCTTTCTCCACTTGGTTGTCCAAGAGAGAAGCCAAGAATCTGGAAGAAATTTGTAGATTATCTCTGCCATATTCTTTATTTGACAAATGCCTGACACCTAGGATCATTTTGATCGCCACCACCACCAAAGGACCATTGTTGAGAAGGACCCTTATCAAACGCTGGTCCGTTATTGCTTTGAAAGTGGTTTTTCAGACTGATGACTTCAGAGAGATTGAGGTGTCTGCCCTGAACCTAGCCAGCCCCTCTACCGACACCTCAATCATAAATTTGGAGCGCTTGGCCATCGACACCAAGCACAAACCATACACTACCAGAAAGAAACAAGCACCATCCATAGCCAAATGCAAATAATGAAGCAAATCACCTTACTCGGACTTAAAGCTAGCCCGACATGAATTAATTCCAAGTACTTAGCGGTCGCCACCTCCGCTAATAAGGACTCTCCAAATGTGTCAAAAACCTGTCGATAGGAATAGGTCCATCATCCCAAAGCACCCTAACTGGCCTCAGAAAGGGCGATTATACCTTGCCATCAACAAACGTTTTGACACGAAGAGACGTTTCCTGCCATCTCCAGCTCATGTGAGCCCGCCCATGCACGACACCCAATCCACCTCGCCAGACATCGTGGCACATCTGCCACGCCCCCTCCGCCAGGTTGGAGGGGTGCCCACCCTACCACCCACAAGCCTTAGACCCTATTTACTCTTATTTCTTTGAGATCCAGACCCACAACACCCAAGTTGGAAAGATAATCTGCCTTTGAATTCCCTTCTCTGAAAATGTGATTAAACATTACTTGCTCAAAATTCTCAATCAGCTCCAAAGTCGCATCCAACATCTCCCCTAGCTTCCAATTTTGGATCTGTTTAGACCTTAAGGCATTAATTACCAGTAGAGAATCCACTTCTACTATTATTTTCCTCACCCACAATTCTTTGTAGAGATCCAAGCCACAAAGAAGGGCTTGAAACTCTGCAACATTATTTGTGCCTTCTAGAAGGGATCTTGCTAATTTACCCAGAATCAACCCTTTATAGTTTTTTATAATGTATCCCACCCCTGATGGGCCTGGATTCCCCTTCGATGCTCCATCAAAATTCATTTTAACCCAACCATGGTCCGAAGGCAACCGAACGACCTTGCTTCTCTCCTTCGTGGAAGTTGCGCTCCCAGTTCTTCCACCAGACGAAGCTTTGATTCCAAATCATTGTTTAAAGATCCATGAGTCCCAGAATGAGAAGTTCCCTTTTTTTGAATTCAACTCCTCCACTCTAGAATTGAAGAGTTCTACTGTGCTTACTTCAATTTTACATTGAAACTTGGGAAGTGACATTTTTTCTCTTGAAAAATGTGTTTATTGTGCTCCTTCCATATTTCCCAAAGCACTATTGACGAGCTCGCAACCCATAAATCGCCAAAAAATGAGTTTCTTAAAGGAGCAGGCCAGGACTTTAACAAGTCAATCAACTTATTAGGAAGAGTTGGAAGTGACATTTTTTCTCTTGAAAAATGTGTTTATTGTGCTCCTTCCATATTTCCCAAAGCACTATTGACGAGCTCGCAACCCATAAATCGCCAAAAAATGAGTTTCTTAAAGGAGCAGGCCAGGACTTTAACAAGTCAATCAACTTATTAGGAAGAGTTGATTTCCATTGAAGTTTCACACATAACCACCTCCAAATACCCTATGAAAATTCACAATTCAAGAATAGGTGATCCATAGTTTCTTCAACTTCATGGCATAACAGGCATCTTGATGGGCCATAGTATCCCAAATTGGAAAATCTATCCCCTGTGAGAAATCTTCCTTGAGCCGTTGCCCAAGTAAAAATGCCTGCCTTAGGGAGACAAACCTTATTCCAACATAAGTCGATTGGAAAACTTCGAACCTCCACCCCCTCATAAGCCAACATAGCATAACCAAGTTTTGCGGAGTAATTCCCATTAGGAGAAGCATTCCACCTCAAACTATCCCGCCCTTGCCTCCTCCAAACACGCCTTTTCTTCATCACTTGCTCAAAAGCTTCCACTTCTTGGTCTTGCAGAATTAGTTGTCTGATAGACTTCCACTTGTATACACCCTCCTCACCCAAAGAAGTGACCTCAACGCAATCTTTTACCTTTGCTCCCCATGCTTGAACTGTCCTTTCCTAGACAAGAGCTAGTGTTGGATCCTCCACCAAAATGGGTAGTCCTTCCCAAGGGTCCTCCCAAAACAATGCCTCACCACCATCTTTTATTTCCCAAGTCAAATAGTCCAAGATTAAATCTCTTGAGCTTTTTATGAAGTTCCAAATACGAGACCCCGAAGGGAGGGACTTGGCAATTAAAAAATAGGCTGGATTATTATCCAGATACTTAGCCTGAACTAATCTCACCCATTTTAGTTCAAGATGAGATTGGATCGTCCACGCCAATTTAGCCCCTAAAGCCTTATTCTGAAGAAGAATATTTTTAAGCCCAACCCCATCTTTCTCCTCTCTTCCACATACCTTTTACCATTTGATGAGGGGAAATTTCTTATGTTCCGAATTTGCTTTCCAAAATAAATCTTTCATCACTCTATTTAAGGATTTTCCAGTACCTACAGACATCGACAGACAAGACATCATAAAAATAGGGAGAGCTAAGATCACCGATTTGAGCTTAGTTAGCCTTCCAGCCCAAGACAACCACTGATTTTTCCAAGAGGAGAGATGCTCCTTACACCTTTCATACAGGGAATTCAAAATACTCCCATTTTGAACACCCTTAGCTAGAGGGATGCCCAAATATTTACATGGCAATTATCCCTTCTTGAATCCCAATACTCTCAGGATCTGCATTACACTCAAGCAATTAGTATTAAAGAAAAAAACCTCTGACTTTACAACACTAACTTCCTAGCCCGAAGCAAGAGAATATTTATCCAAGATTCCTTTCAATCTGCTAGCTTCCCTAACCGAAGCCACACCAAACAACATTGTATCATCAAAAAATTGTTGATGTGTAATAGAAGGAAGGCTACTTGTGACCTGAAGCCCCTCCACCCACCCACACCTTCTTGCTTCTTCCAATGAACACCCCAACACTGAACTGACATGATTATAAAAAGAAAAGGTGACATTGGATCACCTTGCCTTAGGCCCCTAGAAGCCGTGAAAAATCCTTTTGATGTCCCATTCACTAAAATAGAGTATCATGGACTTGCCACCCAACCAAAAATCCAATCCAACTAGCAACTCTGAAAACCAAATGCCTCCATTACTTTGAAAAGGAAGCGCCAATTTACCTTGTCGTATGCTTTCTTGACATCCAATTTCAAAAGCATTGACAACTTATTTGTTTTTTGGATTGAATGGATCGCCTCCTAAGCTATAATCACCCCATCTAGGATCGCCCTTATAGGGAAAAAACCAGTCTGCTCATCTGAAATAATAGTAGGAAGAATCACCTTAAGTCTATTTGCCACAACTTTGGCTACAATTTTGTAGAGAGTATTACAGAGGGAAATTGGGTGAAAATCATCCCAAGATTCAAGCTTTTCTTTTTTGGGAATGAGGGAAATTAAAGTAGTATTCATCTCCTTTAGGACTGTACTTGATACCTTGGAATCTTCAATTACTTCTAAAAATTCCTTTCCCACAAATGCCCAACACTTCTGAAAGAAAGTAGCCAGAAAACCATCTGACCTAGGAGCCTTCTCCGACTGTAAATCAAATGTTGCAACCTTTATCTATTCCTCTGAGAATTTGGCATTCAAAGACTTTGCTTGAGCAGGAGAGACCAAATTTGGGATATTCCTTAAGATCGTCTACTGAGCCTCCAGATTGGAGCCATCCCAATCATTAAGGAGGTTTTAAAAGAAGGAAATTGCTGAAGATTTGATCTTAATAGGATCCTCCACTAGATGCCCATTTTTATCTTTTATACAGGACACCCTATTTACCTCCCACCGGGCCTTGGTGGGTTATGGAATAATTTTGTATTCCTGTCCCCTGCTCGCAACCACAACTCCCTTGATTTTTGCCTCCAAAAATTTTCATCCTTCACCAAAGAATCATTAAGCTTCTTCGTCAACTCCTTTTCCCTCTCAAAATGAACATCGTCCATCCCATTCTTGAAAATATCTTCAGACAAACCATCTAATTCCTTTTCTACTTTAAGCCTTTCTTCAAAGATATTCATGAAACTATCCTTGTTCCATTACTTCAACTTTTGCTTTATGTATTTCAGTTTAATTACTAGATTAAACATTTTGGATCCACCCGGGTTGCATTCTCTCCACCATGACTCTAACAGATTCATAATGTTATGATCTTTAAACCACTTCATTTCAAATTTGAAGGGACACCAAACATGCTCCTTTTCACCATCAATTTGTAATTGAACCGGGAAATGATCTGAACTAGCACCTAAATTTATTCTACTGTCCAGCTTGAATGGGAAAGACCCCAAATTATCCCTGAAGAAAAATCTATCCAATTTTTCTGCCATACTACAAAACTCCTTTCTACGATTCGTCAAAGTGAAGCAGTTGTTACCTATTTGAATCTCCATCAACATGTTTCTCTCAACAAAGCTCTGAAAGTTGATCTGTGACTAGAGAGCTCGACCCACACCACCTCGTTTATCTTCCAAATGCAAGATGGCATTAAAATCACCACCCAAAATGCAAACATCTTGGTTAAAGCTATTCATTACCGCATCCAACTCTTGCCGAACAGTCCTTTTATGAACTCACAAAGAAGGTCCATAGACATTAATAAGCATAAATTGAAGATTTGATAACAAGATTCTTACCCTGTAGGTCAACCAATGTCGACTAGAAGCCAATTCTTTAACCAAGATAGCTTGGGGCTTCCAAATGATTAATAGACCTCTCGAAGCCCCTTCAGAGCCAACACCCAATCATTTCCACTGCTTGAGTTTTCTGTTGAACACTACCAAATCCTAGTCACCTAATTTTGTTTCTTGGAAGAGACAAATATCCACCTGACAAGTTTGCAGATGGTGCCTAATAAGACACCATTTGTTAGGAGAATTTAAGCCCCTAACATTCCAAGTTAAGAGCTTCATTGTTGTTTAGGAAGAGCATCACTCTTCCCTACTTTCATCATTGAATCAATTTTATTCTGGCCATTTGCATCCTCGTCCCACCTACGTTTTTATTGATTTGAAATCCTTCCTCTCTTCTTGTTCTCCCCACAATCTGGCATTGTTTTGGTCATATCCCTTTGTTGGATACCCAATTTCACCCTAAAATCTACCAAATCCTATGTTATTTTCCTTTTCTTCCCTGATTGAGGGATTAAAAAATCCAAGCCCTCTTCGACCCCTCCTTGAAACTCCTCAAAGTCTATTCCTTCTGGCTGTCCTTCCTCTGTTAGAACCCATGAGCTCACTTTAGTAGGCTCCGCAAGAACAACCAATTCCTTTCCAACTTCTATAAGAGAGTCAAGCTCCACATTTCTACAATCTCCTCCTAATAATTCCAGTGCCTCTGAAATCTTGCCTTCTATAGCCACATTTTTTTCTACCCACTGCTCCACGTCTTCATGTTTTTTGGCCGTGTCTTGTGGGCTTGAGACATTATGTGGAGGTCTATATTTGACCCTGGACTATCTTCTTGTTCCTTATCTTCATTAGCTTGAACAACCTTCAAGGGCTTCTCTGTTACAACATCAGTAGAAATACCTACCTTATTGGAAGGATTTACCTTATGCCCTATATTCTCCCTCCTGAGAGGGCTCTCTAACACCGAAGAAGAGCTGGATTTCCCTACCTTCTTGAGGGACGTTCGACTACCCATAGTATGCACAAGATTGTTGTGTGTGAAAGAGTTGTGTTCCAGCTTCCATAGTCATTGATGAGTTCAATATCTTCCCATATATGCCTCACTGGGTTGTTCTCAATGCATATCCTCACATAAGATTTAGACTCGCCCACCTTCTTTCGTTCCTCTGTGCAAACAAAAGTCCCCAGAAGATTCCCAGTCTCCTCAACAATGTTTGTAGCCCAATATTACAAAGGGAGATTAGGAAGACCATACCAGTCTTGAGTAGTCTCCAAGACATGCGTATTTGGGTTAAAGCCAACCTTCCAGTGCCTCAAATAAAAACCACAACCGTCTAGAACCCAAACACCGTCCACAATCTCATCCCTTAGTTCTCTGGTCGGACAGGTTATCAGGAAGAAGCCATTTCTGAGAGTTTTGAACTGAAGGTCCTGGCCCCATCTATCTTTCCACCATTTAGCCAAAAAATCCTAGTTCAGAGACGCACCATACCATTTACCAATCAACCACAAATTTTATAGTCGTAGAACTTCGGCATGGAGCTTAATAGAGCTTACCACTAGGGTAGCTCGACCCCCCGAGATTCTATTATCATTCTAAGAAGCGACTTGATGGGAGTCTCCACTCTGATCATCTTCCCTAACCTCCTCCCATTCCCGCTCCCCCTTTTTCCTTTGCCAGACCACCCTGTTTGGGCCATTTCTCTTGTTAGGGTTTCAACCCTTACCGGATCCCTCCAACCATGGTAGAACACCAAAAGTTCTATTCCTTCCATCTTGTTGATGAGGTCTCCTAAAGGAAACATTTCTATATTCCCCTCTAACTTGGTGACCCCTAGAAGCCAGATCTTCCTTTCAGAATTGATGGCCATCCCGACCACGTGCTTCTATCTTAGGGTCAAAATGATTCAAAGGTCGGGCCCATCTATCTGGCTACAAAATGCCATCAACATTCACTTGACGAGAATCTCTGTGAGCCTCCTATCCTCTTCCTAAATGCCGCCCTGCACTAGACCGTTGCAAATCGCCATGACTGTTGCAATTCACCATTTTTATTTTTTATTCTCTAATAAAAATATATATTAAGGTTTAGGCATTAGTTTTTGGCACTATAGGCAAGAAGCCCCACCAGTTCACCAAGGAGTCTCCCCTTAACACCAGGGTAAGAAAACTCCATTGTTGACGCGGTAGAGAGCGACCCCACGAGGTTTGAACCTTGGTTGTTGGCTCTACATGCAAGAAGCCCCACCATTTCACCAAAGGGTCGCCCCTCCAAAATATTTTTCATCTTGGGATAAACTAACTATCAAATTTATATTATACTTTTTTCATTTTAAATTCTCATGCCAATCAAATTTTACTAATCCTTTGATTATTACCTGATGAATATAATTAGGAGACAACTCATATCTTGCTTTACATGGGATTAATGCTTATCTGTTAAGAGAATTTGGCACTCTTTTGAATGAGTCTTAGTTTTGACTAATCTATTTATAAGTATATCATTCATTCCATTTAATTTTCCTATATCTTATTGTGATTGAGTTCCTTGAGAAGTACTAGGGAAATTTTTTATTTAGACCTAATTTAGACTAAACATCCTTCAAAATATGACCCTCTCTTATGTAAGCTCCCTTTTCAATTTGGGTAATATCCAATTCAACTATAATTTATTTCTAATGTTAAAATTATTTGATATTCTTTATTCAACTAATAGAAAAAATATCCTCTAGTCTCCCCACCATCCCCATGGTACCGGAGGGAGTGTTGTGCTAGCATCATTGGTGACACAATTTTTTTTTACTAGGTGCACTGCAGTTTATAGGGGGTAGCTACCCAATTTCGATTCTTGTAGTCTAAAAAACTAAAAAAAAAATAGAAACAACATCCTCACAAACTCTACAAATTTTTGTCACTCTCTACTTATCTATCCACATGGATGCTTTAGTGACAAATCTAGACTTGAATTATACTCATTGATGTGAAGGATGTTGAACAAGACAACTAAGAGGGCGGGGTGAATCAATTATCACCAATATAATTTCTTTCACTATTTACCGAAACTAAACCATTAATCATTTATCTATAAATACAGAAATTGAAAAGTTATCACATAAACATAGAACACCAGATTTACATGGAAAACCCAATAAGGGAAAAACCACGGTGAGGATTAACTCACACTATAGAGAATATCAAAATCGATTACAAAAAGGCTCACTGCCTGGAATAAGGCTCATTGCCTGAAGTAAGGACTCACTATCCATAGGGCTACAACCCAGATGGCTCACTGCCATAGAGATACAAGAGTGATGAACTACCACCAAAAGTGAACTGATGAATTACACTTTTTTGTGCCAGATTCAGTTCCAGATGAAGCTTGGTACAGGTAGTACTGGATATCAGTAATCACTCAATAGTTGTGATCTGATCACACACTTACTGTCTTCGCTTGCTTCACTTATTCAGTTCTTCTATATTCACTACCTTTTCTGCCTCTATATCCTTCCTCGCAAAAACCCATATCTTTCATATATTTTCATATCCCTTTTTATTTCTCTTCTTCCTCATTGTATTCCAAAGAGACATATATGCATATATATATATATATATATATATATATATGTATCATACCCATTAATTAGGTTGATCAAATATCCATAGAGTATTGCACATGCTAAGTTTTCCAAGGTCTTCGAATATCCGAACCAAGTTTGTTACATGGTAGGAACCGGACCTAAAAACCAACATAACGGACCACATATAACGGTCATCTTCAATGGGAAATATCTTCCGGTAAATGAGTCATACATACAATACTATGTTGACATCAATGACAACTTGCTGACATTAATGAAAACCATTTGATGCAATCTTCAATCTCCAACAATCTCCCCCTTTGTCATTAATGGAAACACAAGATGTGAAGAGCCAACAATAACAACTTTCGTAAATCTATCATTTGTTTCACATGCTTTTTTTCTCCCCCTTTGACATCAATGACAAAAGATTTTCAAGAATACCACATTGACTTGTTCTGATTACTCCCCCTATCAAAATTGTTCTTCACAAAAAGTTTTTCCTCTAACTCTTCATCTCTCCATCTATTTATTTCTCTATCTCTCCCTTTTTATTACAAAAAAGATCATCAAAAATGATTCTTTACCTCAATCCTTCTTTCTTTAAAATATTTCCTTGTATTTTTCTTTCAGTTTCAAAAGACATGTTTTTCGGGAATCCACTGCTAGCCTAATGCATAGACAAATAATGTTGTTCTTTTCTATAGAATCAATTGTTTCCAGAAGAGTTATCCAAAATAGCAATATTCTATGCATTGTTCTCAGCATCTTCCAGGAGACCGGAAAGTTGTTCCAATCTCAACTCAGTTATCTCTTTGGGTTTCCAAAAGGTCTTCACAATATTATCCCTTTTTACCATGATGACAACAAGATCAAATTGTAAGGAGTTGATCCTTTTCTTTTGTGTTCCATCCTTGTCATTAAGAACATCATATGTTTTTCCAATAGAGTTCAATTCATGCTCAATAGAATCATTTTTTGTTCTGTAGTTACCAATAACAGTAGGCCACTAGAGACAATAATGTATACACTATTTACACTCTTGATGTAGGTTTTTAGCTCATTTATACTCTCAGTCAACTTCTTCTGTGCATTTTGACATCTTTCTTCCATAGCCAATTGAATTTCATCTTTTTATGTTATTTCACTAGGTGACAGTTCCTTTAATCTGTCTTCAGTCTATTCGATCAATACTTTCGGTAAGATACTTGCCAATTTGCTTTGATCAATATTGTTATGAATTATATAAATGGATAGAGCATCTGTAATTTCATCCTATTCATATGAGGGCTAGGTCAACCACATATCTCCAATCTTCTTTAATCCATCAAGTTGCTCAATAATTTTTAACACTTTTTCTTTAGTGATGTCTTCATCATCATTTGTTGATACTAGATCAAATGTTTATGTAATTTTTGTTTTGTTTTCTTCTCCCTTTTCCTCTATCTTCTTCTTTTTTGTTTTCGGAGGGGAACATGAACTGATTCTTCTTGTTTTCTTCTTTCCATAGGAGGATCCTGATTTAGATATCATAACCGAACTGGAAACCACAACAAAATTCCATGCATTCATTTTGATTTCAAAATATTCTTTGCAGACCTTTTCTTTTTCAGCTAGACAGTTCAAATATCGGTAAACTTGTTTCCCAACAGGTGTAGCTGACTTCCACACAACATTTTATTATTACTGGGTTGATTATGGTGTGAATTATGAGTGCCCTTTGATCTCCTGTTACTCTAGTTAGGGCTTAGAACTCTTTGTTCTTTACATACTTCTTGACTAGAACGGGTCCATAATTGCATAATCCTGTTATCGCTACAATTGCTTCTTTCATGATTTCATAGGTTTTGTCAAGGATCATCTGTTCACCTTGAATTCTACTTAGAATAGCTTGAACAATGTCCACATTCGAAAAGTATGGAAATTTTCTCCAAATGTCTAATCCCTTGTGCACTAGATTCTTAACCATTTGCATTTTCTCAACTAAAAGAGAAGTCTCGAGATTCCTAATCTTTTCCTGATCAAACTTTTCAATCTGTAACTTACTCAATTTCTATAATTCATTGCTCCGTAGATTGAATATCACCATTTCCTTTGACTCCATTACTTCAACCTAGTTCTCCGTACTTTCGCTTGCCAAAAACCTAACTCTTTTACTTCTCGACTTGTTTACTTCAAAATGACTACACAATCTTCCTTATTATTGCTTATTAGGGTTTCATCATAAAGGATAATTTATTGCTTGTGACATCATCATTCGTACTTCAGTCTGTCAGAACCTTCTCCCACCAAAGCTATTAGCCATATTGTGAAATGTCCTACAACCAAAAACAATTTTGCGAATCCTCTGTATTGCTTTTTTTCTATCAGAATTTTCTTCATTGCCTTCATAATGAGAATTTTCATCACTTATTCTTGTGTCATCACATGACACCTCTTATACCGGGGGCTAGATAAAATTTTCTTTGATAGCTCCCCTTGAAGCCATTACTGGATTCAGTTCATATAAGGGGCATCTGCACCAGGTGTAGATACAAGATTCTCTGATTTGTCCTTGTTCTCACGTTCTTCTTTCTTTCTCCTAATCTTTGCCATTTCTATTCTCACTTCTTCTAGATTTAACTTGTCCTTTTGTTCCAGATTCGGTTTCTTCCCAACTTTGTTCTTGCAAAATTTTGAAAAATGTCCTGGTTTGTTGCAAGAGTGGAACACAATCGGTCTTTGATTAAATGAGAGTTTTTGTTCAATTTGTCCTGCACTGGTTGGTCTTGTGTCCGAAAATATTGCATATATAACAGTAACCTTGGAATGAATGAAATCTTCCATCGGTATTGAATATGTTCATCATTGCCCAACTTCTACATTCGACAGATCTATGTCCAAACTTGTTGCACACATAGCATTGTCCAACAAAGAATCCAATATTCTAACTTAATCTATTATGATTCATCATACTTTTGCATTATGTTGCTCTATGTTCAAATTTATTGCATGAGTAACAAAAGCCATTAAAAGATGTGTACCCTTGATTATTAGGTTGTTGGTTAGGTATCCTTTCGGTTTTGATCCTTCAATTCTTGCCTTGATAAGTATTGCTTCTCCTTTGACTATTCATTTTGTTGAGACTTGGGTCAGTTTTTGAGCTTTGTCCTTTTTCGAGTCCTAGACCACCTTTATCCTTTGCAGGATTCTGAGATGAAATCAATTCATCAAGTAATCCCGAGCTAATCTTGAATTTGTCTTCAAAACCTTTTTCCTTTTCCAGATCAATTTTAAGAGTTACTACTTCCTTTTCAAGCTTTTCACATTTTTCTATTTTTTGATTGACAATTTCTTTGCTTTGCTCAATTTCCAATTTTAGACTTTCTTCCACCTTTTTTCTTTCTTCAAGTTTCATCCTTAGATTTTCAGTAGTCTCCTTAGCTTCTTTTAGTTCCTGATAAAATTATTTGCGCTTCAACTTAAACTTCTGGATCTGATTTCTTAGTTTCTAAATACATTCACCAGCTTGCTTGACATTTTATTTTAGATCTTCATTCTCAGATTCTGAGGTCTCTGTTCTCAATTCTTCATCTAGGTTAAATCCCTTCATCATTTGTTCAACTGCCAAGATCTCCTTCAAGCTATTAGACTTATTCCAACGGACCTTTCTCTGATACCAATTGTCGAACATGACAACTAAGAGGGGGGGGTGAATCAGTTGTCACCAATATAATTGCTTTCACTATTTACCAGAACTAAGCCATGAATGACTTATCTATAAATGCAGAAACTGAAAGTTATCACATAAACACAATAACACCAGATTTATGTGGAAAACCCAATAAGGGAAAAACCACTTTGAGGATTAACTCACACTATAAAGAATATCAAAACCGATTACAAAAAGGCTCACTTCCTGGAATAAGGCTCATTGCATGAAGTAAGGACTCATTGTCTGGACTCACTATCCACAGGGCTACAACCCGGATGGCTCATTGCCACAAAGATACAAGAGTGATGGCTTACCACCAAAAGTGAATTGAAATAGTATTGAAATTTCATAGAGAGGCATGTGATTCTCCTAAATCTTATGTGTAGTTGTTGAAGTGTCATATGAACGCATATGTGGATACTAAAGCATGAATGTTCCTAATGAAGGTAAAAAAATCACCATCAAAGTGTGTGATAGTAGGAAAATAGGTGTTTTAGATTAGTGACTAGTTGTTGACTTGGAAGGAGTTGCATTAATTAGTCTATTTAACCATGTGGAATATGCTAGGGAAGTAAAATACAATAAGAATCAAATTGATATTGTTAGAGTAATAAGTTATTATGCTTAATTAATTATATCATACTGGTTAATTAATTAAGTCAGTTATTCCTCTAGTTGCATTAATAATTATTTATTAATTATTAAGTGTGCACACTAGGGTTTCATTTAGGGTTTCCCTTTTAGGGTTTCTTGATCTCCTTCATAAGGATTGATCTCTTTGTAATATTTGAGATTCTCATAATGCATTTTACACTTTGAGGTTTACAGATCTTGTTTGTTCTGAATGTCTTTTGCATGTGGCAGGTGATTGCATGTAGGTGATCTTGGATTCTAACATGGTATCAGGGCTCCAGACCTACAGCTGCCTGTTCGTGATCTGAAGATATGGCTTCTTAGTGAGTTTCAAATGCAAGGGTTTCCATAGGCATTTTTTTTGCAAGATCTGGGGGTAGCCGATTTTTTGGCACACTATGGGCTCAAACGAACATCGCCATCATGTTTGCAGCGCCTCAAAACCTTAGGAACACCTGTCATTTGGTTCATTTTGGTGAACTTGGTCTGGATGGCAAATTTTTTTTACCAGGGAGGCCGTATGGCCTCCCCAGCATGCATTCCGAGGCGGTTTTTTGCACGAAAATTTAAAAAAATGGAAAAAAACGCCATGTTTTGGTTTTCATGCGGTGCTCCCAGTGCAAATCCGCCCGCCACTGGGCGGCCACCAGGCCGCCACCGCTTCGCCGTCGGCGCCGGTGGCTCCCCCTCCAGCTTCGCCAGCCACTACAGCTCCCGTGGGCTCCATCTGCACGCACGTGGTCCTATGGGGGACTAGGCGCTATGCACCCAGCCCCCAGCCTCTTCAGTGCTAGCCGCCAGGTCATATGGGGGACCAGCCCCTCGCGCCCAACACCTGGCCAAACACAGCCCCTCCAGCGATCATATGCAGAATCCAGGGGCCGATTTTTTTTTCGCAGGGGGCCGAATTTTTGCAGCGACGGCCTCTAGGCCATCAATTTTATACTCGTGAACCACTGACGTCAGCGTCTGTACGGCGGTGTTTGTCCCCTTCTAACCCTAGTTTTCTCTAAAGAAGCAGTTTTTTTCTTTTTTGCATAACTTGGGCATACGGTATCGAAATTGGGCAAACGAGATATCGTCGGAAAGCTGGTTCCGAGTACTTTAATTTGGTGCAATTTATTTTACAGTATTTTCCTATTTTACTTCATTTATTGCTGGTTGAAGTCAGATGTTTATTTTATGCTTCCGAGCTCATAACTCTTTGCCACGATCTCCGATTTTCGCTATCTTTGCGGCGTTGGAAAGGTATTGAGGAGCTTTATGTTGCTTTCCATGCACTTTTTTCTGTATCTATCCCAAGTTTTTCGTTATTCCAGATTTGACCCGATGGGTGTTTTGGAGATTACCTGGATATTTTGGCTGTTGGGAGAGTGCCTCTTGCATCTTTGCACATCGTTTTCAGTAATACATCATTCAATAATCGACTGCTGCTTCATAGATTCCAAGGTTGTTCCCGTTTGGAGTTTTCGAGTGTTCTGTGGCATCGGGTCTGTTGTCACATTATGATGATTTCGATATGGTTTCTTGTAGACAGAAGTATCTTTCCTTGCTTGCCAGATTGTGGTTCTAGTGTTACTCTACAGTGTTCTTCCAGTGCTTCTTTGTAGCATGTCATATCATTGTAGGGGGGTTTTGTCCCACTGGTTTTCCTCCTCTACCTCTTTCTTGCATTTGTAAATGGGTACCTGATCAGGCCTAGTTGTCGAGACCCATCTTTGCTTGCATGCATCTTCTTCTAGTGTTTTAGCTTCTTCCTAAGTTCATCTTAAGGGGGGGTGTTAGAGTAATAAGTTATTATGCTTAATTAATTATATCATACTGGTTAATTAATTAAGTCACTTATTCCTCTAGTTGCTTAAGCTAAACTTAGGCACATTAATAATTGATTAATTATTAAGTGTGCACACTAGGGTTTCATTTAGGGTTTCCCTTTTAGGGTTTCTTGATCTCCTTCATAAGGATTGATCTCTTTGTAATATTTGAGATTCTCATAATGCATTTTACACTTTGAGGTTTACAAATCTTGTTTGTTCTGAATGTCTTTTGCATGTGACAGGTGATTGCATGCAGGTGATCTTGGATTCTAACAGATATTACATCCATGGATAAGTATGCATGTTAGACAACCAATCAACTATTGGAATTCCTTGCTTACTACTAGAATATAGAGGATAGAAATTTGGGTAGGTTTTTTAGATGTTTGGAGAGTTTTAAATGTACAAATATTCTCTTCCATTTTAATAACTTATTATTATGGGAGTCAAGTAGCAAGAGAGGGGGTGAAATAGGGAATTTGAGACATTCAAGAGGTTTGATTGTCTTAGGAAGTGGATCTCATTGTTGTTTTTTTATAGAGAAAGAAGGTGTGAGAATTATTGTGTCTATATGAGTAGAGAGGAGGAAGGGGAATACGAATTTTGACATAGTAATACTCTAAAAGGAAATTTTAATCTCATTCTTCTCTTTATATTGATACTGATACGTGACAGGATGCTAAAGTCATACTCTTCTTGGAGTCTTTTAGTATCTTGGATTTTCTCTAGAGGAAACTTTGTGTAATGTGTTATGATTCTTGTGTGTGCATTCTATTATTATTAATTATTTTTTATTCAATTGTATAGTACTCTTTTTTTAGAGTAGTGAGGAGAGTTAATCTAGATAAATTCATAATTATCGAGTCATTATATTATGGGTCAAATGCCCATTGTTTACCCTATTATCTTCTACCAAATGTGCACTAATTCACAACATAGATAAATCAAAAAAGACTATATGCCTAACTAAATGAACAAGATAGTGAGGAATTCAAGCATACTAGACATACACCACTATCATTTGAGACTACTATGTGTTCTTTCCCCATGGGGTTTTAAGCACCTTAATTTTTAATATATGATACCAAAGTTGACCCAAACACATGTTTGAGATATTCTCAAGACAACATACTAACCAAATCATTTCCATGAAATTTAAAAAATATGCTAGTAGGTGGTTCTTTCACTTCCTTAAGGATCTATCCACACATTTGATGACTTGACTAAGTTTTCTTAAAAAAATCAAATTTAACATACTTTTTTTGAAAACTAAGATGTAGAATTTATTTTTGACTTTTCGATAGTGGGAATTGTGCCAAACAAAATCCAAAATCCAGCATCAGAGGAATGCCAAAACTTATTTTGGAAGCCCTGACAAGGACCCATTCATCCAGGGGCGAACCGGTCCCTCAGCAGCTCTCAAAAAAAACTTTTGGTGACAAGTGCATGCCATCAAACCCTTCTTAGATCTTCCTACAATCTATCATTTCCATTTCTTTACATTCAAGAATCTACATTTAGGTATTAGGTCTTGTCATTCATTTAGTTTGCGCATTCCTAATCATTTTTGTTTGGTTTCAGATCTTTCCTATTGTCCTAAGGACTAAGATATAGGTATGATTGACACACCATTGAGATTGAAAGTCAATCTTTACACCTTGTGATCTCTTTCCTAATGAAATCCGTAGGGAAAGGCACCTATTGAGATTCCTAAGTTTTATAATCAACGCATAAAACTTTTGGGGATCACTTGAACCCTACATTTCAATTGCAACCACTAATAGTTTATTGTAACTATGCAAAAATCCTTTTCTACATTGAATTTAAACAATGTCGGGGCATGCAATACAAATGATAATTCAAATAATGATAAGGTTGAAAATGAAATAATATTATATAATCATGTTTTTGTGGGAATTATTCAAGCTAAAGCTACATATTTTTATTCCCCTCTTCCTAATTCAACAATCATAATTTTCAATGAGGATATTATTTTTCCTTACACACACACATCCCATTTTACCTTAGAAAAATGTAGAAGCCCCTTTCTTTAAGTTCTTGAATAGATTAGGTTTCCAGAACCCTTAGTATTTTTCTTAGATTCCTTTCATTTTCATGGTTTTAAGTTTCCTTTGAGATATCATTTCATCAATGTGTACCTTTGGATCTTATTTGAGGTGTGTTATTTTCCTTTGGACCAGCTTGAAATAACCTGAGAAGAAAAATGTTAAATCCATATATGCAATCAATTTCCCTTCTTGAATTTGTGTCAATTTCATGTAGTTACATATCATAGACCTCTTTGTTTCCTTAACAAGATCAAATTAAAATATTAGATTTAGCATAAATAATTCCTTGTCTAGAATGTTCATGACCACTTTGGAGTAGCAAATAGAATATTACATAGAGTGTAATCATCTGGGGTCTCAGTTGTAAGAGTATGCTTTCAAGATAAATTACCTTGAAATACCATGAAATTATTGAGCTAAGTAAAAAATCCATAGTTAGTCTATCTTGTGGCATGATTAATGTTGCAAGTATGAGCAGATTGGTGTTGTCATTGATGTCAACAAGCATGTGTTGTCATTGGTGTCAACTGGTTGATGGAAGAGGTGTTAATTGAATTGTCTGGGTATGCATGTATAGTTGAGATATTGAGGAAGTGTTGTGAGTACACAGAGCTATCTTTATGATGTGAGATGCTAAGATGATGTCTCTGGTGCTTGGTTTCCAAGTGCTTTTGAGAAAAGTTGAAGAAAAGAGAAAATAGTGTGATGAAGGTGTGTTTAGTGGTTCAAAATGTGCTCCACATTTCTTCTATGTTGATGCTATGCTTGTGTGATTTATTTATGTTAGTGAGAGATGTTATATTCAAGAGATAGTATGCTTGATCGTTGTACAACATAAGTTGTGTTCACTAGTGTGTGATTGTGTATTATAGAGGTGTCTGGGAGAAATGTTTTGGCTCCACGTTTCTTCGCAGTTGTGTTTCGGGTCTTGCAATTCTGAAGGTATGTTGATGGTGTTGGTATCTTTCTTGTGTCAAGAGGATTCGAGGTTTGGTGTTTCAAAAGATGGTCTTTCGAGTTATAGTGTTTAGCAAAGTGGTATGAGTGTACAAGTTGTGTACATTCTTCATGTGAAAGTTGTTGTGAAGGAGTTTGATGGATTTTAGGATGTTGGAGGAATATTCTAGATTGTGTTGAAGTGTGGTGTGTGGTTCACAAGTTATCTTGAGATTGATGAAGCATGCACTTAATTGATTAATGGTGTTTGCACAAGTAACAACTGACCTGGTGTTTACACTACATGCAAAGCATCTTCAAAGTTTATGGAAGTGCGTTGAGGCATGTTAGGATAAATTTGGGTCCTAGCTAAGGATTTGTATGGTCCACCTTCATTCCTATCCACCGCGAGAATTTTTTAGCGTTGGCCTAATTTGAATTTGTATGTTTGAGGTGCATTGTCGACCTTGGAAAGGGTTTCAAGGTTGAGGATAATATAAGTATGAGTTGAATTGATGAAGGAGGTCAAGATTGATGCAAGATAGATGTGTGTGCAAAGTATATGATGCAAGTGATACAAAATTGAGTAGAGTAGTGCGAGCTTTCAAGTGTTGGATTACCAGATGCAGTGAGCAAAAGGTGTCTACAATCATTCAAATAGATTGTGAAGGTGTTGGAGCTATTGTGGTGGAATTTTTGTTGCATTGAGATCGTGTTCTCTATGTAACATTTCTTCTCTATCTTCTTTTTGCACTCTGACAGTGAGCCTTGGCTGTGATCCTTTCTGGATAGTGTGTCCTATTCTGGTAGTGAACCTTTTTACTGGTTTTGCAATTACTTATATTATGAGCTAATCCTCACTATGGTTTTTCCCTTCCTGGGTTTTTCATGTAAATCTGGTGTTGTCTTGTCCATGGTGTTAAAGTTGTTTCAGTTTTTGTTATTTGCTTTCATGCTAATACTTCATAACAGATTAAGGATTTAATGAATGCTTGTGGATATGAATGTTTATGAGGATTTTGGTGTTTTGATAAGGTACAACTGATTCACCCCCCTCTCAATTGTCTTGTTCATTCAACACTTAAAAGTTAAGTAGATTGGAAGTACTATGCTTGCTAAGATAAAGACACATAAGCCTTATGGGCTATAAGTGTGAGAGTATTTTGATATCAAAGAATGGTTAAACTCAAAGAAATGAAGTGAGAGAATTCCTCTCATATCATTCACATGATTAAATATGAAAGAACAACCTAGATGACAAGCATAAACTCATTGGAACCATTAAAATTCTTGGAAAATTCTATTTATGGTTCATGATGATATTTTTACACACTGAGTTAGAGAGCATGTAAAGGAAGTAGAATTGATGGTTTATTTCTTGTATATCAAATGATTGCATTTGGCTAATTTTCACAAATAGTTGCAAGTCAATTTCATGGTTCAACGTCATAAATAAAAATTGATTAAATGTTAATCACATGATCTATTGAGTCATCCAATTAAAGGTGAATAGTTATGAGGTTTATTCACAAATTCTAATGTAACTTAACTGGGGCTCACATTGAGACATCAGTAGAGGCAAGGAAGTCTATGTATTAAAATTGGATTGGATTCAAGTTTTTCATAAATTTATTAATGTAAATTTATATTTCTAACGACGTTTGATTCATTAGAAGTTTTAATTTCATCTACTATCTTACGAGTATTTGTGAGTTTTATGTTGACATTTTTGACATCTCCATAAGATTTAAGGACCAATAGATAGAAAATGATATAATATAATGAAAACTCAAAACCTTAATAGACTTATACCAAATCCTTATATCCTCTAAAATCCTTCACTTTTGTTGATAAAGACTTCCACTAAAATGGTGTTCTTATATCCTTTAGAATCCCATAGTTTCACAAGGCATGTTGTATAAAGAAAACTGAAGTTTTAAGGGACTCTTCAAGTGTGCAGAAAAGTGGAGTTTCAAGGGACGTAAGGAAAAAATAAAAAATTCCTTTCTGCCTTATTTCTCCATGCCATTCCAAACCCTGCAATGTATGTTAAAAGGAAAGTAAGTAGAGGCTTGTGGGGATTTCATTTGTTCAAGTAAAACAAAAAACTTCCAGAGATCCTCGTTGATCTGCTTTCCTGCATGAATAGAGTATTTACAAGAATGAAATATTTTTGAACGTTTATTGTAGGGTAAGCACCAAATGGATCAAATAATTTTAGATAAAATCTAATTTTATGATTATTACCAGTCATCTCCCTTGCTACGCTAAAACAGGAGCTTTCAGAGAAGGTATGGACATCTATCAAAGAAAAATCTAAAGAGGGAGAGTTGCATTAATCAGTGAGATATATCTAAAATAGAATGGCAGGTGTCAGTCTGGCCTTGCTTGCAACCTATGCCATAACGACAGCTCTTGATGGTAGTGATGATGGAGTTTTACTTTGGTAGGAATTTGGTGAATGCCTGTAAAATGATTGACCACCGGAAGGAATGAGATTCAACATCTCATGTTCCTTCACACAAATTGATTGATTCATTGTTTTGAAAATAAAATATACTCTCATGTGACTTGATTGATAAAATGATACCAAGAAATGAGATCTTATCTAGTACTATTCAAATATATATTTTAGTAGTAGAGGTATTTCTTATGTGAATTCTTATTACTTTTGTTTCAAAATGGTATAATTAGAGCAACAAATAAGTTGGAAATATGTCAAAAACTTTCATCATTCTTGAAATCACTTATATCTCGGATGGTAAAGCCCCTTGAAATTTTCTTTCTTGAAATCACTTATGTCTTGGATGGCAAAGCCCCTTGAAATTTTCTTCCATGATTTATCAAAATTCTCTTTGGAATCGCTAAGAAAATGTAAAATAGTCTCATTGATAAAATAAAAAATATAATGACATGGGCATTGAACACACTAAAAGATAAATTAAAATTTGGAGAATATATGTCCTTAGTAGTCTCTAGAGGAAGGTTTGCATTAATATTGGATGATGTATATATTTAAATAGTATTACTAATAATATAGAAGTGATTTCACATGCCAATCTAAAAAATATAACCCAATTATTCCATCATTCAAGGAATTATCATATAGTTACTATTGCTCAATTAATTGTCCCATATTATCAACCAAGAGTATAGTTATCCAGTTTACATAGTCCTCCCCACTCAAGAGACTATTGGGATGATAGATTTTCTCAAGATAGTGATCTACAATGCCATAATTTTATAAACTTAAGTTTGTTGTTATCTTAAGGAATAGACTACTAATATAAAAATTATTGTTAATTTGTGTTTTGAGTCAAATGATTTTCTTGAGAAGAAATTGATGATTTTTAATATCTTCATTTTAGTTGAAGGAGTTGCTACTTAGATTATCTTGATAATATTGAACTATCTTGAGGATTAATAGTTGATATGAAGGTTGATATTTTATATTGTTATGTTTGCCTAAGCGAGATATTATCAAGTGGAGGGGGATCGATCATAATGAGAAGTTATCATTGAAGACACTTGTAATGGAGATACGAATAAAAAAGTTGACCCATTCGAGCATCTATTAGTGGCATATTCCTTGCATAATTTAGACCAAAAGTTAATTTATTTGAGCATTTATTAATGGCATAGTCACATAAGGACAATTTGTTTTAGCTATTTGAGCATTAATTAGTGGTATAGTCATGCAAGGCTATGTAGAGATGCATGAATGAAGGATATATCATTGATAAAATCTTATCCTATATTAGAGGTTTAAGGTTTCCAATGAAGAACCTTTGCACATCTAAATTGGTAGTTCATATAGAATTTATGAGAATAAGGACTAATATCTAAATATAAAGTTACTAACCTTTTCATGAGAACCCTAATTATAATGCACCAAGTCAATAAATGTGACATGGGGGCCTATATTAGCCTAGAATTACAATAAGAATTGGTTAACTAATTGATCAAATAAATTAATAAGATTCCTAGATAATGAGTAAAACCAATCCAACACGATGTCCTTTGACGATCATAGAAAAATTATAGCTAACAACTAGTCATGAAAGATGACATCACTAAAGAGTGTTGTGAAGGCATACATGTGCATCTATAGATATCCATTTTCATTGTAATTTTTTAATTGAGGCACCTCAAATCCAATGGGAAGTGGGGTAGAAATAATATGTGAGGATAACACACTATGATGAGAGTATGGTGGAATGAGTGGCTAGGAAAAAAAGTGGATATTGATCTATCTATTGATAAATGATATCTATATTTTGTATAAGTTGGTTAATAATAGGGATAGTGGTGTGTAGAGGTGGAAAAATTCCAATAGATATAGCTAAAATCAAATAAGTTAGAACATGAATATGTAAACCTATGGGTATTGAGATTATGAGGTGACCAACATAAATTCCAAGGTTAAGGTATGGGAAGCCAGAATAAATACATAAGAATGGAGTGGGTTCCATTCCATTCCAAAACATGAATGGTCTAGTGTACTAAATTGTGCAATGTTAGTAGCCATAGTTGTATTGAGAGCTAGGAGCAAGAATAGACATAGAAAGTTTTTTTTTCAATTATGTTGGATTGGGGGTTTTGAGTATCTTGAAGGGAAGCTATCAAGGGTGATCATTGTTGTTTATAATGTGAGCAAGATGTTGAATAAATTTAAGACTATCAATGTGGTTTGTGATAATGATATGAATGGCTTATACTAAAGGAATAGTAGCATTTGATATGTTCTCACCCATTAAAAAAATCTAAAATCATCTAAGGTGTTGATCTAGGTCACACACCTTGGAGTGAGAAGAAGTACCAAAGGAAGCCTCATGGTCAAATTTGACATTGGTATCATGGAAAGCTATGCTAGGAAAAATAGGTTAAACATGAATAGTAGAAACATAAGTTAGAGTTTTTCCATTGGATCAAAAGAAAAAACTTATTAAATTAGGATAAAACCTAATTTTAGTGGTAAGAGTTAGAGTGAAACTTTCTTGTAATTCTATAACTTACTCAAAGAATTTTGTTAGAATAAATAGATTGGGTTGTGAAGCTCATGTAAAGACTCACAACACACAATCTAGTTGTAGACACCTAAATTTGACCACTTGCGTTTGGTCAAGTTTATCCCTACTTCATCTAAAATAACTTCTTATCCGCATTAATTAAATAATATTTCTATTATTTAATTAATATCACTATTTTTTCTAAATTCCTCTAAATCCCTAAAGTATTTGATTAATTAATTAAATACTTTAACTTTCTATCCCTTCTTCTCTAAATTAAATAAATATACCCATTTATTTAATTTGGTCATTTATCCCACATGAATTAAATTTCACATTTAATTCCTTCCCTTTCTCTCTCCTAGTCCCATCCTCTATAATTCTTCTATTAATCTTAATCCATCTCCTAATCCCATCATTAAGGACACACACATTCCTAATCCATGTTTAGGAGGTGTCATATCCTCCAAATTTTGCAAGTAGCACCCTGATTATCCTCACTAGCTTAATCCCTCACCTAACCATCTTCCCTAATCACTTGCACAACCTAAACCCTTTTAGGAAGGGTTAATCCATTTGCGGCACCCACCCCTTGTCCTCTCAACCTTAATGGAATTCTCCTTTTGGAGAAACAACCTCACATGGGTTACTTCCCCCAAAGTACTCTTGAGGAATTTTTAATTCCTCTTTATTCCCCCAATGTCCTTTAAAATGAATTTTTAATTCCATTTGACCTCCCTTTCCAATCATTTGGGGAGACTAGACAAGAAATTCCTTTATGGGGGAGATCTTACCCATCCCCCCATGGTACTTGTAAAGCACAAAATATTCTCACACCCCTTCTCATGGTGAAACTTGTCACCACCATGTGGATTGATATGTCTTAATACATCTCAACCCTTGGTCTTCCAAGATCTCATCCTATCCATCCATTCCTTCCAACCCTTCTCAAATGACTACACAGTCATTTTTGTATATTCACAATTCACCATTGCAATCATCCACCTTGAGAAAATCATACTATTATGCTGCCAAAATCACATTAGAGCACACATCCAATCGGTATCACCGAGGAAATCGTTGCATAGAGCTAGTCACCATACTCCATTTCTGTCAAATTTGGAGAAGGTAAGTTCTCAGCCCTAATTGTGAGTGTTTGTTTTGAATTTATGATTTTATTAGTTTTGTTATCATTTCCTTGCATTTAGGACATAATTTCACTGCACACATTTCTAGCGACCACGGTGGGACCCACATCATGAGTTTTCTAACCTTTTTTTCTTGCATGTTTTTAATTTTCGCAGCTGTAGTATTTTCATGCAGGGGCAGATCCACTGCACTAGAATATATGCCATCTTCAGGGGTGGATGCACTTCGTCTCCCAACCTTCTAGATCACAACCAAAGGAAAACTTGCATTCTTCATAGGTATATCTATAGAGGACAACCAGATACACTACTACATGGGCACCTCCACAAATGGGCGGTCTTGCATCTTTCAAAGGCGGATCTGCTAGATAGGTGGTTATGCATTCTTTAGAGGTAGATCTTTTGGATAGGCGACTACACAAACTTTAGGGGCAGATCCACTCTGTTGATAGGCGACTTCGCTCTGCTAATAGGTGACTTCGCTCTGTTGATAGGTGACTTCGCTCTACTGATAGGTGGCTTTACTATGGTGATAGGTGGCTTTAATATGGTGATAGGTGGCTCTATTGGTAACACAACTTTCATACTTTCATTTTAGATTTTTTATTTGCTACTAGTTTATCACTAATCAAATAACTTGTTTGTTTGTGCATGTGAGTGTTTTCCACCTATTTACAATATCATTTGTCCAAGACTGGACTACTAACTTGTTTCTTGTAGGACATCGGTCAAAGACCCTTGTAAGTATTTTCCCCACTAATTTAGGAACACTTCAATTTTTCTAAAGGGTCAATTAATCTGCTTGTCATGTTTAGAGTTTCTTGTTGACATATGATCTCCCCTTACACTGTTTGGTGAGCCTAGGGATCATAAATCACAAGTTAACTCAAGTCCAGTTGTCATCTTAGGTGTGCTAGTTTTGTGTGTATGCTCTCTGCTTGCACTATGTGCGAGCCTGGGGATTAGAAATGCCTAGCATTACCTACCCTTTAGAAGGCCTTCTTGGGGATTTCATCACCCCAAGGGACAATCTCAACCACATGAATCAGTAAGGTATATAGGGGGGAGAAGAAAATTTATACCCTAATCTAGTCACGTCATGTCTAGCGAAGCTTTGGTACTCAGGTGATTCCAAGTTAGGAGTGCATGGTTAGTTTGAATAACTTGATTTACATTCCCAACCCATGCTTGTGATGGGCTAGTGTTCACGAACATGCCTCATGTACCCTCCTGGTATTTAGAGGATGCATTAGAGAGCTTGCAATTTCCTAGCTTAGGACCTTTTGGCCCTTGCCTATCATGGTGCAGGGTACAATATCATGCTAGAAGCTACTCACCATGTATCCCCCTGAGTAGAGGTAGGATTTCTTTAGTGAAGGTCTCAAGACCTCTGAAGAAAGGGAAGAGGTGAGCCCTTGTGCCATTGGATACCTATCTACCAACTCTTGTTTGAGCGATACTCCTCACCAATCTTGGGATATTAGCCTCACGACTACGGGGCCTACAGTAGATTAACACACCCACCTAACTAATTTAGGTTTATGCTATCTGGCATGTCTTCTTGTTGATACTAGTGTGCGTCTTCAGTCCATCCTATTTATGTCTTGTCTTGTCTTTGAGTCATCCTTTGTCGTCAAGTCGCTATCTTTAGATAGGTAGATACACTCTATTTAGGGGTGTATCCATTGTGTTTATAGGAAGTTGTGCTATGTTCACAAGTGGTTGTGTTTCCTTGTCTAGACAGTCAATCCCTCGATAGGTGGATACACTTTGTTTATAGGCGGTTATGTTGTGTTGATAGGCGGCTATGCTCTATTCACATACGACTATGTTTCCTTGTCTAGTCATTCAATCCCTCAATAGACATATGTGATCTATTCATGGGAGGATCTGTTTAGTCAATAGGTAGCTGCATTTAGTTCATCCTAGTTGAAATGAAATTTTTTACCTTGACATGACCCCAAATTCATACATCAACGATAATACAAATCACTAGCTAACACAACAAATGATGCCAACCTGTATGTAGACCACAAATGAAAAATGTTCCCATGAATATGTCAAATCTAATAGGAATGTAACTTGAGAGTGTACAATTGGGTATGACCATATGGAATAATTTTTTGCAAAACCTATCAAACCCCAAAAAAACACCCTAATTTTTTCTGCCCAAATATCATGTATTTTATATGAAAATGGGGGTTTTTGGGCCTTTTAGAGTCAATTGTGAGGTGCATTTTCCCCCAATGCACACCCAGAAAAATATCAAGCTCAAATTTCCTTTAGATCGAAGAAGAGGTTTTACAAATTTGAAGCTCTAATATCATGCTAGAGTCACTCAAGCACTCAAGCCTCTAAGATCACGTGCAAAACCAAAAAAAACTTCTAAAAGAGAGAAAAGAAAGAGCACAGATTTGCAATAATGGATGCAAGATAATATGGTAAATATGCAATACTCAAGATTGAAATGATATTGGATTGAATCAATGGAATAGGATGTACATATGATGCCTTGCTTATAAAGGAAAAAATGTGAGATATGGTTAAACAAGATCTTGACATGTGTCTTAATCTTGTATAATGAGACAACTACCTCAACATTATTAAATGAACTAGGACACAAGCATTAAATAAAAGCCAAATAGATAAGATCTAATAAGATCTTATCTAGACAACTAAGACTTCTAGAAAACACACCTAGGACCTAAGTGGACTTAACATGTAAATAGGACCTATTAGACAATTAGATAGGTAAAACACCTATTTACACCAACAAAACCATCATGGGCTCTCATTGAGACTTTTGATTGTTCATACTTGTCTTGATACAATTTATACACATAAGGAAATAATTTTGTGATCACATTTGCTAGGCATACCAGATCAATGAGTATTCCTCACTTGGGTTTATCATTAATTATAATAGTAATGTAGAGAGGACCATTAGGTTCATGTAGAGAAGCATTGATATGAGTATAAGCTATATTAGGTATAATTTTGGATTGGTCTTGGTGAGGGTGGACATCCACCATGGCGATTATATTAGGCTCTAGTACACTCTCATCATCATATTTTCTACAAGGTTAGTGAGGTGGCTAGGTAATGGGTTGGTAAAAATTTGTAAGTTTTGATTAGGAGGTGCAATAGATTTATTCCCATTATTATTCACACTAGCCAACTAGATGATATTAGAGTCAATGAGGTCTTACACTTGGTTCTTAAGATGCATACATTCGTGTCCAAGTGTAAAGTGATATTGACAAAAGGATTTTGTGTTATAATGGGGAGGTAAAGGTTTGGTTGTGTCTATGGGATGAATAGGGGGAAGTTGAATCAAATTCTTATTAAGTAATTGCATCATAATGGAATGAAGAGAGTCAGGAAATTGTGAAAACTATTGATCTCTTGGTTTGAATTGATAGGGGGTTGTAGGTAAGGGTGTTGCGGCTCCAACTTGTGTTTAGATGTTATTTGAGTAAGGAGGGGAATTTACCTTGATGGATTTTTTTGTTGAATGATTAATAATTAGAAGTAGGAACAAATTCAAATTGATTATTAATAGTTGATGAGGGTGAACCATCATATTGGCTAACCAATATTTGATAATCAAGAAGAGCTATGCATAAATATCTAAATGAAGGATATCTCATTAATAAAATATTATCCTGAATGTTTGGTTGTAAATTTCCAATGAAAACTCTCTGCACATCGACATCCGAGAGGGAATATGAAATTTGAGAGTAGAGGCCTTGGTATCACCCTATAAAATCAATCACTTTTTCTTTATATCCTTGTTTACAAGGAACCAAGTTAGTTAATGTGACTTGGGGTCCAATGTTTGCTTGGAAGTTTTGAAGAAATTCATTGATCGGTTGTGAAAAAGGAGGTGATTTAATTACTAGGTAATGAGAAAAACCAATCCAAGACCATGTATTTCAATGATCGGGGGAAGATTTTGGCTAAGAGAGAATCCTCAAAAAGTAAATCACTACATAAAGTAGTAAATGCACATAAATGTTTATTAAGATATCCCTTTCCACTATATTTCTCAAATTGTGGTATTTCAATGTTTTTGGGATTGATGTTTTTAAAATGGCAAATGATAATGGGTTATGTGTAAGGTATGTTGGAGGTTTGAAATGTGACTGACTTTGATTCATGTTAGAAATTTGTTGTTGTAATGAAGACATATTTTGCAAGGGTTGGTTTATGATGGGATCAATTAGTGATGTTATTTTGAGAGTTTGTAGAATGTGTAGGACTATTGTTAATGGTGGGTGGATTTTTATTTTTAAAATTGAAAAGTAGATTGACATTTGGAGAAGTAAATGGGAGTGTGATAGATGGTGGAACAAATTTATATTGGTTGACATGATTTCCACATGAAAGCCCCAAACTAGTGTTAATACCATTACCATATTTTATAGTAGATGTTATGACTAGAGGAGTGAAAGTGGGAATATAAGATGTGATCATGGGAGAAAACACTTGTGTTCGAATTTTATTTTGAGCATTATTGATAATTTGAGCACAAATAGCCACTATTGAAATATTTGAATCCACTATATGATCTAGGCTGCATAAAACTTCTATTCCTTATGCTCGTCATTGAGCAATTTTCTAAGGTTATCCACAAGAGGAACAATTTATCTAGCCAAAGATTCAATTCTCAAGTTTAACTAGAGACTTTCCAAGTCTTTATCTAACTTTTGGAGGTTTTCTTTAGGAACATGTTTGATAGAGTTTACCAAACCCAAGTACACATGAATGGATTATGGTGAAGATGACATTGGTAAAGTGGGAAGAAGAGTGGAATTAAAGAATAATTTTGTTGTTTGAGTTCCTTTAGTGAAATGTTTAACAAACTTAGGCTCAGCATTGAAGCTAGTTAAAGCATGGGAAGCCATAAGTCAATAAATTCATCTCACATGAGTGTTAATATAGAACACTAGGTTATGAAGATCATAAATTAAATACAAGATCCAAGACACTTAAGTTTTCCTAAGATGAAGAGAAGGAGAGACAATGATGAACGAGAAAAACATATTATCAGAGACAAAAGACAAATTTGGATAGAAACTAGAGAGATGGAACTATAATTGAAATAATAGCCAAAATTGGCAAGGCAAGGGCGTAGACACCCTAGTCCATAAATGCGGAATTTGAATATTTTAAAAGTTTGGATAAGTGAGGCAATGTGTGTGGATCTCAGGTCATGAAGGCTCAAGTCTAAAATTAGGAATAATTTAAGAAATAATATGCCCTAAATTGTTTATAAGAAGCACATGTATGCACAAATTTAGTGTTTTAGTGCATTCAAATAAGAAAAATGGGTGCAATACATTTGACAAGTGAATATTCCCAAAAGGAAAAATATAATAACAAATTTAATCTATTTTTGAAATGTTGAGAAGATAATGCCTTAAATTTATGCAAGGAATAATGAGCTTTACTTTCTCAAATTTCTTAAATATAATATGAATATACTTTGAGAAAATAATAATCAAATAACCTAATACTTAATTAGATTATAGATTAATAGTTGTGTAAATAAAAAACTAGATATATGACATGTTGGGTTCACCAAAATATGAGATAGTGAAATGGGATCTAAACCTAATGGCTAACCCAAATCACACATTCCACCATCAACATTGGCGGACACAAAAGTAACCAAAACAAATTATTTGGTTGTTGTCCTCAAGGAAGAGCCAAAATAGTTGGTCAAGGTTTTGGTCCCCTTTTTGTTATTGGATGGATCAATGATGTGGGTGTGAATTATTGATGTTGCAAACTAGGTAAAATAATACTAAAGAAGAATACTATCATAGAATATGAAAAATACATAACAAAAGTGCAAAAGCATAAAGTTGGGTTGAAGAGTGTAGAGAGGAGAGAACCTTGCATTAAAATATGAGGTAGAATTGGTTGGACAAAGATGAGGGCGCCCCTATCTGGAAATGATGTTTTAAAGGGTTTCAAAACTTGTACAAGAGCATTACGGTCTATAGGTCTTTCTCTTCCGAGATAAGCTTTTGAAGTTCATCAATCTATGAATAATCAATATTGCCCTAATTTGATAAGAGACGATACTTGAATGCTTGTCTAAGGGTTTTGAACTCTTGAGATATCCAATTCACTTGAATCCACTTCAGACCTAAAACCTACAAGAATGACAAGGCAAAAAGGGTTGTGCCATATAGGGGCTTGCCTCAGTCAAACCCCGTTTTGGTGTTTCCACCTCCACAAATAGCTATGATGATAATGATATAAATCACATACTCTATGGAGAGTAGAGGGAAATGGGTAAAAATAAATGATAAATGACAATGTTGTAACTTACCACTTAGATATGTATTCCCTGTTGGACTGAAGTCAATTGGCTCATCTCATACAAGGAGAAGTTGAAGGTTGCTTTAAGATCTTGCAAATGTTAGTGCTCATATATATAACAAACATGAAACATCTTACTATCTATAAACATGAATTTTCTGATGCGGTGTGGGCATAAATTTATCTAAAAGAGTGTTGTAGATATGTTGCTTATTCTCCTCTTGAAATTTATTTACTTGCATTTGAATTGCTTGAGTGATCAAAAATTTATTAGCCATTGAAATGGAGGGAAAGACTTATATTATATGAGTTTCAACATATTTTGCATTAACCTTTATGACAAGCCAATAGATGATTTTGAATTCATTAACATATCAAGGCAAACAATAAAGATTGAGATTTAGGGTTTTATTAGGGGGGACAAGGGTGAGGGCACCCTAGTCTAGCCCTATTTTTATTTTAGATCTTTGTTAAATAAATATTGAATTTAGTTTCCTAGATTTAATGCAATTTCTCAAAAAATATTAATAAAATAGATGATTAATAAGCATTATTAGGCACAAGCACTTAGGAGGGAGCCAAACATAGTGTGAAATTGTCAAGGGTGACAATTACGATGCTACAACACCATATCAAAAAAGATCAAAATGTATGCACATAAAATTGGCTCATTGCAATTTTAGCTACAATTAGGACATCACCAACCATTTCCTCTATAATTGGTTGAATAAATCCTTAAGTATTTGATTAATCATCCAATTTTCATCCCATTATTAATTAAACAATATTTTATTATTTAATTAATAAAATATTTATTCATTTACTATTCATTACCACCCACTCAACCTATTCCTAACATTAATCATTTTAGCATCATTCTCCTATAGTCTAATATCTAAGCTCTTCACCCTCATCCAAAAATAAATAAAATCTTAATTATTTAATTCTATATTTTATCCACTTTTCATTAAATTGGTTAATCCAATTAGCCCATTAATTACCTACTTGCACATTCTTAAACCTTGAACAACTCATTCAATCCTTACACATCCTCCAAAAGGTACTTAGAAATGGTTCTTTGTACATCAGTCATAAATCCTAGTACACGTCACATGGGTAAAAGATTTGTACATACCCCTAAGGTACCTCAAGGTACCCTTTCAATCTTATCCATCCACTCCTCCCAAGGGAATCCCCAACCATTGATCTCCCTTGAATCTTGGACCCCTCCATGTGCATCAAACACACACACACATGTTCTTTTCTCATCATCTCTCAATTAATATGAGCTTTTGATCCTTCAAATCAATCCTAACCATCCAATCACTCATTCAAAAATCTATAAATTAACCTCAACCCAATTCATTATCAATAGAAGTGTCCTTGAAATGTAATGTTATGTTGTTGGTAAGAACACTCACATATCATCATCAACCATTTGAAGCACAACCACCATAACTTGATACAACAAAAAATGTTATTGATAAAATTGATGTACTTTCATTAATATTTTAACTAATATTTATGCTTAATTAAAATATTGCATAGACTAATGTGCTTAATTATCATCCTCCTTTAAATTTTATTCAATGATAATAGTCTTTAGACAATTCCCTCACACATAGGATCTCCCTTATCTACACAAATAAATTATATTTAAAAAGTTGAATGTGTAAATATTCACCTCTATAATCATGAACATGGGCAGAGGGAAAAATTATTTTCTCCAACATATTGGGTATGGCCCACACAAGGCTAAACTCCTTCCTTAGGATTGCCATCTTCCCTTCTCTCATGAGAGTACTTATCTTTCTTCTTTTTAAAGTATGTTTTTTTCTTTCATCCCATAGGCTATTAAATCAAAACCACTTTGGAAAAATGCTTTAGGTTTTCACTAAGATTTTATAAAGTCACTCAAATAAAAATATATATAATTACTAAGCTTCTCACTTTAGAATTATCATTCACGTTTAACTAAGCTTGTGGTGATTCTTTCTAAATAATTACTATCAAATTATGCTCTTTTAAAAGAAGAGTACAAATTTTTTATGACTATAATATTTAATGCTAAACATTTCTTTTATAATATATTAAACTATACATGTGCATCATCACCTGTGTTTTATAATATTTAATTATACACATGTTTTTTATTTAATTATTCCATGGGGTCATGCATGTGTATATTCTACATAAAGAGAGACAAAGTTGTGAAGCAAGGGAATAATTATTCCATAATTGTAACATAAGGAATAGAGAACTTTAAAAATGACTTAAAAGTTCCTTGTATTGCAGCTACTTTTGCTACTTTTATAGTCACTAGAAATAGTTTTCTTTCAATTATCAAAATATTTTAATTATTACAATTCTATTTTAAATTTAAAAAATTGTTAGTTTATTTTTTTGAGTAAAACAATATGTAATATTTTTTATTGTTCAAAATTTGGATATTTTAAATTTAAATATTATATTTTTGAGAAAAAGAGTTTGGTAAATAATTTTTTTCATCTAAGTCAATTTTATATATCATGTTTAATCAAAAATAGAATTGATTATTAATGTTTCTCACTTTTTTATTAAAAAAGTTAAATTTATGATTATAAATTTATAGACCATTATAAATGTATCTAAAAAGTTGTCTAGATGTAGACATGCAAATATTGAACTTATAACCATTTTTTTTACAAATTCAAAGAATCAATATCAATTTGAGAAGTGTTGGAGATGAATTTCTTATTCACATTAGAAGGTTAAAATCACCTAGTGAAACATGATAATTCTTAGATTCCATGCACAAGAGTATTATACTCTCCAAAATTATTACATTGAATCTTGAACTTTTCACCACTTTGATGAAAGGAGATGAAAAACTAGTGAATTATCTTATCAAGAAGAAAAAAAACATAAATTTCAATTAGATGGTTGCAATTGTGACCATATCTAAGATTGTGTGTGTATGTATGTTTATATATGTGTGTGTATAAATAATATGTATACATATATGCATATGTATAAATAATATGTATATATGTACACATATTATATATACAGTCATACATATACATATATAACACACATATATACACACATTCATATATACATATATATGTGTGTATGTATGTATGTATATATGTGTATATGTGTGTATATGTATGTATATATATGTATATACATATATATATAGACACACACATCATATATACACATAGACACATATATACACATACATATATACATATATGTATATATACATACACATATGTGTATATATACATATACATGCATATACATATATACCTACATACATATGTTACATATGTTACATATGTATGTATGTATATATACATAATTATATGTACTACACATGAAAATTTATTAAAAATAATTTCAATCTTAAACATAAAATATCAAAACAAATTTTTTTTCTAATATTTTGACTCTCTCTACTCTTCTAGAAAACAAACTCAATTATAGAATCACAACAGTAAGTACATTTAAAAGAATATGAATAAATTCATAAAAGATTCTTCATTTGTTCCTAAATTAATAGGGGAAAGTGTTCCTTTCTCTCAAATTACTCAATAACCAAACCATTTAAAAGAATGGTCTTTACATTTTTATGGATTTGTAAAAGAAGAATTGTATTTTAATTCAAACAAAAGATGAGACTTAGTTGTAGCAAGAAATACTAATTTATTTAAATATTAGAATTTTAAATGACATAGCTCATCATGATTTTATGGTTAGTTTGTCTATTTTTTTATAAAAATGAAATACATGAAAGATGCTTACTAGATAAATAGTATACTTCACCATTTAAAAATCTATGTCAATAATTTAGTCATCACCCTCAAATTGGTCCATTATGACTTAGTTAGATCCTTACAAGTCCCCTATTTATACCATTTTTTATGACTATAATAGGATGATTTGAGAATACTATCTTAAGAATAAAAATAAAATTATTTTTAAATTTAGGAAATTTAAAGTCTTGGTCAAAAATCAATCCAATCTAAAATTATAAGATTAAAAATACATAATGATTTGAACAATTGATTACCATGTTTGAGATTAAAAGGGAGCTCACAACTCCATATTTCACTCAACAAAATATAGTGATAGAAAAGAAAAATCAAACAAGCATGAAAATAGTTAGATCAATGATGCATTCTAACAATGTAATTAAATTTCAATAAGATGGTAGTATGAATAAAATCATCTATATTTTAAATATGGTGCCTTAAAAATTATTAAATATTTTAACACTTAGAATTGAAGGAGAAAATAAATCAAATGTCTTCCACCTCAATTTTTTGAATGTCTTACTATATTCATTCCTAAAAATATATGGAGAAAAGATTAACTCTTAGACTATATGACCTCTAAAAAAGGAACTTTATATTAAGATTAATTAATAAAATATCTTTTAGTCAACCTACTCAAATAAAAAATATTGTAGAATCTTTTATCCTAAATGAAGACAATCAAATTACTAAATTTAAAAGATTTTTTGTTTGTTTAAACCTCAAATAAAAAATCCAAATGAGTTCACACTCTAATTTAACAATTTAATTTATAAATTCTTTCTTTTTATATAATAACTAGAAATCAACACAAACATTTGCATTGATGAATTTCTAAAAAAAGTGAACCTAAAGAAAATAAATAAAAATATATAATTCAATTAGAGTATGATGTTCTAATTAGGAACAAAACTTTGGACCTTGTTTCTACACCCTTGAAAATGCATATTCTTAATTCTCATAAATTATAAAATTAAATAAAACTTTTATATTGAAATAGACAAATATGAGGCAAGACTAGTTGTTAAAGGATTCATAACATGATTTAAATTACAATGTGACTTTTTCCTTGAGTAAAAATGGGCACCATTCAAATGATCTTTATCTTAGCAATCCGAAATAACTAGAAAATACATCAAATAGATGTTAAAAGTATATTCCTAAATGGTGATCTCCCAAAGGAAATATAAATGACTCAACCAAAGGTTTAAAAAAACAAATAATCCTATATTTATAAACTTACAAAATATCTTTTTTTTTAACCAAATTTTTAGAGCTTGGAATGCAAAGATGAATAGATTATTCCAATCTCTTTGATTCTCTATTTTCTATTTCATAATGACCTTTTTATTAAAATTAAAGTTGGCTGGATTATTATAGTCATAATATATGTGGACGACTTGTTCATTATGAGTAGTACTAATTCTTTAACTCACACATATAAAAATAAACTAAATTAAAAAAAATCTTTGAGGATCATTGCTCTATTGTTGTACCACAATGAGATACACATAATATTTTTTAAAATATAATATAGTTAATAATAAACCTACTTCTATACATATTGAAGCGGGTGTTAAATTTCACCATAAACCTCTATTTAAAAAACTAATTCTACTTTGTATATGCAATTTGTAGGAATCTTATTTAACCTTAAATCTATATTTATGAAAGATCCATATAGGAAAAAATGGAAAATGTCTAAAATATTACTAATATATATTAAAGGAACTCTTAATTATATTTATTATTATTCATATATCATAGATATAAATGTATATGGTTATTTTGATTCTAACTATGTCGGTGATTATGTTGATATAAAATCTACTTCAATCTACGTCTTTAAATTTGGTGTAGGTTCTATCATAAGGGTTAGTATAAATTAATATAAATCAATATATTGTATCTATTTCATCCATGTAGGTTTAACACGAATGTGCAAAAAAGAAGTAAAAGAGTTAATGTAGTTTGAAATATTATATAATAATTTTCCAATAGATTAGATTATTGAAAGTAACACCTATTATGTAATAGTCAAAGTTTATTGATCTTTCTAAAACTTCTATTAAACATAAAAAGTGAATCATATTGAAGTTTACATGCACTTTACATGAGAATTTTTTTTCAATGGTGATATTATTCTTCTATTTTGTCAAAACCGAAGACAACCTATGTACCTATCACCATCAAAGTCTAAATCTGAAAAACACCTATAAAACTATACCAAGAAGCACCAAACTGATAATTAGTTGAACCATCATAAATATAATATAAAAACATGTACTCCCTCAAGGTTTCACCTCTTGACTCGTTTGAATGCTCATGCAATCACACCTTAAATCTCAAACACCTATAAGTGATCAAACAAGTACCAAACTCATACTATACCACAAATTGAAAATATACCTGATCCATTATGTAGTACATTATACATGCTCTCCAAAGCCTATTCAAAATCGAAAAACCAATTTTATATGCAAAAGTTATGCTCAAAACCGTGAAACAAAGACCATCTAGCTTTCGGGCTCCAAAAATTGAAAAAAAATGAAAATTCATGAAATTAAATCCATACCACTGCATAGTGCTTGGAACCACCTTTCCAACGAGTATAAGAAGTCAAAAAATTGAAATCCCAGACAAAAGTTATGCTCATTTGAAAAAACTGCTCTACTTTGCCCAATAAGGCTAGCTGGTGGATGGGTGGTGGCGCTCAAGCTGAGCCATCAGTGGCCCACTGGCAGCGGACCCGAAAGGGTTATTAAATCTGGTTTAATTTTATTTTTCAAACTTTAAAAGTTTTACAGGTGGAATTAAACTCTAATTTAAAAGCATTTAAATTTTATTTTAAATAAAACTAATGGGTTTTTAATTTTTTTGGGCAGTATATTAAAAATTTTAATTGCCCCGATGGGAGGGCTCCAGCCACTCCCTGCTACCTAGGGCCACTTGTCGGCTGGTAGGTTGGTGGCCAACAGTTGTCCAGCCTATCAGCACAACAGGTCGTGCGGTTGCCAAGGGAGGGTATGGGGTCTGTGGACCCCGCCCCTATTAAAATTTCATTTGATTTTTAATTAAAATCTTTTTTGCAGCTTTTTAAACTTTATTTTCAAAGGCTGATTTAATTTAACTTAATTTAATTTAAATTTTTTCATAATTGACCCTTTGTAGACCCGTACAACCGTATGATGGGTGGTGGGGGTAAACTTTTTTGCCTTTTTTTCCACTTCTCTAAAATAGAGAAAAAATTGTCATTTTTTTTCTTAGCCATCTTGGATCTAATGGTGAGGTCTATTTTGTTTCAAGAAGTCATCCATGAAATTTCCTCTACAAAACCCTCATATGAAAGCACAATCCAAGAAACCCTTTTGACCCAAATTTTGTATGCCTCAAATTTGCAATAAACCCAACAAATCTTGACAACCCAAAAGCCCAAATCTACATATAAACACCTAAAGCATGTGTTCCATACCTTGTAATGCCTCAGATCTATCTTACATAGCCATGGATTCAACTTTGCACCAAATCTATTCAAACAAGGGTTATAACAAAAACTTGGAAGCTCACACCTCCCGTCAATCATTAAAGCTCTAATACCACTGGTTAGGAAATAATGCATCATACCCACATTCTTAATCCATCCTACATAACCCCATGAGAGATAAACATGCATACAAGTAACCATAACACATAGATCAAAATAGACAAGCCACAAGATAACACAAGATATACCCTGGGAAAACCCTCATGAGGGAAGAATCCAACCTCCAAAAACATCCATACTCCATCTATTATTCAACAATAAAATCTTACAAGAATTACAATGAATACCTTTGAAGCATCAAGCCTCTCCAATGCATCCTCAATGTGTCCAAGCATGAATCCACACATTCCATGTCATGATTCACATATGCACTCCTAAAAAAGACTCAATAATGATAGCCCACTCACCTAGCCAGCCTTAACCACTAAACATGTGCTTTCTTTTATAGACTCAAGCTCACAAAATACAACCAAGTGGTAAAATAAAACCATGCACCACAAAACCATGTGAATATTAAACCACTGACCCCTCATTTAATATTGGGTACTAAATTTTCACTTTATTAAATATTCTTCTATATTAAACTATTATCTCATGCCTCTCACTCATTAAATAGTAATCTAATGGTACAATATAGTAATCTAATGGTACAATACAACATACAAGTGGCCCCCAAATAATTGCCTAGTGTGATTAACCACACCTCCTAGGTGCATCACAACTAATAATTATTTAATTACAACATTATAATATAAAATTTTATGCAATGGTGTACAACACCATATCCCAACAACTATGACCATAAGGGCTAACCATAATTGTAGCACACAACACTCAATTTAATGTGGTGGCTTGATATTTTAGCTGCTATGGGCTATGATTAAAGTACTAATGAAAATTTATAATTTTTCTCTAAAAAAGGTCATATAAATGTGATTTTTTATTATAATAATATTAAAAAGCCTCAAAATAATTATAATTTTTTTTACATTAGTGGTGATTAAATTCTTGATTAACTTACTTTACTAGAGAAAATAATTGAAAAGAAAACCTTAAAATTTGATTTGACATTATAGTATATTAAAAAATATAAACAATACATTTTATATGAAAGAGATTTATAAATTATTATAAAAATAATTATAGCTCATTTAGAAAAGTGGATAAAATGTTAATCATGTCTAGATAAACTAAGTACTGCTCAAAGTAATAAGTTAATAGTTTTTTTTTGGCAAAAGGCTAAAAATCGATATATATATATATATATATATATATATATATATATAAAATAAAAGTTACAAAATAAGCTTTACAATGGTTCTTGAGAACCAAGATTGTTGTCATTTTTACTTGCTGCAATCAAAATTGATAAAAACCCCTTATACGATCTATACTGTCACTGACTATGAGTATCTACAATATCCCCGAATAAGAACATTGATTGTAAACATTCACTGCTTAGTTTAGATCTTGTGGCATATGGGATATCCGATCGACCGATCCTTATGATCTTGGTTTCAAAGATTATCTAATTTTGATTCATTATTTTATGTAAAAATAACTAGAAATAATTCAAGTTGTCAATGACTAATAACACAACTACTTATATAATCCAATAACATCTAACCTTTAGTTTGAATGTAATTTTAATTATTAAATCACTAGCAAGAATGGAATACATTTAAGAAAAAATTTGATAACAAAAAATAGGGTATAAAGTGTAGTCAAGAAGAAGAGGCTAGAGCACATTGTCATTTGGAATGTCTAGCAATAAGAGGTCATGCTTGTGTTTAGATGATCCTCCTCCCTCTTCCCAAGGAGACATATGCATTATCTTGTAGTGAATATATTGTTGATAGTTTAAAGGTTGAAAAGATGTTTGAATACACCAAACATATTTAATGTTAATAAAATATCAAAATTTATCTAGAAAAATGAAAACTGAAATATTTTTGAAGAATATAAAATGTTTTATTAAGTTATCTATCAATTTTAATGTGATTAATTTAAGATAGGTGTTTTCAAAATAATTTTCTAGCATTTTTTATTTGAACACTTACATTAAATCTTTTTGATACGATTGATTTTATTATTTTTAAAATACCATCCTTTACTTATTTAAATATAAGTTATTTAATTTATATTACATTCAATATGTAATATTTAAAATAAATAATATAATCTATATAATATTTAGATACTTAATTTAAATTTATAGTTTAATATGTAATACTAATAAAAAATATAAAATGATTTATTTATTTTTATTAAAAATTAAATAAATGAACAAATGTTAAATTTACTCTTTTAGGATCAAACTTGAATTATTTATAGTTTGTTTTAATACCAAAAAAACTATGTAGGTTGCTTTAGACTCTTTTCTCTTCATCTTATAGTTTAAATAATGTCAATCTTTTTAAGAATAATTGAAATCGTCAATTATCAAGTATTTAAGCAAAATATTATTGGTCATAGTTCTTCATCAAGTTTTATATATTAGTTGCATGGATAAAAATTGTTAGCTATTATGTGGGTAAGAATTAGATACAATGCGGACATGTTCTTTGGAAACATAATAATTAAATAAAATTATTATAATTTGTCTAGGACTTGTATAGTGAATGACACCTAATCTCGATAGGATCTAGAAAACGTTATTCACAAAGTTCACATAATTTTTTAATGTATTATAATTCTCATTTACTATGATAAATAATCAATCTACAAATGTGTTAGATACTAGGGAATCATGTGGTCATCAATAACTAATAGTTCATAAATGCACCACCTAATACAAAAGCATCTAGAACAATCATTATTACTGGTCAAGCACGACTTGAGCTACACTTCAACCACGATTTACTTCTTAATTGTGACTTTTATATGAATGAATAAATACAATGTAAATTCAAACACATCAAAAGCATTATTGTCGAACAAAAACAAAAACAAATATCAAATCATCAAAATAGACATGTATTGAAATGATAAAAACAAAATAAACACTGACATACAAATACAAACTCATATCATGTTTTTGTTTTTAAAACATCTACACAAATGATTTAATAAACAAAAGGAATTTATCAAATATTGCTTATTTAAAAAATGTATAAAATTGAAACTAAAATAAAAACAAATCCACAAGATAAAATAAAAATAGTACAACACATATTACATGAGTCCCATTTATATTATTTTTTTATTCCATTTTTTAAATTTTGAAATAATGTAACCATGGGGGTTTCTCCCAGATGCTATTTTTAGCCTGGCCCGAGCTAGATGAGGTCGCAAATAGGGAATCTTATCCTCAACATGAACACACATCATGAACATGAACAATATGAATCCATGAGTATAGTAGCCCAACAAGGGAACAACTCTATTGAGCACACCAACTCAACGAGGGTTTAGAGCATGAAGACAAGGACATGAACACCCACAACTTAAGTTTCAAGCCTATGAGCACATTGGATTAGCGAGAGCACAATACCTATGATCACAATGGCTTGACGAAGGTTTGAACCTTGGTGGCAACAACAACAATGCCATGATTTAACCATCACACTATGTCATGAATGACTAAAATTTAAACGAAGGATGTATCCCTTGGGTTACATGCAAATGCCCCACTCCACATGTGAGTAAATTAGGATACAAAATCTTGGGGGCCTCTCAATCATTGATGTAGTAAAGGGTAAACACACAAAGTTTAAACTTTGGTTGATGGTACTACAAGTAAGAAGCCCCACCACCACACCATAGGGTCTCTCTAGCCACTACATGACACTTATTTTAAAAGAATTTATTGATATTTTGTTTGAAATTTTTGATTATCATAGATATTTTGAAAGGAAAACAACTTCAAATGATGGTAAAGAAAGATCTTTATAATAAAATACCCAAAAATGAGTTGTAATGAATTATTTAAAACCCCTTCTTATTTCCACCTTGTCCTATGTATACAAGGAGAGATCATTGTACATTCACAAATTGTATTATAGTTTTTGGATAATTTATTGTTCTTGAATTCTTTTGTGTAAGTTCTCGAATTTTACATTCATAATTTGTTGCTACAACACTTATACAAAAGCATCTAGAATAATCAATATTATTGGTCAAACATTACATGAGCTAGACTTCAAAAATGATCTACTTCTTCATGACTTTGATATAGATGAATAAATTCAAACACATCAAAAGTATTCTTGTTAGCTATCAACAAAAATAAATATCAAGCCATCAAAATAGACATGTATTTGAAATTATAAAAGCAAAAAAAAAACATTGACGTAACAAATACAAACTCATATCATACATCGAGTGCAAATTGACAATGTGTACACCATCTTATTAACAATTCCATGTATATTTTGTTTTGTTTCTAAAACATCTACATCAATGATCTTATAGACAAAAAAAAAAAAGGATCAAATATTGCTTATTTGAAAATTACATAAAATTAAAACTAAAATAAAACAAATTCATAGATAAAATTAAAAAATAGTAAAATACATATTACTTGAGTCTCATTTACATTAAATCTTTCTATTCTAAAACAAAGTTAAAAAATGTCGAATATTGTTTATTAAAAAAATACATAAAACTAAAACAAAAATCCAAGAGATAAAATGAAAACAAATTCATATAAAAAATAAAAAATAGTACAATACATATTTACTCCACTCTCATTTACATTAAGTTTTTCTATTCCAAAACAAAGTAAAAAAAAGCCAAATAACGCTTGAAAATTACATAAGATAAAAACTAAAATAAAAACAAATCTTTGAAATAAAATTAAAACAAATCCATCAAAAAAGTTAAAAAATAATACAACACATATTACATGAATCTCATTTACATTAGAATTTTGGATTCCAAACTAATATTTTTACTACTATAAATAATCCCCATATGACCTACTTTTTACTATCATAAATAGTCCTTTTTACTATCATAAATAGTCATCATATGACCCTACTATTGTCATATGAAGCAACCTGCAGCTAACAGGATGCATGTTTGACTGTATGTATTAATTAATTAAAAATAAAAAATGATCCCACTTCTTATTTTCAATTATTTTCAATTAATAAATAAATATAGACAAAAGCTAGCTATACGTAACCCCATACTACAATAGTACAATAAATATTAAATAGATCTCATTTAAATTTAACTTTTGGATTCCAAAATAACTTTTTTACTACCATACATAGTAGCCAGCCACCACATGACATTTATTTAAAAAAATTATCAATTTTTATTAAATTTTTGAACTCCAAAATATTATTTTATTACCATAATAGTAACCACCACATGACACTTATTTCCAAAAAAAATTTATCAGATTTTTATTACCATAAATAGTAGCCACCACCTGGCACTTATTCCAAGAAATTTTATCAAAATTTTATTTTATAACTTTGTTTATGATAGATATTTGTTTTGAAAGGCAAACAGAAAAGTAAAACACCCAGAAATGACATGTAATGAATAATTTAAAACCCCCACTGATGATGATTTGAAAAGTTATAGGTCGTTAGAATATTTAAGAATCCACTTATCTCTGTGTGTTTGCAGTGGACAAAAAAGAGGCATGTGAAATCTGAAATCTGCCCTACCACTAACAACATGACATGAAAACGCAATTTAACGTACTACATTTAGTGCAGACAAAACTGGATAGCGACCCCTAGAAATTCCCAAATTCCTTCCAGACTGTGTACAAACAAGCTTACTTTAACAGAGAAAAGACAGCAGTCACCTCTTTAACTCCACCAGATTTCACTGACAACTTTTTACGCCACAGTAAATGCAAAGCCCCGCAAATTATTGAACAAACGCACGGGAAAGCCGTGATCTTCCGGGCGGCTACACAAACGCTGCCTCTGCCTCTGCCGGCAGCAGAATACGAAACCGTCTGCCAGCGTTTTGGCCGGTTGACCGCGACGTAGGTGGGGCCCAAGTGACCGGCTAGTACGGGTTCCACCCTGACAGAACTGGTATGGTCGGCGATGGGGCGTGAGCAAAATGTACAGTAATGAATGCGTAGGATTTTACGTTGTACGCGTTTCATCCCCATGCGTCTGCATTTCGTCACGCTTTCTCCGTCGCATTCGCCGTCAGATTTCGCCGTTCGTTAGTGCTAAAATAGGTGGGCCCGGGCTACTCTGGACGCGTGTACTTGACGGGAAATTGAGTGTCAAAAAGTGGCGGGCGTCAGAGGTGAGGAGCTGTTTGTTTGTACGGTCGCCGGGGACTTTTTAATTTTTATTCCACGTAGGCGGAGTGGGGCCCACGATCGGATTTCATTTTGACGGTTATTTGTGGCCGTCCATTTGGTACCTGTTTATTATTTTTATTTATGTGTGTTAATGTCATTCCATTTTGGGGCGTAAAAATAGTGGCGCCCGATATGGATATATTCTAGGTTTGACCAGATCCAGAGGATTACCCGATGGAGGAGGACAACGGTCTAATAGATAATTTACTTGACGGAAAACGTGTAACGACCATCGACTTTTTTTTTATGGGCCAATGTGGTTTAAGGAGAAGCGAATATCTAAGAGGACAGGAAAAAGTCAGAGCAAAGTTCAACGGTTAAAAAAGGGGCCTTTAAAATCTAACTTCAAGTTTCTCAAAATCTTAATTATCTAGAAATTTCAAGTCACTTTTAATTTTTTTACATCATTTTATTTGGAATAGTAGAGGAAAGAATCTGATAGTTGAGCACCCTAACTTAACCCTTCTTACAATCTTACGTGGAAATTTCAAAAAAATTCCAAATTTTTACACTAACTTGCTTGGCAATGCCCCTGCTTATAACTAAGGTTTTAGGGCCACATCGTCAAATATCCATGCTTTTTGTTGAGGTGTCCAAAAAGGTCCAAAAAAAAGTGAGACGGATACTTGTGCACTAAATCATGTTTTATCGGTGTGCTGATGTGGCATCACATGATTTGTGTTACTTTTTAGATCTAAGAAATACATATTATTCAATTATTGGTAGTTATCATCAACACTAACAACTTTAAAGTCACAACTATTGGTTCAATATTGTCAAAATATCGGGCATTAAATCAACAAATGCTATAATAATTGTTGGAACATGCTCAACTACTGGGTCCTTTCCCCTATTTAGACGGGTGACTTTCTGGTAGGTTTGATGATTCACCTCTGTGAGCATCACCTAGATACAATGAGGGCTAAGTAGACCATTCATTATCATGAGAGATGGGTTGTTGTGAACCACTACTCATGAAACATGGTTCAATGAGTTTGATTTGAAAAACTACACGATTGAATCTTGATAGCAATGTTATAATTTGACATGCTGTGGAATTTATACCTCCTACTTATCAATGACTTACTTGACAAGTCCCCTACTTATTACTAAGATTTTAGGGCCACACCATCAAATATGATGCCACATCAACATGCATTTTGTTGAGGTGTCCAAAAAGACCCACGGGAAAAAGTGATTGATAGTTGTGCAATAACTCATGTTTTATTAGTGCATTGATTTAGCATCATATGATTTGTTGCTTTTTAGATCTAAGGAATTCATTTCATTGAGTTATAGGTACTCATCATCAACACTAACAAACAACTTTAAATTCACAATTATTGGCGTGATATTGTTAAAAATATTAGACATTAAATCAACAAATGATATAATTGTTATTGGAACATGCTCAACTACTAGATCCTTTCCCCTAATACCTTTAATTATTTTTATTGAAACAATTATCACATTTTTTTTGGGTTATTGGAAAAAAATGAAGAGTAAGACTACAAGCTAGAAAGCGATAGCAATTGCAAAATTTGAAATTTTGAATGCAATTTCAAACAAGGATCCACAATCAAATTATTCAAAAAGTTATCACATTTTTTAGTTATTGGATCAAAATGGAGAGTGAGAGTGCAAGCAAGAAAGTGGTAGGAGTTGTAGTATTTGAATGTGGTTTTGGACAAGGATCTATTATTGAATATGTGTTGCTGGGCAAGGGGCCTCAAAGAGGGGGGCTACTCATGATTTTTGTGGATCGAGGATCATATGATCAAAGTGTTGTTTGTGAAGGTATTCTCTCAACTATGCAATTTTAGAGGTTTATTTTGTTTGTAATGGTAGTATTATGGATGGTCTTTTTTATGCCCCCCTTAAGATTCTATATCATAGTTAGGCTTCTCTCTTCAACTCTTTTAGAGGCTCATGTAAGTTGAATGCTTAAGTGGGAACAACCTTATTGTTAGTGTAATTAATTAATTATTACACTAGCATAAGTTAACTTAGGTTTTAATTAATCATATTAGTTCTAAGTTCCATTTAATCATTTAATAAAGTTGTTGAGATAAGATTCCCTTCTAGAAGATGAGCTGTCTTTTCTAGAACTTATTTCCATCTTGTTATCATTCCCTAGGTAGTTGGTTAGGGTTTCTTATTGTCACATGAAGTGTGATTTGAACACTTGACAACATCCTTTGCATTCTAGGTTTAACACTTGCCTATATAATCAAACATATGTTTTCTTTGTAATTAATCTATCTATTCATCTATCAATCAATCAATACTTTCTTTGTGGTTGAATATTTCTTCAAACCCTTGTTTGTTTTCTCCATCCATTCTCTTCTTTGTGACAGGTATCCATTTGCATGCAAGTGATCTTGGAGTCTGAAGTTGGTTTTGACAACTTCTACATGGTATCAGAGCTTTCCTGATACATGCCTGTTCTTGTTTAAAGAGTTTGGAGCTATTTGGAGTTACAAAGGTTTGTTGCATGCCATTTTTTATTGGAGCCGTCATCATATTTGCTTCAAAAATCCAGTTTTCACTCATTTGCAAGAAAAACAATTTCTGGGTTTTGTAAGCCAGCGTCGAAATCTGAACTGGATATTTTTTAGATTTTGCATATCTTACACAGATTTGGAGAAAATCGTAGTTTAAAAAGTGTTGGGCGTCATTTTTCTCCTGGTTGAAGGTTAAAAAAAAATCTTTTTTTCATCTTCTGCTTGTTGGATCAAGAAACGATTTCTGGGTTTTATTTCTAACATCAAAATATTTATGGGTTTTTATTTTTGTCTACAAACAATGAGTAGATTTTCCAGAAATCAAGTTAGAAATAAACGTTTTTTGCTAGAAAATTTGTTTCCTGCAAATTAAATTCAGTTTTTGAAAAATTCATAACTTTTGGCCACGATGTCCGTTTTTGGCAAACAAGATATTGACGGAAAGCTTGTTTCGAGCACTTCATAGTGGTGTAGGCCATGTTTTCAGATTTGGTCATCTACACAAATCTGAAGTTATTTTCATCATGGAGGCAGATGTAAACATTGGTTTGTGCATGCACTCTTTTTTGTTTGCATACAGTAGGTTTGCATTTTATTTTTAATTTATGCATGTTTTGCATATTCTCTCATTTTGCAATCATTGGGTATTGTAATAAATGAACTGATATAAAGTTCCATCAGGGGGGTTTCTTGCATAATAATCTGATTAGAGTGTGGATGCACTTTGATCTTCATTGTGTTTTTGATGACAACTCGCATGGGTTGTAATCTGGTTTCTTAGTTTCTTTTGGCCACTATTTTGTCTTAGTTTGACACATATTAGATTCATTTTGGATCCATCTCAATTTGAGGGTCACTAAATTTGTGGTTAATGTTCCTGAATCTTTATGGTACTTGTTCTCATGGAAAAGTTTTAGTCTCAGTTTGACATCGGCATCGAGATTCACGGCTTCCAGATTCTGTCATCATCTTTTCATCTACTATTGCTTTATGGATTCCAGGGTTGTTCCAGTTTGGTGTTTTCGAGTGTTCCGTGGCATCGGGTCTGCTGTTGCATTATTATGATTCCGATATGATTTCTTGTAGACATAAGTATCTTTCCTTGCTTGCAAGATTGTGATTCCAGTGTTACTCCACAGTGTTCTTCCAGTGCTTCTTTGCTGCAGTCATCTCATTGTAGGGGGGGTTGTCCCATTGAGTTTTCTTTCTCTACCTCATTATTGCATTTGTACATGGGTACCTGATCAGGCTTTGTTGTCGAGACCCATTCATGCTTTCTTGCATTCATCTTAGTTTTAGGTGCATGCTTATCTAGTCTCCCTAAGTTGCACTTATGGGGGGGTGTTAGTGTAATTAATTAATTATTACACTAGCATAAGTTAACTTAGGTTTTAATTAATCATATTAGTCCTAAGTTGCATTTAATCATTTATGTAAGTTGTTGAGATAAGATTCCCTTCTAGGAGATGAGTTGTCTTTTCTAGAACTTATCTCCATCTTGTTATCATTCCCTAGGTAGTTGGTTAGGGTTTCTTATTGTCACATGAAGTGTGATTTGAATACTTGACAACATCCTTTGCATTCTAGGTTTAGCACTTGCCTATATAATCAGGCATATGTTCTCTTTGTAATCAATCTATCTATTCATCTATCAATCAATCAATACTTTCTTTGTGGTTGAATATTTCTTCAAACCCTTGTTTGTTTTCTCCATCCATTCTCTTCTTTGTGACAGGTATCCATTTGCATGCAAGTGATTTTGGAGTCTGAAGTTGGTTTTGACAACTTCTACACTTATATCTCTTGTTAGGGGTGTGGGTGAAGATGAACCTTGCCTCAAAGTTTTGGATTGCATTATGAATAAGAGGAATTTAAAAAATGGAATCATCTCTTATTGGAAATTTGTTGACCCCTTAGCCTAACATTGATATTGTTAAAGCATGGGTAGGTAAAAAGGAAGAGATTGAAAGGCTATTATGAAATTATTGCTATAATGAAGGGATTATTTTCCTTTTCCTTTTCTAGTATCGAAGACCTCCAAGTTGTTCTTGTAGGAGGACCTTGGTTTTTTTGAAAAGCTAGCTTGGTCCTAAAAAAGTGGGAGCCTAGTTTTAATCCAACTACTAAATCCTTTAAGTTCACCCTAATTTAGTTTAGATTGTCAAGTATCCCTTTAGAATATTGGGGGGAAGAAGTCTTTGTTGGCATTACTAGTGTTTTTGGGAATTTGTTGGTATTGTTTTGATAACAAGGTCTAAGAACACATCTCATCTTTGCTAGAATCCATGTAATCTTTCTTGATGGACTCCTCTCCCCTTGTAAATAACTTTGACTGCTAAATTAGGTATCTAAAAGGAAGAGATATAATACAAGAAGTCCCTTATGGTATGCTTCACATACAAAAAGTTGAGATACTAGGCCAAAAGTTGTCTAGATCGAAAAGGAGTAGGAGGTCTAGATGTGGGTTTAATAGATGGTAAACCCAATTAGGTTTTGGATTTCATTCCACCCCTTGGAAAATCTTTCTTTGGTCCCTATAATGATTTGAAACCCTTAATCTTAGAGGTGTGATGTAAAAATTTAGAACATATGAAATTGGAGATAGGGGTTTTAAAGGGTAGTTTAATGGATGTTCAATTGTAGGATGGATATAAGGTAGAGGATATGGTTGGTCATTCACCCCAGAACAGGTTGCATGTTCTCAAATTAAAGAAGTGGTAAGGATCCTTTGGAGCTAAAGAAGGGTAGTATCTCATTGTAAGAACCATTTAGTTCAAAAAGCACAATATTGTTGAGTTCATAGAAGATAGTAAAATTTCTCAAGTTTACTCTCAAGATAGATTGGAGGATTACAAATAGATGGATGAAAAAATAGTTGATTTCAAGGGAAGGAATACCATAAGATTTTTTTTTTTATAGATTGTGGATCATACCAAAAAAGAAGTGCAAGATCAAGCGACAAGGAACTTAGAGAGAAAGAAATAAAGAACAAAGTTAAAAATGGAAGTCAAAGTAACCTTACAACTTTGTGCTTAAAGGGTACTGGACAAAATTGAAAGAAAGGAAATTATCTCTTGGAACATGTCAAAGGGTTGAAAAATCCACACAAGCAAGACCTTCTACTAAATCTAACATGGCATTTTTTAATTTAGATGTCCTACTAATCCAAGAAACAAAAATTTCCATTAACAAAGTTATTAGAATAAAATTAAAAAATTCAAGAATAGTGGTTGCAAGGGTGCTAATGCTTGTGAAGCTTCTAATGGGATTTTCACACTTTGGAACCCCATCATCCTTGAAAGGAAAACTTATTATTGTTGAACCAAATAATGTTTCTATCCTTTTTCACCACTAGAAGGAGAATACTTCCTAGATTTTATCTAATGTTTATGCACCTATATGAGGGGTGCAAGAAAAAATTGTGGTCCCATCTTACTACTTTTAGATATATGTAACCCTCTCCAAGTGGATGGTTATGGAATATTACTATTCTCCCTTGAAGGAAAATGAGAAAAAATTGGATCCCAAAAAGCTTTATGGACAACCATGAAGATTTAGTAAAATTCATTCACTAAAATAACTTACTAAATTTGGAACTAGAAGGTGCATATTTTACTTGGCTAAATAGGAGGGTGGTCTCTTCTCTCATCTAGGTGAGGCTTGATCAAGCCCTTCCTTCTCTCAATTGAATAAATAATTATTTTTTTTATTATCGTCCTTGACAAGGATTGGATTGGGCCACTCTCCTATTATGGTTTATGTGCATATGCTAGGAAATAAGACATGTTTTCCTTTTAGATTTGAAAAAATATTGTTACAACACCCTCTTCTTTCATCTAAAATCACTAAATGGTGGGATATTAAGGTGGAAGGATCCATTATGTTCAAGTTATTCAAGAAGTTGGCTAATTCAAAGATGAATATTAGAAAGTGGGATAAAGAATCTTCCTTTTGTGATATTTTTGGAAAGAAGTTGTCAATTAGAGAGAAACTACACATTACTCAGTTAGAGAGAAACTAGAAAAAAAACGTGTAACGACCATTGAATTTTTTTATGGGCCAATCTGTTTTAAGTGAAGCAAATATCTAATAGGACACGAAAAATTCATACACCAAAGTTCAATAGTTAAAAATAAAAATCTACCTAATACATTTAATTAGTTTTATTGAAAAACTTATCATAATTTTGTAAGGTTACTGGATCAAAATGGAGAGTGAGTGCAAGCAAGAAAGCGAAAGGAGATACAAAAATTTGAAACTTTGAATGCAATTTCAATCAAGGATTTACAATTAGATTGTTCAAAAAATTTTATCACATTTTTTAGTTATTGGATCAAAATGGAGGAAAAAAAGCAATAGGAGTTATAGTATTTGAATGCAGTTTTGGACAAGGATCTATTATAAAATATGTGTTGTTGGGGAAGAGGCCTCAAAGAGGGGGATACTTATGATTGAGGTGGATTACAGATCACATGATGAAAGTGTTGTTTGTGAAGCCAATCTCTCAACTATGGAATTTTAGAGGTTTTTGTTGTTTCTAATGGTGGTATTATGGATGGTCTTTTTTGTTCCCCCCTTAAGACTATATCATAGCCAGGCTTCTCTCTTAAACTCTTTTAGAGGATCATATAAGTCAAATTCTTAAGTGGGAATAACCTTATATCTCTTGTTAGGGGTGTGGATAAAGGTGAACCTTGCCTCAAAGTTTTTGGATTGCATTATGGATTAGAGGAATTTAAAAAATGGAATCATCTCTTATTGGAAATTTGTTGACCCCTCACCTAACATTGATGTCGTTAAAGCATGGGTGAGTAAAAAGGCAGAGATTGAAAGGATGTTATGAAAATGTTATTATAGTGAAGGGATTATTTTATTTTTCCTTCTCTAGTATCAAAGACCTCCAAGTTGTTCTTGTCGAAGGACCTTGGTTTTTTTTTTAAAGCTAGCTTGGTCATAAAAAAGTGGGAGCCTAGTTTTAATCCAACTACTAAATCCTTTAACTTCACCCCAATGTAGTTTAGATTGTCAAGTATCCCTTTAGAATATTGAGAGAAAGAAGTCTTTTTTGGCATTCCTAGTATTTTTGGAATTTTTTGGTATTGATCTAATAACGAGGTCCAAGAAACACCTCATCTTTGATAGAATATATGTAAGATTGCTTGATGGATCTCATCTATCCTTGCAAATAACTTTGAATTCTAAATTGTGTATCTAAAAAGAAGAGATAGAATACAAGAAGTTCCTTATGGTATGTTTCACATACAAAAAGTTGAGATACTAGGCCAAAATTTGTCTAGATCGAAAAGGAGTAGGAGGTTTGGATGTGGGTTTAATAAATGGTAAACCCAATTAGGTTTTGGATGTTTTGATTATAAGGGAAAAACAAGTTTTGAAGGGACCTGAAACCCTTTACAAAAAAATATACTGTGTGGTATAAAGTATGTCTTGCAATGTTAGTATAACACACTTTCATGAAATGCATTACTTAAAAGGAAATCAAAAGTAACATAAATGAAACTACAAATTATCCTTATAACTCATCCCATGGTCCTCTAATCCCAAGGAATCCTACAAATTATGCTCTCAGATCTTATTATTGCTGCACATTAACTTGCAAAGATTGACAACTCAAGAAACAAGATGCTACAATGAATCTACATGCCTATGTTTTTGGATTTTTCAATAACTTGATGCATAGAAGCTAAATGATCCTATGATGGAATGGTGCTAAAATCTAAGTGCTGAAATGATGATGATGATGAAATACAAATGCTAAATGGAAGATGAAAAGAACTAATCTATCAAAATGAAAATGTCATTTATAACACTAAAAATGAGCTAAAAATGCAAACTAAACTAAAATGCTCTCCAAATTCTCTCACAAATGCACTAAAATTTAGCAGCATAAACTTGTCTAAATCTTCATCTATAAAATGTTGTAGAAAAGGGCTCTATTTATAGATTTTCTAAGCCTCAAGGTGATGTGGCAACAATAAATGACCAAGATTGTGAGCCTGCGACATCAACGACAAAGCATCAGGAGGTAAGAGGGAATCAAGGAGATGGTTCCCTTCCACAAGATAAATTGCCAAGTGTGAAAGGAATCATAGAGCGGGAGGAGCCATGTGTCTCAGTTTGTTCAAAATTGGTTGCAAATATGTTGGAGATATTTCATATTTTCCAATTTATTAAAATTCATTTGTGAAACACATGATGAGGTGGCAGGTGAGTTGGATGTGGTTAGAAGAAAGTTGTAGAAATGTGCTTAAATTGGATTAAAAATTCAATTTAATACTAGAGGGTAAATTAGTAAAATGACAAATAAATTCCTTTGTGCATTTTAATTAATTTTAGAAGAATATGCCAAATTTAAATTTAAAAATTCAAATTTTAAAGGAAGAGGGAAAATCAATTAAATGACAAATTAATTAATTTTTTCCATTTAATTAATTTTAGAAAGAATGTGAATTTGGAAAGGAAGAAATAGAATATGAACCATATACATAAATTTTACAATTTATTTATAATAGCAGAGGAATTAAGAATATTAATCAAATAGCCAGTATTTAATTAATGTGATGCTTAGACCATTTTTGTGTGTATACAGATACAAAATCCTACAAGAAAGGATTTTAAATAGACCACCAACAACAACCCAACAACCAAAAAACACAAAAGAGCGAGTGCTAACCAAAAAATATGGCAAAAAACCTACCATTAGCACCCAACAACCACAAAACAACAAAACAACCTAAAAGAAACCTATGCCTAGCAAAAAACAAAAAGCAACAAAGAAAAATACTAGGTGCTAGTTCAAGCCACTTAGAGTGTTGGCCACCTCAATCTGCTGGTTCCTATGCCTTTCAACCATATCCAAAAACTCCTTCTTCTTAGCATCAAATGATTTCTTCCAATCGACCGACCCTCTGACAACAGTTCCTTTGTCATCATCCTTAGCATCTTTTTACCTTTTCCCTTGGTCGCGTGCTCTTTCTCCATAAGCTCAGAGAAATAAATCTAATCCTCCCTATGCTTACTAATGTTTTTGAAAAGGATTTCCAAGGAGTCCACATTGTTCTTCACAGAGATATGGCACACCTGCATTAGTTTTTTGATATCCGTATTTATACCTAAAACCTTGGCTTCCAGTGCAAACAATATTTCATCACACATAGATTTAAAGTCAAGATAGGAACCTTCAAGGTCCACCATTCTGTCAATAAGAATGTCTAGCACCAAACCCTTCAGAAAATTCTTCAGATTCTCCTTCAAACCTCTGATTTTGATATTAATCTTATTGAACTCCTTCAGAGTCCACTTAGCTAATTTAAAGGTACCATTGGCCCCAACTCTAGCCATATCCAGTAATTCATACATGGAGTTAGTGTCATCATCAAGGTAAGAAAAGTCCTCGAAAAGAGGATTTACCTTCAAAGGCTCTTGTTTGGCTTTTTTCCTTTCCACATCCTCCTCATCCCAACCCCTAATATCCTTGTACTACTCCTCCTTGGGCAAGTCCTGCATAGGGGAATCCTCAATGGCCACCTTCTTATCACCATAATCCTTGTCATCACCAGCTACATTAGGGTCCTTAGTCAGAACCTCCAAGGCCTTGTTCTTCAGGTTAGCACTACACATCAACAACCTTCTCGATTTGTCAACCAAACCATCATTATCTTGTGTCCCCACCTCAAGACCACCACCAACAACATCTCTACCAACAACCACCTCCACAAACTTAGGAGAAGAATCATCCAACCCCACCTCTGTGTCCTCACTCCCAAAATTGGCAAGCCGCTTAGTTGCCCTATTACTCTTAGCACCAACCACCTTCCTCTTCTTCGAAGACATAGCATCTCTACCAAAAAACACCTCCACATACTTGGGAGAAGAATCATCCGACCCACCTTTGTGTCCTCGCTCCCAGAAAGGGAAAGCCACTTAGCTACCCTATTACTCTTAGCACCAACCACCTTCCTCTTCAAGGTAAGAAAATTCCTCAAAAAGAGGATTTACCTTCAAAAGCTCCTATTTGGATTTTTTCCTTTCCACATCCTCCTCATCCCAACCCCTAATCTCCTTTTCCTGCTCCTCCTTGGGAAATTCCTACATAGGGGAATCCTCAATGGCCATCGTCTTATCACCAAAATCCTTGTCATCACCAACTATATTTGGGTCCTTAGTCAGAACCTCTGAGGCCTTGTTCTTCAGGTCAACAATACACATCGACAACGTCCTCAGTTTTTCAACTAAACCCACAACATTATCCTATTTCCCCACCTCAAGGCCACCACCAACAACATCTCTACCAAAAACCACCTCCATAGACTTGGGAGAAGAATCATCTAACCCCACCTCTATGTCCTCATTCCTAGAAAGGGCAAGCCGCTTAGCTGCCCTATTACTCTTAGCACCAACCACCTTCCTCTTCTTCGAAGACATAGTCACAACCGCAGGATAAACATCCTCCTCCTCTTCATTCCATTCCTCCTCCTCATCTAAAAAGCATACACTGAGACCTCTAAAGACGATAAAAAAAAGAAAGGAAACAAAATGAACAAACCATGTCTGAAAATGGTTGAGAAGAGTATAAAAATCCCTTCCAAAGTCACGTAACGCATTAGAACCTCGACAACGCTCACCCAAATTTTCTTGAGGGAAGTTCTCTCATAGCCCCAACTCTCTAATTTGATTAATTGCTTCCGCTCATCATCTTTAAAAAAATGGACCATTACCTCCTCATTACTCTTTTTATCCTTGAAGAACTTTTGACCAACTGTCGACATCCTAGTAACAGTGGCATCCAAATGCTCATTTATCTCCACTTCCAGACCTTTAACCTTGAGCTTTCGATTATGCCAGAAAGAAACAAACTGTGTCAAGGCATTAGGGTCATGCTCGTGTAGTCTCTCCAAAAATGGAGTAAAATTACCATGGCGCAGAATATTCTAGAGTTTATTCTTTCTCTGAATGTACCCACATGAATGTGGCTCGATTCTGCTCCTGTCACCACCCATGGAAACCAACACACAACTCAAAAAACCCTTGTGAACAACACTCAACTGAAGATCAGAGAGAAACAAGACACCCACAAAGCGTGCGAAATGGAGGAAGGTACTAGACCATAAATGCCACATCACTTTAGCCCACACCATCATTCCTTAATAAAATACTAGCTTTCTCAGGAAGGATCGATCCCTCCTCCCATGAATGAAATTCATTTAAAATGAAAGCCTTGTCGGCAAAAAAATCCTCCAACGAGTTTCCTTCTCGGTAAACATGAGAGACGCAGGTCTCTTCACAAGATTGCAACATGATTATCGTATCCTTAATGAGTTGGTCAACATTCCAACTCAGAGTATGAGCACCACACAAATAATTTATTATGTTCATAGAGTCACCTTCTACCTATAATTTGGAGTACCCTTTGCTGATAGCATATCTAACACTTATGAACGCAGCCTCCGCCTCCACACAATGATTGGTCTAAGTTCCTAATGGGAGTGCCACCACACCAATGATTCTACCAATATCATTTCTTAACACCCCCCCACAACCTGTAGGCCCGAGATTCCCCTTCGCTGCCCCATCAAAGTTAACTTTAACCCAAATAAAGGGAGTAAGCCACCATCTAGTGTTCAATCTAGCAATTGAGCTTGACTTAAGATTCAAAATAGGAATTGAAATAATCTTCCAATTAGAAGTCACTAGAAGCTCATAACCAGCAAGGCAAGCAAAAGGGACACAACGAGCAAAATCAGAGCAAAATTATCTAGAATGGCTCGTTGGATCTTGATAAAAAGACTATTAACCTTGAGTTTAGACTCCCGAAAGATCCTGTTATTTATTTATTTCCATAATCCCCAAGCAATATGTGGGGCCATAAGGTCCCACAACCACCATAGAACATGAGGGAAGAAGGGCAAGTCCATTGAATATCTACACATTGTTTATAATCTAAGTATTGTGTTGCACAACTAGTTGGATATCTACATCAAGTGTCATTAAGGGTTACCCACCTTGGTTTTATAGAGCCTAAAGTGGAGAGGAGAAAAATTATAAAATATTTCTTTTGTTTGTTGGCCACTAATCTTGAATTCCTTGAACATAAAAGCTCGCTATCCTTTAGAGGATTTTCATGTTTTCAGCTAGAAAAAATCGAACATGGTCTATGAGCATTTTAGACTATTATTTAAAAACACACATAGATAATTGTCAAATTGGAACTCCTCATTATAATTCTAAGTTAAAATTACAATTAAATGTCAGAATTGGAAGTCGTAATAATGATATGGTATTCAACATTATAATTCAAAGTTAAAATCATAATGTAAGTCCTAATTATAATCTTGTAATTGAAAAATTTTAATTCATGTCCCATTTGTGATTCCTATTTATAATGTGACAAATTGAAAATTACAATTAAAAATTAAATTTATAATTATATATCTTAATTAAAACTCTAAGATAAAAATTAAACTAGCTCAACAATGATGTCCATAACTATATACAATTTTAATTTTAACACTTTTCTTTTATATATTAGAAGACTTATGAATTGCAATTAAATTTTCCTCACCTAGGTGTTTTATGTCTCCATTTTTCTAACATATCAAGGCTCTCAAAGTCTTCCACTTTCCCCATATATTTTAAATATTCACCAAAATTGATTTAGATTGGCCTTTCAAATCTATGTCTTAAAATTAAATTTTCTTTAAGGACTTATAGACCCATCTAGCCACATAGAATGTAATTTTTGGTGGAATTAAAGTTTGAAAATATGTTTATTATTCCTATTTCAATTCACACATAGCCTTTGTGTTAGCATGAATAAATTATCATGCATAATTTTTTCTATAGTGTACCCTCTTTATGCCCACTATGTGTAATTCATCAAAAAATAAAAATTGATAGCCTATCTATAAATTTAGATATATTTTAAAACTTGAGTTAGCCAATGATAGGTCTAAAGAGTTCCAATTCCACCCCTTGGAAACTATTTTTTTGGTCCCTATAATGATTTTAGACCCTCAAGCTTAGAGGTGGGATATTAGAATTTAGAACATATGAAACTAGAGATAGGGGTTTTAAAGGGTAGTTTAGTTGATGTTCAATTGCAAGATGGATACAAGATAGAGGATATGGTTGGTCATTCCCCCAAGAACAAGGATCCATGTTCTCAAATTAAATAAGTGGTAAGGAAGGATCCTTTGGAGCTAAAGAAGGTTAACCTCTCATTGTAAAAAATATCAAGTGAAGCACAATATCTTTGAATTCATAAAGATTGTAAAATTTCCCAAGTTGACTCTCAAGATAAATTGGAAAATTACAAAGAGATGGAGGAAAAAATAGTTGATTTTAAGGGAATGAATACCATAAGAAAGAAATTATAGATTGTGGATTAGACCAAAAAATAAGTGCAAGATCAAGCCACAAGGAACTTAGAGAGAAAAAATAAAGAATAAAGTGGCAAATGGAAGTCAAAATATCCTTACAACTTTATGCTGAAAGGGTACTCCAAAATTGGAAGAATGAAAATCATCTCTTGGAATGTCAAAGGGTTGAAAAATCCACACATGCATGACCTTATACTAAACATAACAAGGTAATTTAATTTATATGTCATCCTTGTCCAAGAAACCAAAATTCCCATTAAGAGAGTTATTAGAATAAAAATAGAATTTTTGAGAATATTGGTTGCAAGGGTGCTAATTCTTATGGATCTTCAAATTGAATTGTCACACTTTGGACCCATCACCTTGAAAGGAACACTTCTTATTGTTGATCCTAATCATGTGGTTATCCTTTTTCACCACTAGAAAGAGAATACTTCCTAGATTTTATCTAATGTTTATGCACCTATGTGAGGGGTGCAAGAAAAACTTGTGGTCCCATCTTACTGCTTTTAGATATATGTGCCCCTCTCTAAGTTAAATAGTTATGGAATGTTACCATTCTCCCTTGAAGGAAAATGAGAAAAAATTGGATCCCAAAGTGTTATGGACAAGTGGGGAGATTTAGCAAAAATCATTCACTAAAACACCTTACTAAATTTGAAGCTAGAAGGTGCATATTTTACTTGGTTAAATAGGAGGTTGGGTTCTTCTCTTATCTAGGCGAGGCTTGATCAAGCCCTTCTTTCTCTCAATTGGATAAATTCTTATTTTTTCTCCTTATTGTCCTTGACAAGAATTGGATTGGACCACTCTCCTATTATGGTTTATGTGGATAGGTTGTGAAAGAAGGAACATTTTCCTTTAAGATTTAAAAAAATATGGTTGCAACACCGTCTTCTTTCATATAAAATCACTAAATGGTGGAATATTAAGGTGGAAGGGTCCATTATGTTCAAGTTATTCAAGAAGTTGGGTAAATTAAAAATAAATATTAAAAAGTGGGATAAAGATTCCTTTAGTAATATTTTTAGGAAGAATTTGTTGATTAGAGAGAAACTGCACATTATTTAGTTAGAGAGAAACTATACATTATTCATAGAAAATACATAGAGGGTGGAATGAGTTAATGAATAATGAAAAGAAACTCTTATAAAATCTCCACTCCCTCACCTCTAAGGAATAATATTTTTGGAAGGGGAGATCTATAGCTCTTTGGTTGAAGGAGGGAGATAAGAATACCAAGTTCTTCCACATGATTACTCTCAAACATAGATCATCTAATAGAATAAAGGAAATTTGGGAGAATGATTTTTATTATAAAGATGAGAATGAATTATGGATGAAGTTATTGTGTTCCTTATTAATTTTATTTTAGAGGATGTCATGTTGAATAGTCTCATTTAGCAAAAAATACAAGGCCTTGTTCTAAGAATTCTAGATGATCTTGATAATATTTCTCTCTCAAAAATCATTTGATGTAGGAGCATCCACAGTCATCGGAAATATTGCATCAACCAAAAATACTTCCTTGCTTTTTTTTGTATTTTTATTAAGGGCTAATGTGTAGGGAATTGATTATTTTAATTTCCAAATATTGTAATTTTCCCTATGGTAATTTATAATTGTAATTTTGGAACTTGTGGATTTACTTTGGTAAATGTTTCTAGAGCAACCCAAAGGAATATTCCAACCTAGGCATCCATTTCAAGGTGGGAGAAACTCATCAATGCATTCTCTTGCATGCTGGGGCATCCAAGTTTGCATGGAACCGTTGGAGCCGTCTGAGAGTAATGGAGATTTTGAATTGACCAAATTTGATTTGTCACGAGTTAGGCACCCATGTGAGGGCTATGTGAGCAATAAATAATTTTAACTATTTTCATGAATTATTCACAAAAGGGGCATGGGTTTTCCAAGGAGTTATATGCATGTTGTTTTGGAATACCATAGTGGTATTCTCATCCTCAAAATTCTATATATTGATGCCTTGCCACTATGAGAAGTTGGATTTTTGGAGTTGAAGTTTTGCATAACAGGATGCTGCCAAATTTTCTAGAGGATTGTGACTCCAAGTTTTTACATATTATGTAATCAACAAGCTCATATGATGAAGAATGTGATGTTGTAATTTCATTTTGTTTTAGATATAATATAAATACTATGCTTCCTTCTTGCATTTGTTTTGTGCAATTTGTGGTATGGTTGTTGTTTCAAATTTGGGGGGGAATAGTTCTTGGAGGAGACCAAGAATCCATGTTTTTGCAAGTTTAAAGGTGTTTGGATAGCAAAAAACAAACTTGAAGGTTGCAGGTTTATTGCAGTAGTGATTTCCCTTGGAGATTGCGGGTTTAAGGAGTTAGAAGCTACAAGAAGAGGATAGATTGAAGGAGATCAATTTGGGATTGATATTTGCTATTCGTAAAAAACTTATATCAGATTATAATTAGATTTGTAATTCTTTTCATTAGCCCATATGGCTACACAACCATTTAATTCCAGTTATGCTATATAATTCTTGAATTTTCATAAGATTTTGAATGAACAAAGAATAATACTTCTTACAATTTTTTGTTGTTGTTACAAACAATTGCTAAGTGCATCTTATATTGTTGGGAGTTTATGTTAGAGGTTTGGTTTTCCCTTGCATCACCATTTTAGATCAAGAATTTAAAGCTATTATTTTACTCTTCAATGGATATAAGGCATCAAGATTGGATGGTATCCCTCACTTCTATTTGTAGACCTTTTAGAATATTGTGAGGAATAATTTGGTGAAGGCTACCCAAGATTTCTTCAAGAGTGGTAATTTTCTTAAGTAAATTAATGCTACCTTGTTCTTATACTAAAAAAGGTTGGTGCTTCCTCATTTCATGAGTTCAATCTCATTAGCCTTTGTAATTCAATTTATAATTAATTTTTTTTTCTCTCAAGTTATAAACTTTAATCCCAAAGTTGATTTCCTAACAACAAGGTGGATTCATTCATGGAAAGTAAATCCTTGATTTTATTATTTCAATTCATGAGGTGTTGCACTCTTTATCAATGATAAAAAGGTTGGGTTTGTTCTCAAGCTTGATCTTTTGAAGGCATATGATAGGGTCTCTTAAAAATTTCTTGATAGAGTACTAGATAAGTTTAGGTTTGATACCAAATCTAGAAATGTTATTTTGGAACATGAATATCCTCATAAATAAACTTGGTGAAATTGTTAATGGATCTCTATTAGGCTTCTTCAAATCTTCAAAAGGCTTAAGACAAGGTGATCCCCTCTCACCTTTTTTATTCATCATCGTGGCTAAAATATTGTGAAGGAGCATTTAATGTGAAATAGATGTGGGTCATTTGAAAGATATCAAACCTAATTTTTCTTTCCCCACTTTCTCTAACCAACAATTTGTTGATGAAACCATTATTATCAATCATTCTTAAATCATTGAGGAAGTTGAGCTTAGAATTTTCCATTCCAATTATGAGAAGGCCTTAGGTCAAAATTCTAGTCTTCTAGCTTGAGTACCATCTTCTTCCTAAACACTCATCTTGCTAAACAACTTAAAATTGTAGCTATCTTAAATTGTGATATCAATGCCCTTCCATCTTCTTATCCTAGTCTCTTACTCTTTATGGGGAATGCACTAGAGAATTTTTGGATTAATATGATGGATACAATCCAATGAAAGCTTGTTGGTTGGAAATTATTACTTTTAAGTCGAGTGGGTAAACTTCAACTGATCATTGAATCTAACCTTCAAAACTTACCAATTTATAGGATGAGTCTTATAGTACCTATAAAAGTTGTTGAGAATATTGGAATAATTCAAAAATAATTTAATGATAATAAATGATAATTAATGGAAATGAATGATGATGAATGATTAATAAAAAAAACAACTTTCAAGAGGCATGTCTTTTGATTTACTCCTACTCTTTGTAATCCATTGAAATGCTAGAGTTGAGGTCGCCCCCTTGGTGATGAAATCTAAGGTAGGTCCCCTAAATATCAATTTGGGAATAAGTGTGTTTTTTATTCTTAATATCATGAATCATGTGAGAGAAGAGCATACACACCCCACTTATTCATGATTAAAAGACATTAATTAATTTTTATCCTAAATCCAAGAGTGAGTTAATTTTAACCCTAATGTTTAATATGTTATCATTTCTCTCCAACATGATGGACATCATCCAATTCCCAAATATTCTCAGATTACTTTACAAAAAATGTGTTATGGAGCACATTATTGATGATTCTAAACTCCGACAAGCTCTCTCAGGATATAATATTTTTGAGGAACAAGCTTTGATTGGTGGGATCTTCTCCAAAATTGAGGTACACACATCTTCAACTATAGAATGTAACTTTAATGGACTGACATACATCCTCCAAAATGAATTCCCACTTTCTTTCATAAATGTCTTGTCTTCCCATGGTGAAAATTGAGACATTCTTTTGGCTAGTGTTAAATCAATTTACAAGGTAACATGAATCCTTCTAAAAAAACCAACCCACACTGATTGTTATTTGTTGAGAGAGGCTCAAAGGCATGGATTTGATCTATCAAGAAGATCCTTTGTTGAGAAAAGAAGATAAAAACTTTATTTTAGATAGTGAGCAATTAGATAATGACCAACAAGAAATCTAATATTAGTTCATAATTTATTAAAATAATCTAGCAAATTATACTTAGTCTTCTGTTCTCTTTCCTCTTCTTAAGATATTTTCATGGCCTCCATTTTGTAATAAATGATATTTATGGATCTAGTTAGAGGTATAATCATCTCTATTTTATTATTTTTGTCATATTTTGAATTACTATGTTGATATCCAACCATTACTATAGACTCCTATATTGTATTTGATCTACTATGCTAATATCTAGCCATTTCTATATTTTATTTGAATATTAATACTATTATTTTATGTGTTTTTAACCCTTTATCCAAAAAATGGTTTTGATCATTATTTGTACTTAACATATGTAAATGGTCACATATATATTATTATTTTATATATTTATGATATACTTATCATTGGAGGAAATAAGCACTAATTTAGGAACTAAATACTTAGTTTTCTAATAAGTTTGAAATGGAGGAATTAGGAAAGTTAGTACATATATTCTTGGAATGGAGATAGAGAAAATTCCTTGGAACAATCTTGTGGAGATTTCAGATGTAAGATAGTAGATTTCTAAGTTCACCCAACCATTTCATATAAAGATAATTATAGAATAATTCCCTATTTTTTTGGATTTGGATTAATGAGAAGGGTTCCTTATTTAATTATAATATGAAGTCTTGTATATTTGATGCCTTGGACAAGACCAAACATTTCCCAATAATTGGAGTTCAAGAAAACATTATATACATGTTAAGGGAGTGTTCAAGTACTTTGAACAAAAATATAAATTATTTCTTTCTTTATCATGATACATTTAATATGGGTAAATTTTTTAGTGTATGAGGATTTGTTGATTTATATTGGGCTAGAGATCTTGATAGCCAAATGTCTAAAAGAGGATATGTGTTTACTTTATTTGGAAGAACAGTATGTTAGATGAGAAAGCACATGTAATTTTTTTTCTCTATAAACTACTAAAAAGTAGAATATATGACTACAACACATGCCTATAAGAATATTTTTTGTTGAATAGATTTAGCATAAATACTAGTTTTAAGAGTCAAATAGTGGTGGTGTGTGATTTATAGAGTATAATTCATCTATTCATGAATCATATTTACTATTCTATAATAAATCATATTGATGTGTAGTATATTTTGTTTTGAGAGAGATGGTTAGAAGGAAAGTATAAATGGAAAAAATTGATGTTGAATTAAATATCATAGGTTCCTTGACAAAAATTCTAAGTACCATGCAGTTCATGTGATGTAGGAATGATATTGCCTTATCCAATTCTTGAGATTTATTTTAATGATTGAATATATAACAAGTTCTCCTATGGTAAATATTAAGTGGAAGAGTTTTTTTGAATTGAATGATATTCACCTACATAAAATCCTTGTAGGAAGAGTTATTTTTGTAGTCTTATTTATTGATGCAAAACAAAAGAGTTCACAACTGAGATTCTTCAATCTTGAGGTAATTTTCAATCCTTTAACCTTGTGCAACATGAGCTCCAATTCACACAAATAGACTCTAATCTCTATTATATTTGGTAAATTATTTCAACATGTTTATATTCATCCAAAAAACTCATTCAACCATCCAAAGATCAGAAAACAATGATTTAAGGCCAATTCACCTATGCTAGCCTCTAATCTAGTAGTTTTTCCAAAGTAGGACAACGGTTATAAATTTTGATAAAAGACTCATATCAGGACTGTAAAAGAATTTTTAGATACCCATTTCCATGTTTTATAACATATCCAAAAATTAGTGTAGGCTACTTTGGACCGAACCCTTCAAATTCTCACTTTTACATTTTGACAATAGGCTTTTAACAACATAAATTCACTATAAATTGACTATAAATTTAAGAAAAGACCTCCAATAAACAATATAAAACCATATTTGAGTACCCTTTTGGAATTTATTAAACAAATTTCAAAATAGGCATAGGTTGTTTTGAAACATAAGGCCTTAAAATTGACTGTCCCGATTTTGCATTGTTCCAAAAACACATTGTAGCAGCCTAGGGCATCATCAAAATGGCCCAAAACCTTATAAAAAACTCCTACCACTTAGAAAATATTAAGGAAAATATTAAACAGACCTCCAAACTGAAAATCATAAGTTTTTATCAATTAGAAATGAAGAAATGCATTTTTAAATGCTTGCTGCCCCTGCTAAATCAGAATTCACCTGTTTTCACCAAAATTGCAATAACTTTTGCATATCTTAATGAAATTGAGTCAAACCAATTGCATTGAAAATTATATTTAAATATATTTCAGCTAAAATCAAAGAGAAGTGTGTTTATGGTCCGTACATGGCTGTACAAAGACCTGCAATAGAGATAATTATTGGAAAATGCACATAAATAATCTCAAATTTTATTCCATTCAACTTCAAATCACCACTTCTGCTTTTACAATGATGAAAATGACCTATTTAAGGTCTTATCGACTTCCCACAACTCTCAAAATTCCACAAATAACTCTTAAACTACTCATGACTCTTCAACTTCTTGTTTTTGTCACTTTTACAACCTTTTTTACAATTTGACAATTTTGTCAACTTTTGCAATTTTTACACTTTTTGCCCAAATTAACCAAAAATGACTCAAAAATATAATCTAAGACCTAAGACATATTTATTTTGGCCCCTTTGGACCTTACATTTCCTTGAAAACACTTAAATTGAACAAAAATTGAAAATTTGCCTCATGGAGGCTTAACTTTGTTTGGGTGCTCCTGCACCATTTATGCTAAGGTGTGGTGAGTAATCAAATATTATAGTATAGTAGTGATGGTGATTTATATATTGAAATTATGTTGCAATTATTGTGTTATTTTATTTGTGTTGTTTCGCATGTAGCAATGTGGTATCAACCATAAGTATTTGGAAGAAGAACTCATAACTACATATGAGTTAAGTATTTTTTGGAGCATGATCAATGAAGCAAGAGCACATGCAATAGAACGTTAGTGAACAAGAAACAAGATCTAACAGTAGGAAAATATCTTGGAAGATGGAACTATGTACCAAAAATGGTCAAGATTAATATTATATTGGTGCAAGATACCATAAATGAGGAGTCAATATTGGTGGTTATACTAGTAATGATAGTTATACTAGTTATTGATTCATAGTGTGCAATAGTGATAGATTATACAAGGTGATTATCCATATGGAGAAATCATACTTGACGATTTATATAGTATGTTAACATCATGTATGATTGGATTATAGTTACATGACTTGATGTTCTACAAGTTGGTTGAATGGTTGGATGGTTGGTTTTCCCGTATATAATATTGTAAGAGTGTGCCAAGTATATTCATAATATTGAATTCACTAGTAATACATCAAATACATTTGTATATTATTATTGTGTAATAATTAGAGTGATTGTAGAAGAATGTAATTTTATGGATTAGGACTCTATAAAAGGTTTCACAAGACCTTATTCTATTGAATATGTTTTGATTCAAAATATAGTTGTGAACATATTTTGTTGGTGTTTTTTCTTTAGAAAGGGATTCCCACATAAATATTTTGTGTTTTGTATAATCTTTTGGATGAATACTATTCTATTTGCTAATGTATATATTACTATATAAATTTTGCAAGTTTTATTGACTATCATCTAGATACAATGATCTTAAGTTTTCATCATCTCATTCTATTGGGTATCTAGAATAGGGACCGTTAAGATACCCAACAATAACTACCTAACCACCCATGTAATAATTTCTAAAAATTAAAAATTGTACATCAAAGTCTCAAATGTGTATATAAATATGGACCATAATCTATTACATTATAAATATTAAATATAATTCACCTCATTTAAAAAAATTATTTCTCAACCCAAAATTGAATTTCATTTATCCCTCTTAGTTATTATTTGGATAGAAGTCTTTATATTCAACAATATCTTTAACTTCAATTATCATTTCATGAAGACAAATTTCATACTCTTCCCATTTATTAATTATCTTTTTGATAGCATTTAAATCTAAACTCAATGAATGCCCAAATCATACATTTTGAGAAGTGTAAATTTCTAATATTTGATAAGATGTGTTATGATATCTAATCAATTTTTACTTAAGATGAGCGAGTAAATGCTTCATAATCACCAAATTGTCAATTGATGAGGCATAAAATATTGACTCGCTAGTTTGAACAATTTAGTAACTTGACTATCCAAGAGACTAGTAGGATTTATTAAGCTACTCTAACTATAATATATTAGAGGTATACTTTGAATTTATAATTATTTATGAACATCACTAATTCTCCTAAAATTATCTTTGGATTCCCTCAAAACTTTGATCTTCCATTTAGATACTTCCCACCATTCAATAGGTAAATAATAATCCAATCTATCAATAATATTCTTAGATAATAAGATGCTAGAATTGCAATCTCTTATTTACTTTATAATTGGAAATTTTAATTGTAAATATGAAAATTCCAAATCATTTTTTCTTCCAATATTTTCATGGAATTCAAATCTTGATACACTAGAAACATTTCTATTTTTACACTTTTAGCTTCATAAAATTAATTCCAAGTTTAGTATCCAATGGTGAGTTGGAAATGAATACCTACTTTATTTTTTCTTGATATTAATTTCCATAAATATTTTTCTTACAAAAATCTCAACATAACATAGTTTGAGAGCTTATAAGAGTATCTTGAGAAACCACCAATCTTGATATATGTAAATGTTAGAAGTTAAATAAACCAACACTACTATTACATCCAATTACATACATTTATTCAAATCATTATCTAATATTCTAATAATATAGAAGTCAAATGTATCATTCACTCTGTTGAATTATTTATTTCTCTCATTTTATGTTATTCTCCAATATTTTGAAGATGTAGAAGAAAAATGCATCATTCACTTTTCATGTGTGTCTTTCTCTCATTAAATTCTAGTTATTGGTGATGAGCATAAAATCCCTTGTAATTGGGTTTTGGATCATCCATATTCCCTTTTCTTTCCAAAATTAGTATAATTACCCTTCTAGCCAATAAATATAACAAATAGGATTTCATGTAAAAGTACTTGGTCTATTGAACTTTAAATAACTAGTTATGCACGTTATTACTTATAAAAGTTACCCAATCAATGTGTCGAGTTTTTTCAATAATAGTGGTGATGAAGTGAAACATTTTAGGATGAAATTATCTAGTAAGAACCCAAAATTCTATTCAAAATAATTTCAATATCATCATTATATCCTCACAAAAATCACTCCCATGTGTTGGTAAGCGGATTGGAACTTGAAATGATACTTTGACTTGCCCAATGAAAAGTGGAAATAATGAACCAATAGTTGGAGAGATTTCCTATGAAATGGAAACCTTCCTCTACATTTGAGAGGGGCAGCTCCCTCGTATGACAGGGGTTTTTAGGATTTTTGTGTACTTATAACCAAAAATTACGTAAAGGAGAAAACAAGAAGTTAACAAAAGCTAAATAATAAAGACCATACTGGTAGACATACAAATACAAAATAGGACTTCATGAATGATAACCATATGAGGGGGGTTTCACCATAATGTATATTTCAATATGCAATGACAATGAAAGAGGTTACAAATCTCGACATATGAAAAGATGAGTAACTCCAACACATTCAAATTGAGATACCAAAGCCTGTTTGTGTTTAATTACATCAATTGCATAGATTAATAAGCATTTAAATAGATAACAGATGATCTCCACCAAGACATAAAGGGATTACTAATTTGACATATGAAAAACTAGTAATAATAACTCAAAAATACCTTCAGAATATACAAGCCAAAAGTATTTTGTATTATCTTTATAAAATTTTACAATTTCAAAAACCCTTTTTGTACAATGTGTAAAGCCCAAAAGCCATCAAAAAGTTTCTATCAAAATTCCTACAAAATCTCCCCTTTGTAAAAGTTCCCTCTTTACATTACAAATAGCCTTGTATTTATAGGCTCCTCGTCAAACTACCTATGACTACCTCATAACCACTTCCTAACTACTTTTTGAAATATAATGGTTTTCAAAATAATAAACCCTATTTGGTTAGGTTTTACATAACTTTTCTACAAATAAGGTTCAATTTCTAACTTTTAATTACAATAAGTGACATAAGTCACTTTTCCATAAAGGAATATGAACTTAGAAATTTTGAAAGAAATAACTAGTTGTTGGTCTTGATGAGGTATTTTTCCATCTTCGTTTGCTTCATCTTTGACACTTTCTAAAAACACCCATTATATTGGTCATTGTCTAAAGTTTTCCTTTCCTTTGACATTTCACCATTCTCAAGGGAATCACGTTTGAGTGAAAAATCGTGTGTCAATTTGAAAAATACATTCTAAAATGCTCTTGTTGAAGTGCCCAACTCACAAGGATAGACGTTTGCATCTTAATTCCACATCCACAATATCAAAATTTGACTCATTTACATATATTTGAAGACCCTTTTTAAGTATGTTTTGATCTTCAATAGATTGTAATTACACTCATTATCAATTCCATACTTCAATTATCTTGACAATATCTTCCTTTTATTATGCCATCTGCATCAACACCCTTAAAAGGTGACAACAATTCCCTTCACACAATTAAATCTATTTTCTCATTGCAATATTCACATTCTTAGAAGGAATTGACATATGTTCCCACTCTTATGTGATCACTAAGTTTGAAGTGAAATGTACGAGAATCAACTTTCTTTAACAATTCCCACAAATTCATGCCTTGACACTAATGGAATTTAGTGCATATTGAGAATCATCAAGTATATTTTAGTTGCCTTGTTCTTTACAATGTAACATGTCTTTTGATTATCATTGTTCCATTATTTTGAGTTAGGAAATGAGCAACTCCAAAATCTACGACTTTAACAACATAGTTTCTAGATCCATTAGTAGATTTGTTATTTTTAGATCCCTATGAATGATCTTGTTTTCATGCAAGTATTCCATTCATTTGGAGATACATGCCTCAAGACTTTAACCACCACCATCTAAATTAATCTGGCATTTGTTTTTTGTTTAAACCTTTATGGTGACAAACTTTGGAGATACATTTAATTCCATACATGAAAGGCACTCTTCACATTATTTTAACTTTCTTACGCTTGCCATGACAATCTCATAAATAGGCGAAGTGACTCGCAAAAGTGATCTAAACCATAGGAAATGGGATGACATCTCTATGAGGCATTCTGTCAAACAATTAACATATTTTGTGCATGTTTCCACATTCAACACAACTTTTATGGGTGCTCATACGCTTCTCCAAAATTTCCATCATGTTCTTGCATAGGGAGGATGTCATAAAAGGCGTGGAATTTGGCTTTACAATTAGAAATTACATTTTCTTGATCTGAGCTCATGTTAGCTTGTGAGCCTTCTCTATGCTTCCACATTTTATATGCATATCTACCAACACATTGACTTCTAGTATGTTGGAATGGGTTATAGGAAAATTCACGTCAACAATTTATCATTGAAAAATTTGCCGTCAATAATTCACCGTCAACAGTTCATCACCATGACAAATTCATTTCATGAAAAATTCACCACCACCAATTCATTGCCATGGATAATTCATTGCATATACAATATCAGTCATCTCTAATATTAATGAGGTGGAAATTATTCTTTTGCAAAAAAATCTCAAGGTCTTGGAAATATATATTAAAAAATGTTAATTCGATGAATTATCCGCATGCTGGTGGTGGTGAGTTTTTCACGAGATGAATTTGTCATGACGGTGAATTGTCGACGGTGAATTTTCTGACGATTAATTGTTGACGGTGAATTTACTTGGAACGAACAACCATACACTACTGCAAAATTCTTATTTTGAAGGTGGAATTAAGAGCATGATGTTAAAGGTTATGAAATTTGGGTTTGCACCTCTAATTTTTTTCTAAAATAATCCACAACACATCCATTTTGTGCATATTCTGCTATCATTACATTCCATGAGAACATTTATTTAAGGCATTCCGTCAAATAACTCATATGCCTTTCCTATGTGAAAATTCCTATTGCAGTCACTGATTATTAATCTCCTATCTTAAAAGATTATTTAACTGCTGAAAACTAATTCACAGCTAATATCGAAAAATAACACAACTGCAACTTCACTAATAAAAATACGGAAAGAAATGTGTAACACAATGAACACAATATTTTCGGACAAATTGTCCCTGGAAAAACCCCTAAGGGAAAACCAGTTCTACAGATGAGGAATTATATTAACTTTAGCAAATTAAGAGATACAAAGATTCCTTGCCTCTTACTAGCAGAACTCCGACAATCTCCCAACTTCCCACTGATATTCCCCCGCTGCTATCCCCAACGCTATCACTGCGCCCTTGCTAACACTGCAAGACTGTTTGCTATCACTGCAAACTCACAAACTCATTTGCTAGCACTGCAAATGCTTCTACAAAAACTTCTATATTCTCCATATGCCCAATGACCCCTTTTTATACTCCTCTCATTGGAAAACCAACGGCCAAGATCGATTCTCAATCGACGGCTGAGATAAATAACAACTTACCAACCACAAAAAATTTGGTTGCAAGGTGTCACTAAAAGAAATCAATAATTAAATAATAATTATCACATCTCAACAATAAAATAACTATTATCTAATCCTAGCAAATGGACGAACAACTATCCAAGCTAACAAACTAACACTCCCTCTTAGCGAGGAAGCTATTCTGCATGACACCCATCTTATCTCTGAAGAAGATAAATTTTTCCTTCCCCAATGCTTTAGTCAGAATGTCTGCTACTTGCTCCTTTGTAGGTATGTATTGTAGCTGAACAATACCTCGCTGTACACAATCCCTGATGAAGTGATACCTGATATCTATATGTTTAGACCTATCATGTAACACTAGATTCTCAGACAATTTGATGCAACTCTGATTGTCGCAGTGTAACACAGTAGTCTCAACCTTCTGACCAAACAAAGCCACTAGCAACTTCCAAAGCCATATAGCTTCACATGTTGCCATGCTAGATGCAATGTATTCTGCTTCTGATGAACTCAGAGCCACAGACTTCTGCTTCCTGCTGAACCAAGAAACAACTCCTGATCCTAAACTGAAACAACACCCTGAAGTGCTCCTTTTGTCTATTGTACTGCCTGCCCAATCTACATTAGTATAGCCTATCAACTTGATTCCTTCACCTCAAACATATCTGATCCCATACTCAACTGTACCACGCAAATAACGCAACACATGCTTGGCTGTTGTCCAATGCACTCTCTTTGGTTCAACCATGAACTGACTAAGAGAGTTTACTGCAAATGCTATATCCGGCTTGGTGTTGACCAAATACATGAGCAAACCAATTAACTGCCTGTATAAGGTGGGATCTACATCTTTGTTGTTAGATGTATCTACCTTCCTCCAATTAGTGATCATAGGTGTAGACATGGCTTTGCAATCCTCCATCTCGAATCTCTTCAAGATTTCAATGCAATATTTCCCTTGACCAAGGAAAATCTCTCCATCTGTCTGCCACACCTCCATGCCTAGAAAATAGTGCATGAGTCCCAAATCCTTCATCTCGAACTCTTCTGCAAGGTCCTTCTTGCAATCCTCTATGAGCCCTAGTGCACCTGTAAGAAACAAGTCATCTACATATAGAACAAGAATGAGAACCTCACCCCCAACCACCAAGTAGTAGAGGTTAGCATCTACCTCACTCTTCACAAAGCCCATTTCCTGCAAGTATGTATCAATGCGCTCATACCACGCTCTAGGAGCCTGTTTGAGTCCGTACAAGGCTTTCTTCAATCTGCACACGTGGGTCTCTTTGTTGTGTGCTACAAAGCCTTCTGGTTGTTCTATGTATACCTCTTCCTTTAATTCACCATTAAGGAATGCTGTCTTGACATCCATTTGATGGATCTGCCATCCCATCTGACTGCAAATGAGATTATAGCTCGTATAGAAGTATACCTGGCCACTGGAGCAAATGTCTCCTCATAGTCTATTCCCTCCTTCTGAGAGAACCCCTTGGCCACAAACCTTGCCTTGTATTTCTCGATGCTACCATCTGCACCGTGCTTTATCTTGAAGATCCAGCGTGATCCAACTACTGACCTATCTGTTGGTCTAGGCACTACCTCCCACACATCATTCTGCATTATTGAAGTATATTCCTCAACCATAGCATCTCGCCATACCTGATGTTGTGAAGCCTCTAGATAGTTGGATGGTTCACTATCTACCAACTGGCTGACTAATGCCACATAGTCATTGAACTTGGCTGGTTCTCTCCTTTGTCTCGTACTCTTCCTAGGAGCTCCCACAGACTCCTGAGTATCCCTTTGTGTGTCTTGAACCTCACGGTTCCTGCTGCCAACTGTAGAGGATGAAATATCAACCTCTATATCTTCTAGATGCATATCCTGTTGCACCAGTTGCTCCATACTCTGTGAATCTTCACTACCTGAGTCTATGCTTGTACTAGTAACAGTACTTGAGCTTTGCTGCCCTTGACTTGGACTTGGAGCTTTTGTTGGCTGCTCACTCTGATCATCTGCTGGAAAATCTCTGGACCTTCTAAATGCCTTGTCCTCCATGAACTTGACATTGCGTCTGACAATAATTCTTCTGGTCCCTGGAATAAAAATCCTAAATGCCTTTGAAGTTTCACTATACCCAACAAGGTACCCCTTCTCTGCAGTCTGATCTAACTTGGTACATGTATCTCCTGGAATATGACAATATGCCAAACTCCCAAATATCCTAAAGTGACCAACATCTGGCTTTTTCCCTATGAAAGCTTCCTCTGGTGTCATCTTCCCTAGTACCTTGTGTGGAATCCTGTTCTGAATGTAAACTGCAGTACTACACGCCTCTGCCCATAGGTAACGCGGCATGTCCTAGTCATGTAGCATAGCCCTTGCTGCCTCCGATATAGAACGATTCTTCCTCTCAGCAACTCCATTCTGCTGTGGATTGTAAGGAACAGTCCACTCTCTCTTGATTCCTTCTCTGGTACAGAAATCCTGGAAGACATTTCCTTTGTACTCGCCTCCATTGTCTGACCGAAGAACCTTTATCTTCCTTCCTGTCGAGTTCTCCACAAGAGCCTTGAACTCTTGGAAACGACTGAAAACCTCATCCTTGGTCTTCAAAAAGTATATCCAGGTCTTCCTGGAAAAATCATCAATAAAAGTAACATAATACTCATATCCTCTGAGAGACTTTGTTGACATTGGTCCACATACATTCGAATGTACTAGATCAAGAACACCCTTAGATCTATTGTCACTCCTTGGAAAAGATGCTTTCGCAAACTTCCCGAACACACATCCCTTACATACATCATCATGCTCTGTGCTCACCTCTGGAACACCTATCACTATCTCACGAAGCAATTTAAGTGCTCCATGATGAATATGGCCCATCCTCCTATGCCATAGCTCTCCAAGATCTCTAGGATTACTATTGCTCATGAGTGCCTTAGGAGTATCAAACTGTAACCTATAAAGGCGACCACTCCTAACTCCAATAGTTATGGGTGATTTCCAATCCTTGTGTTTAATCAACACATGTGTTCCTCTAAAAAGTACATTATACCCTTTATCTTGAAGAACAGATACAGAAATCAGATTCATACCTAAGCCTGGAACATGCAAGACATCATGAAGTGGAACTATCTTTCCATTCTCCCTCTGAAACTGAACAGTCCCTTTCCCAACTGGGTTGAGCTTGGACAAGTTCCCCATAGAAATCTGGATATTGGTTTCCTCCTCCTTGTAACTGGAGAAGTACTCTCTAACTCCTGTCATATGAAATGATGCTCCACTGTCTATATACCAAACACTCCGTGAGGTTGAGCTAATCATACAAGCTATGAGTGCAAACTCATCCTCCAATCTACTAGAGAGCTCCTCTGCACTTGCTGAAGCCGCCACTTGGTTCTTGCCCTTCTTATCTTTCTTCCTTTGTGGGCAATCGCTGACATAGTGGCCAAACTCGTGACAACCAAAGCACTTGACCTTAGATAGGTCCTTCTTCTTCTCACCTTGAGAATTTGATCCTTTTCTAAATCCCTTCTTTGCTTTCCCTTTTCCCGCTAGGGCAACGTTTTCTTGTTCTCCCTCACTTTTCTGACTCTTGTTGTTGGCTCCATTGACAAGACTTAGTCTAAGCTCCTCCTGAGTGAAATCACTCCACAGTCGATCCCAACTCGGTAGGGTGTCTCGTCCATTAATAACTTGAACAAAGACATCCCACTGCTTAGTAAACCCATTTAAGGCTATCCTTACTAGCTCATCATCTTCTGGCTTATCTCCAACAGCTGCTAACTCATCCTTGACAAGTCTAAGTCTAGTGAGGTAACTTGTAACGTCTTCTCCCTTGTTCATTCGGGTATTCCTCAACTTTTCTCTGAGAATCAGCTTCCTATTAGTGGTAGCATTCTGGTACAGTTTCATAATGGCATCCCACATCTTATTCGCCGTATCTAACTCGGAGATATGCGGAACAATATGATCCTTGACACCATCAAGGATAATCCTCCTCACCTTGGCATCCTCTTTCTTGTATGCTACGAGTTGTGTTGCATTTGTAGGTACAACTACAACAGTGGTAACATAATCCTTGATACCATTCTCTTCCAACAATAAAGAAAGTCTGGCCTTCCAGACACCAAAATTCGAGGCACCATCTAATCTGTCCTGATCTCTCAAACTAGCTAAAGCCATCTCAAAGGATAAAAGCAATAATAATTTAAAAGATCAAACTAGGTTATAGAAACCCTCAATTTCTTTCCTAGGGCAAACCTTTTCTACCCTTAACACAACTCTGATACCATGTGAAAATTCCTATTGCAATCACTGATTATTAATCTCCTATCTTAAAAGATTATTTAACTGCTGAAAACTAATTCACAGCTAATATCGAAAAATAACACAATTGCAACTTCACTAATAAAAATATGGAAAGAAATGTGTAACACAATGAACACAATATTTTCGGACAAATTGTCCCTAGAAAAACCCCTAAGGGAAAACCAGTTCTACAGATGAGGAATTATATTAACTTCAGCAAATTAAGAGATACAAAGATTCCTTGCCTCTTACTGGCAGAACTCTGACAATCTCCCAACTTCCCATTGATATTCCCCCGCTGCTATCCCCAACGCTATCACTGCACCCTTGCTAACACTACAAGACTGTTTGCTATCACTGCAAACTCACAAACTCATTTGCTAGCACTGCAAATGCTTCTACAAAAACTTCTATATTCTCCATATGCCCAATGACCCCTTTTTATACTCCTCTCATTGGAAAACCAACGGCCAAGATCGATTCTAAATCGACGGCTGAGATAAATAACAACTTACCAACCACAACAAATTTGGTTGCAAGGTGTCACTAAAAGAAATCAATAATTAAATAATAATTATCACATCTCAACAATAAAATAACTATTATCTAATCCTAGCAAATGGACGAACAACTGTCCCAGCTAACAAACTAACATCCTACACACGCTCCATCACACCTTTCACCTATATTCCTTGAGACATTTTGTCTTCTAATTCCTATTCTTTACCTACATTGTTCCTAGGATCACATTTCATTCTTAAGATATTTTTTCAAGAAGCTCTCATGCATTGTCTATGCTTCTACATTTCACATACATCATGATTGTGGCATTTAGAAGTATATTCTTTTGTCTTATTATTTTATGATGAATCATGAAGTTTGATCCGAAGAAAAAAAACTCACACGATCAAATCTAGAAGTTTCTTACTCAACATTATGAACTTTGAAAATCATATATATAACATCTGACAAATACTCTAACATTTGTGCTTTGATGAATGCCCACACTTCATTCTAAGCTCCCATTTTTGAATGCTTGGTTAATGCTTTTAAATTTTGCATGCATGTCTACGAGGGCCGTTGCAACTATAGCATCTGACAAAATTCCTCATTCTTTTACATTTTGATGGATGTTCATACCCTATTCCACAGCTTTCATTTTGGCACGGACCGAGTGGATGTTGACAAAGGTAGTGGAATTTAGTCTTACACCTGCAAATTGCATATGCTTGAAAGTTTAAAAAGATTTTTCAACAAATATATTTTGTACAATTCTTACATCACGTATGAATCTGTCATGGCGATGAATTGTTGGAAGTAAATTTATTGACGGTGAATTGAAAGTAAATTTGTTAACAGTGAATTGTTAACGGTGAATTTGCCTGAAACCCTTCCAAATGTTCATCTGCATTCCCCTATCATGCCTCTAACAGCCTTGGTTGCGCCTCGTCTCTGCTTTAACCATTTGCATGCATGTTTGCCAGGGCAATTGCAATCACATCATCAGAGAAAAATCCCTTTATCTTTTACAGTGCGAAGGAAACCGTGTCTCATTTCAAAGCTCCCATTTCAGCACAGGCAAGGAGAATATTGGCGAAGATTTTAAAAATTTGTCTTCACACCTGCTAATTGCATTAGCGTTTGAAAACTTCTGCAACCTCCATTAAATCTGTTTGTGCAGACGCTATAATCGTGGCAATTCATGAAATCACATTTCTTCAGGAATTCTATCAAATAATTCGTATGACTTGTCCATGGCAAAATTTGGTTTTAAATCTGCCAATTATCTTCAATTGTAACTTTTAAATTTTTCTCAACAATGCATTTGCACATATCCTGCAATGATTGTGGTTCATGAGAGCACTTTTCCTTGAGGCAATCTGTTAAAAAAATCGCTTGCATGTAAACCAGAGTGCTTGTTGTTTGTATTTGCTTTCAAGCTTCAAAAATCTACTCAACAATCTGTCCTGTGCATATTCTGCAACCATGAAATGCCATTGTCATCCACTACTCATCTCAATCTCATAGCATTATGTAGAGAGGAGCAACTGAAAGATGCACGACACATTTTGTTCACCACACACAATTCATTTGAAAATGGTTAACCTTTGTTTTCTTTGCCTTTAAATGCTCACAGATTACAATTTTTTAAAAATTGAGTAAGGTAGTTTTAGAGGTTAGAATTCACTGAAATGAGAGCAAATGTGGTTAAAATGCATCGAAATATGAGCAAATGAAGTTAGGAAATGGGGAAAATTTGAGAATGAGGTTAGAAAATGTAATTTTGTGAGCAATGAGGTTAGAAATTGAAAAAATGTGAGCAATAGGAATTAGGAATTATCAAAAAGTGAGCAATAAGGTTTAATGAAGAGAGAATATATAAAACCCCCTCAACATCGCCTCAAATAAGCATGGAAAACCTCCTTTTATGATTATTTACAACTTTAGAGAAGTTTTAAAATAATTTGATATATTTTTTTGAAACCCCCTTGATTATTCCTCAATGCTTTGAAACCAAAATCCACCTAACTTTCAATTGGTAAATCCTTTTGCCCTGAAATGTTTTTGGGATGATAAAAACACAATGACGAGAAAAACCTAGAAAAGTAACTTTATTTCGAGCAACCAAATAAAAAAATTTAATGATTTCCAAACTTTGATCAGAAAAAATGAAACTTTAAATTTTCCCGAACTAGGGACTAGGTTGCTATGAAAATTGGCCACATTGCTTGGAATATGCTCAAGAACATCCCTCTTAAATATTTTGCATAAAACTTCATAGTTTTTGAAATTTAATTATTTTCGTACATCTTGACAGGTTGCATCACTTCTCTTAAGGATTTTGACTTAAAAGTTTAAAATTTGTCAAGTTTAAAAATGAGGTTAACACCATTTAATGTATTAGATATTCTGCAATCCTTCTTTTTCTTGAGCTACTTTTTATTCAAAATCTTGTTGCATGTATCAAGGTATTTCTTATTATATTCTCAAGAAGATTCAATATTTAACCCTTAAATACTTCTCATGAAGAAGGATTCTAAAATTATTTTCTATAGATTTAGGAATTATGTGAATTATAGGTTAATTTAATAATTTCTCAATTTCTCTAGTATCTAGTTTATAGTTTTGAGCACAATTCATGATAATTTATAGAGTGTGTGGAATGAAAGAATGTACTAGAATTTCTATAATACTAGTTGCAACAATGGAATTTATCGTGGGAGTTCTCTCATTGATATCATTCATTCTCATATGAAACTCTTCGAAACTAACATGACCTAAATCTATATTTGGTGAAGTTAAAATCGGGGGGTCTTATCAAACTACCTAATCTTGCAACCTTAACATGTCATATAATCCACATTAACATATAAATGGTAAAATAATCTAAAACAAATCTTTATTTCAATGTTCATACACATTCATACATGGAAATTCCTCAAGATTAATTACGTATATGGAGAATTCAACATTGAATAGAATTAAAAAAGAATTACAAGCTTTTCTAAACACATCTTGATTACAAGTCTTCAAATTCTCGTATCTTCAAACCTTCTTGGATTCACTCATCTTTTGAAACCTAATTTTTCTCTTCATTATGCAGCTCTCATAGCTGCCTTGAAAACCTAAAACACACTTGCAAAATCCCTTTTTTCTTATTCTATTCCTCTTCTCTTCACAATCTGATTTCTTGCACTCTCAAGAGTAATCTGCAAGTTCTTTCTCCAACCTCACTTTTGTTGATTGCTGCCTTTTAACACCATTAAAGGGTGTATTTTATATATTCTTACCCTTGCAAAGCCCCAAAAACTAACTCCCAAATTTTCTCTTTCATTTCAAAGGTCACTTGCCTTATGAAAACTTCTATAGACATCAAAATTGATAAAATGAATATTAATTCTTATTTTCAAGTTCCCTCTAACATGCCAATGGACCCCTCAAACCTTTCAAGCCTTGAATATATATAATACAACAATTTTAAAATCATATTAACCACATTTTTTACCTCTAATTTTTGAAATGAAAATCCAAGTATCAACAAATGAAGATTTTATCCTTCAAAAACTCCACAAGATGCTCTTGAAGCTCCAACCCACATCAAAACTGAAACCCAAACCTGAAACCTATTTTGGTTGATGCTGATTGCTAGTCCACCTAGATGCTTCTACATCAAACATGTCAGGTGGGCAGGTGTAGAAAGATGGGGGCCTAGAAGGTTCAAGAGTGCGTTATATCTTATTTAAACAAAGAAAAATCCAAAAGTTCATTTTTTTGCAATAAGTATTCTACTCTACAACTTTGAACCCTTGCGTAATGTGCTCACACTTTTAGAAGGCCAAAACCACTTGAATTCTTCACTAAATCTTCATGAAAATGTCGTCACGACATCGGGGAGGTCGGTGAAGTAAGTAATTTCTATTTTTTGTGTGAATTTGGCATCAAATAGGTAGATTTAATATGTTTTTTGATGTAAATTTATTTAATTTTCAGGAAATAATAATGCACCTCCAAACCCTTACATTCTTGGACTCAAAATCTTGATTCACCTAATGCCCAAATTCATGCCAAAGAAAAACCCCAAAAAAAACCTCCAACAATTCCTCAACATGCTCTAGGAACTCAAGAAAATTTAATGGGGCAAATTAAAAATAATAGAAAAAATTGAGGAGTTAATTGCAATGTTGAAAGATCTCACAAGCTCAACCTTGTATAGAACCATGCTTGCTCAATCACTTGAATTGATAATATCACATGTAGATTCAATTAGCAAGAAAAGAAGTAGTTGGTTGGAGAAGAGACGATAGTTTAGAGAAATTTATGTAGATAAATTATCCTATAAACAAGTTAAAGATGAAAAAATAATAAAATTTGACTTATGTGCACTATTTACAAACCCTAGAATGAATCAACCTTTACATCCTTCAAGAAAGAGGTTCCCTATCCATTGGTGCAACCACAAAGGGATACAAAACAATTTTTGGAGGAGGTGGTGGATGGTTTTTGACCATCCTCCATGCAACAAGAATGAGGTGCCACAATATTTTATGAACCTTCAAATCTACTGTGAGTTCATCCTCAATAAAATCTCAAACTATTTTGAAATGCAGGACTTCCAAGGTAGAGGTGGGGGCTCCACACAGAATAGAGTCGAGGCGCATATCAATGCACAATGGCCAGTGAGAAAAGCACTCACTAGACTAGCATAGGAGCATGTGACTATCCCTTCCATTGTGACAAAGAGTGTTGAGGTTGATACATTATGGTCGATTAGTTCCCTCACCCAAAGCCTCATACAATATACCAGTCCTTTAGCACAAGGTGAGCTAGACGAGTCTTTGGGGAGTAGAGTTCCACCTCATTATTGTCAAGCTTGTGGGTTACTCTATGTTTATGATCCCATGCATAGTCAGGATGCAGGTTCCTAGGGTACATCTATAGTTGATCAGATGGTGATGACAGATGCCCTTCTTAATGAGGCATTCAACCTTGATAGTCAGGTAAATGTTAGTAAGTTCATTGAATTTAATTTATTAAATTTTGAAATTCAAGATTAACTAAATTAGTTGAATGATTATAATGAGATTTTAGGGTCATAGTGGTCACTCTATTTTTATCGGTCCTCCACCTCCCTATTATGCGACTACATGTACTGTGGAGGTATGTAACTAGTAAAGAATTATCAATATTACATGTGAATAGCTAAATATTATATGAATGGTATTCTTATATCTCATTTTGTACGTTGAATATGTTAATCTTGGAGCTTTGATGACAACACCTACCAGTGGAGGTGGTCATCGAAGTTTCACTCAAGGAATATAGACTATATATAATTTTAAAATAAAAAATATATTTCATAATTGAATAATGTTTAATGAATTGAAGGTTCTAGATAGTTTGTAAGTATGCTTTGTAATTTTTAATTAATTTGATTTTAGGTTTTTATGCACTTCATAATCTATGAATTTCATTTATTCATGTTGTTGACCCCCAAAAATATAGGCTAGTGGCATCACTAGCTTGTAGCATACTATTTCACTCTTATCCTCCTAAATGTCATCACTAGCTTATAGCATACCATCTCTTTGCTCACTGTTGGGCTCATGAATGTTGCTCGAGATATTGATCTTATTACTGCCCTTGTATTATGTTGACTATACTTATCATGATGAATATGTTATTGCATTCATACATTATGGTTGTAGACTTTCATTTATACCTTTGAAGTTCTTAACATCATATAGAACTACTCTCTTGCTTTCTTGATTGTATACTGTCATCTTCTATCAATTATCTTCAATGGTATCTACTCCATAGACAAGGTAATACCCACTTAACATTTAGAAATATATGCCCTCTTTCTATCCCTTCACAAGGACTCATTGTCACTCTAAACTATCATTTAATAATAAACTATGCATGGTCCTCTTATACTATTGTACTAAATTTGTTGCTTCTCCTATGAGACTATCTTGTAGCATTGGATTTCATGTGATTATCACCACATTCATGACTATTGTGCACTCTTTACCTTGAGGTATCTTGGTTGAAAACATATAAAGTATCTTCTCATAGAAAATCATCTTCCACAATTATGCCTTGAAGCATTCTTTGGTATTGAAATACATGTGACTGTCCTATTACATCTTGTGACTTTAGACTATATATTTAGTCTTATGTAACTATCCTATTACAATTCTTTATTTATGATATATCCTTTATTGCTCATTTTTTGTCCTTTATTCATCATTTCTCCTTGTGATCATTACTCTGCCTATGTGAATATTACACTATCCACCGTAATGAAAATATCTCACTCCATTTTTTAGCTATCTCTTCTTTGTGATTCACCCATGAATATGAATAGAATATTGAGGTTTTATGAAAATAATGGAGTGTCTTTATAGGTATTAATTGTTATCAAGATCTTAGGATCATAGTCCCCTCATTTTTCACTATTAGTACATCATTTTGTTCTTAATTGACAGTGCTCATTATTGCATATTTTCATGCATCTCACTATCATGCTTTACATTATTTTTATAAATATTATCCCCACTTCAAAAATTCTTCACACTTCACATCAACAAAGGTTTGCATGACTTCTTTATGTAATCATGATATTGTCCCTTGCTTGCATGATTTAACTATCCCTAGGGCTGCCATCTTGTGGCTGTCTTTTACTTTGAAATTGTCCTCATGAAACATGCAAACCCTTGAAGCAATATATAGTTCAATAAGTACTCAAAATTTTGTTGACTATCTCATACATTATAAGCCATGACCTGCATCACTCTTCTAGTTTTCGTAATTGAATAATATTATTTTATTTTCAGATGATGCAAGTAGAGAATCCTCCCAATATTGATAGGGCAATGGAGCATGGTGTCTTTATTGCAATAGAGAGCTCGATGCCTTTGATAGGGGTATGAGGTAGATTAGTAAATTTCAAATTACATTCATTTTTTTAGCTGTTTGTTATTGAAAAATCAAATGATTATTGATTTGTAGTTTAATTTATATCTAGATGGTTTCTATAGGAATTTGCAAAACCACAACATGAGCATGCCGCTATTGCAAATGAGGTGAGATGTCATTTGGTAGTGGTAAGTGATTATTTTGTTAAATACTTCATTTTATATAATGTAATTTCTATATATTAATGTCTATACTTTTATTGTAATAGGTACAACTCCATGAAGAATTAAATAGGAGGTCTATCCCTTGAGTTCGAAGTAGACCATTGTCATACACATCTCCATTCCCCTGACGATCAAAGGCCACCCGTGATCTTTTTTCTTCACCTGGAGGGGAATGCATATTTATTAGGGTCCTTTATTGTATGCCTATACGGCATCTTTGGACATATATTTTGTATTGTATATACGTGACATTGTATACCCATATGACATTCTTGTAAGCCTATATGGCTATTTTGTATATATGTTATACTTATATTGACATATATTGATGTATGCCTATATGGCTATTTGGTTAATACATATCTTTTTTATTGATGGTGTCCATACTTGCATTATAAATCCAAGCTTCAATGGATATTTTTAGGTGGTTTACTTCAAATATTTAAAATCCAAGTGTATTCCATGCTTCATAACTTTTTCAAATTCATTTCACCTACATTTGTTGGTTAATTATTATCTTTCCTATACTAGTATGTGTTTGTGGTTTGAATGACATATTTTTGGCATATAATTATGGAATCAAGTTTTATTCAAGACAAAGTACAAAAAATTTGCACTACGTTTCCAATAATTTTATTCAATTGTATTCAAGTACCCATCCTCTAGTTGATTGATCACTACTTCAAATTTATAGAAGTAATCTTCATGCCCGCACTTTCCTTCATTTGAAAAAAATGTTTTCCTATATTGACCAAAACATTTATGACTGCATTGAGTTCAAGCAACAGAGGGTACTAGTTCTTTGGTGTAGATTATTCACTCATAAGATTATAAAGACACCTATGTTGACCAAAAATCATAAAGCAGACTTATTCTATAGCCACCCCAATGTGTTCGAATTATTGGTTTACCCCTAGGAGATGAAGAATGTAAACAATGCCTCTCGATAACTTTTTACTAAATGCCTTTGACACTTTTTGGAACATCTAAAACATTATTGCCATAGTGGAATGACTTGGATATATGAAAAATTGAGGGAGGTTATTGTAGAGATACCCTACATGATCTTATACCTTTAGACATAATGTTTCTAAGAGCCATTCTTTCCAAGTAACAACTTGTCAAATTTTTCCGCCCTTTCGTACTTTGGTCTCTTAAGAGAAATCACTAGTGCAGTGTAGCTTAGAACATTATGGCATGTTGGGGTATGAAACACGACCTTTCCTAGCATAAAACTACCCATCCGAATGTGTTGGAACTATCGATTTTGTCACATGATGAATCGAATGAAAATTACACCATCTTGCAACTTTGCATTACATGCATTTGACACTTTTTCCATCAACTGAAAACTTGTCACCATGGGAAAATGAATTGGAGGTATGAAAAAATGATAGTTGTTATTGTAAAGAAACCCTACATGATCCTCTAACTTTAGACATAATGTTTCTAAGTGCCATAGTTTCTGAGTAACAACTCATCAAACTTTTCTTCCCTTTTGTACTTTGGTCTCTTAGGAGAAATCATCGGTGTAATGTAGCTCAAATTTTTTCGATATGCTAGGGTGTGAAATAGTACCTTGCCTAGCATAAAGCTACACATTCAGACATTTTGGAACTATCGGTTTGGTCGCATGATAAACAATTTTTAACATAAATTACACCACCTTGCAACTTTACACTGCATGCATATGACACTTTTTCCATCAACTGAAAACTTGTCACCACGAGAAGATGGATTGGAGATATAAAAAACTGAGAGAGGTTATTGTAGAGGGAACCTACATTACCCTATACCTTTAGAAAATATGTTTCTAAGTGCCATAGTTTCTGAGTAACAGTTCGTCAAATTTTGTTTTCCTTTCGCAATTTGGTTTCTTAAGAGAAATTGTCGGTATAATGTAGCCCAAAATGTTTCAACATGTTGGGGTGTGAAACAGGACCTTGCCTAGCATAAACCTACCAAATTTAATGTGTTGGAACTGTCATTTTTGCTGCATTATTAAAATAATGAAAATTACACTACGTTGCAACTTTACATTGCATGCATTTGACATTTTTTCCATCAACTAAAAACTTGTCACCACGGGAAAATGGATTGGAGGTATGAAAAAGTGAGAGAGGTTATTATAGAAGGACCCTACATGATCTAGTACCTTCAGATGAAATTTTTCTAAGTGCCAAAATTTCTAAGTAATGACTCATCAAAGTTTTATGCCCTTTCACACTTTGGTCTCTTAAGAGAAATTGTTAGTGCAATGTAGCCCAAAACATTTTGGCATGTTGGGATCTAAAATAGGACCTTTCCTAGCATGAAAGTACCCATCTAGACATGTTGGAACTATAATTTTGGTCGCATGAAAAATAGAACAAAAATTACTCCACCTTCCAACTTTACATTGCATGCATTTGATGCTTTTTCCATCAACTGGAAACTTGTCACCATGGGAAAATGGATTGGAGGTATGTTGAGAGAGGTTATTGTAGAGGGACCCTACATGATCATGCACATTTAGATGAAAATTTTCAAGTGCCATGGTTTTTGAGTAACATCTTGTCAAAGTTTGCTACCCTTTCACACTTTGGTCTCTTAAGAGAAATCATCGATGCAATGTAGCTTGAAACATTTCAACATGCTAGGATTTGAAACAAGCCCTTGCATGGCACTTAGGCATATTGGAACTCTTGATTTGGTTTCACAATGAACAAAATGAAAATTACACCACCTTGCAACTTTACACTACATGCATTTGACGCTTTTCCATCAACTAAAAACTTGTCACCACAGGAAAATGGATTGGAGGTATAAAAAACTAAGAGAGGTTATTACATAGGGACCCTACATGATCCTATAACTTTAGATGGAATGTTTATAAGTGCCATAGTTTTTGAGTAACAACTCATCAAAGTTTTTTGCCCTTTTGTACTTTGGTCTCTTAAGAGAAATCGTTGGTGTAATGTAGCCTAGAATGTTCCAACATGTTGGGGCACAAAATAGGACCTTTCCTGGCATAAACCTACCCACCCAGATGTGTTGGAACTGTCAGTTTTGTCACACAACAAACAAAATAAAAATTACACCACCTTGCAACTTTACATTGCATGCACCTGACACTTTTTCTATTGACTGAAAACTTGTTGCCATGGGAAAATGGATTGGAAGTATGAAAAAATGAAAGAAGTTTTTATAGAGGGACCCTACACAATTCTATAATTTTAGACAAAATGATTCTAAGTGCCATGGTTTTTGAGAAACAATTTTTCAAAGTCTACTACCCTTTCACACCTTAGTCTATTAAGAGAAATCACCTGAGCAATGTAGCCCAGAATGTTTTGACATGTTGGGGTGTGAAATAAGACCTTTCCTAGCATTAATCTACCCATTTGGATGTGTTGGAACTTTTTATTTTGTCGCATGACAAATAGAAATTTTTTTACAACACCTTGCAACTTTACACTGCATGCATCTAATGCTTTTTCCATCAATTGAAAACTTGTCACCACATAAAAATGGATTGGAGATATGAAAAAATAAGAGAGGTTATTGTAGAGGGGCCCTACATGACCCTATACTTGTAGAGGGAATGTTAAAAAGCTCCACGGTTTTTGAACAATAGTTCATCAAAGTTTACTGCCCTTTCACACTTTGGTCTCTTAAGAGAAATCACTGATGCAATGTAGTCCAGAATGTTTGAGCATGTTGGGTTGTGAAACGGGTCCTTTCCTAGCATAATCCTACCCACTTGAATGTGTTGGAACTATTGGTTTGGCTGCATGACAAGCAAAATGAAAATTACACCTCCTTGCAACTTTAAATTGCATGCATTATATACTTTTTCCATCAACTAAAAACTTGTCACCACTGACAAATGGATTGGAGGTATGAAAAAATGAGAGAGGTCATTCTAGAGGGACCCTACGTGAGCCTGCACCTTTAGACATAATTTTTCTAAGTGCCATGATTTCTAAGTAACAACTCATCAAAGTTTGCTTCCGTTTCACACTTTGGTCTCTTAAGAGAAATCACAGGTGCAATATAGCCCAAAATGTTTTGACATGCTGGGGTGTGAAACAAGACCTTTCCTAGCATAAAATTACCCATCAGGATGCATTGGAACTATCAATTTGGTCGCATGATGAATAGAACAAAAATTGCACCACCTTACAACTTTACACTACATGCATTTAACACTTTTTCCATCTTTAAAAACTTTTTATCATGGGAAAATAGATTGGAGGTATGTAAAACTAAGACATGTTATTATAGAGGGAACCTATGTGTGATCTCCATGGTTTCTGAGTAACAACTTGTCAAAATTTGTTTCCATTTCACACTTTGGTTTCTTAAGATAAATCATTGGTGCAATGTAGCCCAGAATGTTCTAGCATACTGAGGTTCAAAACAGGACCTTGCCTAGCATAATCCTACCCACCTAGATGTTTTGGAACTATCATTTTTGTTACACGACGAAAAAAATGAAAATTATACCACCTTACAACTTTACATTGTATGCATTTTTCCATCAACTGAAAACTTGTCACCACGAGAAAATGGATTTGAGGTATGAAAAAATGAGAGGTTATTGTAGAGGAACCCTATGTGATCCGGTACCTTTAGAAATAATGTTTCTAAGTGCCATGGTTTATGAGTAACAAATCATCAAAGTTTGATGCCCTTTCACACTTTGGTCTCTTAAGAGAAATCATCGGTGCAATGCAGTTTGGAATGTTTTGACATGTTGGGGTGTGAAAAAGGACCTTTCCACCTAGACATGTTGGAACCATTAGTTTGATCACACGATAAACATAACAAAAATTACACCACCTTGCAACTTTACATTGCATGCATTTGACGCTTTTTCCATCAACTAAAAACTTGTCACCACAAGAAAATGGATTAGAAGTATGAAAAACTGTGACAGGTTATTGTAGGGAGACCCTACATGATCATGTACCTTTAGATGGAATGTTTCTAACTACTAATGTTTGCATGTAACAAGTCGTGAAAGTTTATTTTTCTTTCACACTTTGGTCTCTTATGAGAAATTTCCAATGTGTTGGTGAACATATTTGTCCTTTATAATATTAAATACAAAATGACTCTATAATTCCCAAGAAGGACTAATCAATTCATTGGAGAGATTACCATTGCATTGGTAATATTCCTTTGAATTTTAATTGAAGTATAACTCCCTCTTTTGATGTAATTTTGATTTTTTGAAAATATATAAAGCAGGGGTATACTTTTGACTAGAGAGTAGGAAAGGAAAACTAACAAATATTCATAGCCATGACATAGATGGAAAGAAAAGTGCTTTAAAACTAAAGAAACTACTTCAATGCTGAAATGGAATGTAAAATAGTTAATATTGTAGCTTACAGACTAGAATATCAATGCTTTTTGACTCGACTCAATACAATCTAAATCATTCATTGCAAATAAATGAATCAAACACCACTGAACAACACATCCTCATAGGGAAGGGATATAAAAATGTTCATCTAAACTCACAAAAATATTCATAAACATTAGTATCTAACTCACAATTTATTACACAAACAATAAACATTCACAACAATGAATTAAAACTACAAAATTTGATCATTCTATTATGATCAATTCTCACTCATGCATCACAATGCAAGGGGAATCAAAATTTCAGACCCTTGTAATGTCAAAATAAGACATATTTATAGTTTTAAAATATAACTATCATCAGATTCTTTGAATTAACTAAAAATAACCAATTCTTGGAAGAATCATAATAATCGAGTTCAAAATACTTCTAAAGAAGAAAGAGAGAGAAACTTAAAGTCATCTACTGTTGAGTTGGTTGGGTATGTGAAGCAACATGAGTCTCTCCTTGAAGCAATATTTGTTGAGCAGTTGCCACGTGTAATTGGTAATCCTTCAAATCCATCACAACAATAGGAATTTATGTCTACTGCGGGAAGGTTACATTCCTCATCCTCAACCGCCAAGTGGCCTTAGCAATTCAAATTGGATCCATTTTGTGTATATGTGTACATGGGAATCCTTGTGCCATGACAATGTCAAATCAATTTTGACTAGATTATTTAATGTCACTTTATCAAATACCTATTCCCTTGAATAAGTATCAACTTCTTTGAAGAAAGCATCCTTTAACTCTTCGAACGTGGTGGGCCCTTGGTTATCACCTTTCATTATTGGACATATGAAGTTAGTAAAATTCATGGTGAAATTATTGTTTAGGCGACCACATTCCTTCAAAAATCTTGTTTGCTTTGATAAATTTGATCTTATAACTTCAAGCTTCCATGTTATACTTGCTTTCCACATGACGACTCGAGTATCTTCTGTAGATGAGATAATTTTCTCAAAAGTAGCCTTTTCCATGCCCATTGCAATAATATCAGTCAATTCATGATTAATCTATAGAAAACGTGTTTCCTCCTGCTTACAATTGACTAATTCAGATTTGATCAAATTCCTTAACACCACAAACTCATCATATACCTTTCTTAACTTCTTAATCAAAGGAGGCCCCTTTTCTTTAATCTTAGGTACCCAACTTTGGATGACTTTCCCATAATAACTATCCTTTTAAATTGTGCTCATCATAGCCTCCCCAACAACTCAATTGGGATCAAAAGGTAGGAATTTATTGAATCAAAGGTTGAGGAGAGGGGTCTATTAGAGTCCTAATGCAATTCAATAGAAGCTCTATGGATTTATTTAGCTCATCATTATCTTGTTTATCTTTCTCTATTCTCTCCACTAACCTTGAGGTTGTGACCTGGAAATTATGAATGTCTCCATCACTACTAGGAGGGCCTGAGTCTACTTTGGTCACACTATAGTCTGCTATGGTAACCTATCTTGGATCCCTTTGTATAGAAGGTTGAGAAACTTCCATAATCATATGTCTATAAGTTTCATCTTCCATTAACCTAGCAACAGTTTTCAATTTCTTCACCTTTGGAGTTCTCTATAAAATATTTCCCACTACATCCTCTTCTAGTAAAATGATAGGCACTATCTTCCTTTTCCTTGAGAGGGAATTTTCTAACCAAGATGGTGTAGACAGAGGAGCATCTGGATTTTGAGAAGTTCCGTGTGTGGAGAAACAAAGGGCTCTATTAAGAAGGGGATATGTCATTACATTATATGTGCTTGAAGGAGAAGAAATCAAAGCTTTACCTTTTTGTATATCTCCTTTTGGCATACCTTGAGATTGCTTAGGTTGTTGAATGTGAGTTTCCACAACTTCCCTATCAACTTGATGTTCTCGATTGCTTTCCTCTGATTGTCGCTCAACATCATCATCCCTTTGTTCTTCAATTATGACATTGGGAAAAGGGCCTTCACTACACATTCTTTCAGGTCCTTTACCCTTCTCAGGAAGATCTTCCCCATTTCCACTATTGCTTGACAAAGAAGTAGTTTTATTGGTGATGTTAGCAAAAGAGACATTGTGCTTGCATGCCTAACACCTGTTTGTTCTCAAAATCCTTTCTTCTCTTTTGACAGAGCCTTATTAGTTTCCCCTTTCTTTTTGGCTAACCAAACTTGTGTCCTTTTCAAGACTGTTGAAGTTTTGACATGAATATCTTCAATTTCCTCATTGTTCTAGTCAAGAGGTGGCAAGGGTTGTGTCTATATTCATTGGGCATAGTTTGGATCAATTAAATCAAAATTTTCATCTTGTATTTCCCTTATGTTCCAACCCAAATTAAACTTGAAATTTTTTGCCAAGGAGAGCCTCATCCAATCCCTTTCCCTCATTTCATTGTCATTCACACAATCTACCTAGAAATCTTCAATAATATAGGTTTTTCCTTTAGAGGAATGGGGAGGGTTTGACCTTGTAATTCTTGTTTTATTTCTTAGGGTGGAAAAATTATTAGGGCCAAAGGAGGATGGATTACCTTCTGAAGACACAAAGGCACTTTTGAGGACCAAGGGAGGGTTCAACATCCTTAGAAGAGACATAATAGTAGTGGAAAGAGCCAAAATATACTAGTAAATCCTATAAATAAAGCCTTGGTGCAAAGGTGTTTTCTTCCCTTTATCCTGAATAGCTTTAACTGATTGCTCGAGGGAAGAATATATCCAAAAAGAAAAATTCATATTTACATTGTAATGAAAATGATTGAGCATTGGGAAGAGGTGAGCATGAAAGAATTTAAATCTTCCTTCTAGAGTGGAATACCTCATAATCACCTTAGCCATCTTCTTCCAAATGCCTAAAAAATCATCCTTGCTAAACCCATTTTGTAGCCAGTTTAATTTATCCCCTTTGTTAAGGAATATCTCCATGTCCTTCTGGTAGTGACCCTTAGGTTTTTCCAAGAATGCAAGAACCATCTAAGGAGAGACCAATAGCCACCAAAATGAGCTCCATTAAAACCATGAAATAAAGACCCCTAACTTTAACATGCCCATCCTTCCAAGAATTGGAAAACTCCATGAATAGGTTGGGTTTGTTCCCTTTCATAGCCTCGATATAGAATGCATGCTTTCCTTTATAAAGAATGGGCCATAACTCACTGTCATTCCTCAAGTTATTGTAGGAATTTGGTTCCTCCTAGACTAGATCCCCACCCATCTTTCTAGTTTCAATAATAGAGGAATTGGGGCTAGAAAAACTCTCGGGAAATACTAGTTGCAAATAATGGTGGTAGGATGTTCTACCTATAATTAGAATTAGGTGTGAGGGAATTATTTTCCTTCATGCATCTCGAGTAGTATGTTTTTTCATAATAAAATTGATGGGAATTTAGTTTAGTATCTATTATGAAGTGCATTTTCTTTATTATTTATTAGCCTTCTCACATTTTCTAGTGTCTATTCCTTCTACAACCTCTTGCTTAACAACACTCTTCCTTTTCTTCCTTGTTTTGATTGCGCTACTAGAGGTACCTTCTACATTGAAATTCTTAGGGATTTCTAAAATAATTATAGCATAATAATCAACTTCAGCCTCTGACTCTTCATAATCTAACTCAGATATCCATACCAACCTTGACTCAATTGTTTCCATGTGATATAAATCTATAGACACAAGAAAATTGATGCTTGTGGAGTACCTTTCAACAACACTTACTGGAATCCTGAAAATTCTACTAATCCTCATTTGAAATGTTCCAAATAATGCAACAAGGGTAGTATCTTGTGCATTCGAACTACCAAGATTTTTCATGAAGTTCCTGATTTGATGGGAAATAGGTTATGTATTTGACCATTCTATCCTTCCTATTATCGGTAATTCTCTCAAAAAGTAAAAGAGTAAACATACAACCAAATTGCCATACTGGAATATATTCTTCTTACTCTTCTCAATTTCCTTTAAATTCTTCAAAATATGTATAAAAAGTAATTCACACAAGTCATAATACATACCTTTTTTAACCATATCAACATCAATATGTACAACAGTAGTAGAAACTGTAAGGTCATTGTTAGGAATACAAAATTTGTGATCGATGACCATAGCAACATACCTTATTACCGGATCCATGATTGATCTCAAGTCAATCTCTTTCCCTTCAAGATTCACACTATAACCTTAACTATCTCTTTCTCATCCATAGCTTGTATGTTCGGGAACTGGTCTGGAGGAACACAAACCAATTAAATCTCTAATTGATTCTCTGGTAATCAAATGTGCCTCATCAATCCATAAATATTCATCATGAATTCTTCTCAACACCATTTGAATGTACTTATTTTCAAATTCAAAAAAAGGGACTTTCCTCCAAACATCCAAATTTTTCTCAACTAACACTTTGTAGGCATCAACACTCTCTTCCAATTCATTCTCCCGTAGCATGCTCAACTGAACTGTCAACATTTCTTCTATCTTACAGTAAACAAATGCATAGATATCCTCTATGGGAAACACTCTAAGAGGGATGCAAGAGAATGGACCAATAGACTCTTCCGACACATTCCTCAAATATCTCCTCAAATTAACTTGTACTCTATCCGCACTATTCACATCCTTTGAATTATCCATAGCAATAAAAATGAAAGATTGTGCAAACAGGAATAACTCTGTGAATTCCAACAAGAAATGTATAGATATCCTACTTCTAGAGCTCACTTCAAATCCACTTGATCTCTTCTTCAAACCTTGAAACTCTAATTTTCTCTCTAAGCTTCCTTTGCACACTTCTCTGAAAATACATAAGCCTTTTTAATTATCTGAATTTATTCCTTCCATTCCAAATGGTTTTGCAATAAATGTTTCAACTTGTAGGTAGATTACCTCAAAAATTATGTACGCCTCCATTCTTTCAAATTTTGCAAACTTCATCCTTCACAGATGCGATTGAGAAAATTCCTTAATTTCATTACCACATTAAATATACTTTTGTCATGATGTGACACAAGTATTGATGAGAGAGTTTATTAGATTTTCTGATAATTTCCCCCCTTAGCAATTGCTTGAATTTAAAAGTTGATGGGAGTCATTGTAAATAAAAGTTGATGGGAGTCATCCTTGAAGATTCAATTATAAAGGATCAGCTTTATTTAGTCTTTCCATGGTAAAGAAACTTCAAGACACATCGACATTGGAGGCAGCTACTGTGACAATGCACTCAAATTTTTTTACTAGGGATGTGGTTAAAGCTATGGAGCTTAGATTGGTAGAATATGAGAAAGCATAGATTGATATGTATGATGAAGTGAATAGGTTATTCATAGAAAATGTGAAATTGAAAGAGAAATTGAAGGGAGCAGGTCCTTCCCAAAGAACAAAATTAATAGTATACCAGCCCTTGCCATCCAGACTGATACAAGTGCAATCACTGTTGAACAAGTAAATGTGATAAAACTACTATGGCAGTGCGATATTGGATTTAATTATGGGCTAAACTAATTGTGGACAAATTAGATAAAGGACCATGTACTTGTTGTGCATTTATTTAGTCTTTATTTAGTTGTGACAATTTGTAATGATGGTTTAGCACCTTCCAACCGCGTGACCACTTAGGTCAAACCCTTTCAACTTAGAGACAATTGATTTAGGTAGCCCTACACATAATTCATATATGGGAGTGATCAAGTACATAAACAACACCACATGAACAATGAAGTAATCATCAATGGGAGTATCTACACTGGAGGTCGACACAGATAAGACTGATGATTATGATTCAACTTGCTTGAATTCTCCTTCCTCTCTCCAAATATTTTTCATTTCTTTTCTTGTTTCTTCCAGATCAATGATTTTATCATTCTTCTTCACCGGATAATTATTTTTTCTTCTTCTACAATTATCGCCAGGGTGTTCTTGAATGCTACACTTACAAAAAATAGCATTCTTCTTTCCATTTTTCCTTTTATTCATGTTATCTACACACAGACTAAATTTATATCCAGTCTTCTTGCACTTAAGGCATTTTCCAGAGAATAATAAAGAATCATTCATTTTACTTTTGTAGTCCTTTGCCTTATGACCAAATTTCTTGTAGGAATAACAAACACCATTGAAAGATACATACATTTGAGCATCATTTTTTTTGACAGGAGTTCTTCTAGAGTTTCTTCTTAGATCCTTGATTTGACCATCTTTACACTGAATCTTCTTACCAATAGATTGCTTTGCTTTAGAAATTTGACCTTCCTCAAATCCTAAACTACTCTTATCCATTGTCGGTCTCTAAGAAGTAATAAAATCATCAAGAATTGCCAAGCTTATCTTAAATTTGTCTTCAAATCTTCTTTCCTTTTTCAGATCAGATCTCAATATTTCCACTTCTTCCTCAAGATTTATGCATTCATCCATCTTCCTTTGAATTTCAATTTCTTGAAATTCTTCAGTTCTTTTCTTCTCATCCAATTGTTGCAGTAGGCCGGAGACAATTTCATCTTCCTTAACCAATAAGTTGCATGCTTCAATACTTTTACTTTGCATATTTTCAATATACTCATTCACTTTCATCAACTTGTCCTTCAAATCTTCTATTTCTTTTGAATATCCAAAAGAGACCACTTCTGGAGGAAAAAATTTCTTATACTCAAATTCCAAGACCTTCCTCAAGCTGTTAGGCTTCTTTCGAGGAACCAAGCTTTGATACCAATTGTTGAACATCTAGAATACTGAGAGGGGGGGTGAATCAGTATTCCATAAAACCACAATAAAATCCATCTAATCATTATCATAATTATGACTGAATCAACAAGAAGGAACATAAAAAAAAATCAATGCAACCATACACATGAACACCAAGATTTTTACATAGAAAACCCAAAAAGGGAAAAAACATGATGAGGGTTAAATCACAATATATTATATCCAGATACAAAATATTGTAGGGCTCACTACCAGGACTCAATGTCCTTAAAAAGGCTCATTGCTTGAGTACAAAATATGGCTAACCACCAAGATACAAAGATAGTGGCTCATTGCCAAAAGATTGAATTGATAGGATACACCTTCAATGTGCAAGGTTCAATTCCAATGAAGCTTAGAATATGAAGTATTTCCTCACACAGTAATCACTCAACAAATCTACACTGATCCACAATTGATGAAGCATTTAGGCTCAGACCTTTCTTCCACACACACTTTCACTCACTCCTCATTCCATATATATACAAGTATATCTGATTCATCAATTAGGTTGGCCTAATTAGATGAAAAAATAATAATCAAAACTCTCTTTGTCAACACCATAAATAATTTAAACATTTTATCCATGTAGTACATTATACCAAGTCGGCTAACATCCATAAAATATAACTAGTCTCCATAATGTATTGCATATGCTAAGTCGACCAAGACTAGAACACAATTCTCCAAACCAACAAATAAACCTCAAAGAAAACACCTTCCAAATCTGAGAACACATTAATTTCCCATCATACTACCAATATCAAGACTGTAAAAAAAACAACAACATAAGAATGTTCACCTTAAGAAAAATGCAGAGTCTCCCACACAATATGCCAAGCAAGGAACAATAGTAGAATACAGAGTTGAATTCTGTTAGAGATAAATTTTTGCTCACAACCAAAAAAGTCTCAAGATCTAGGATATAACTATCTGAATAATTCATGATAACATGGTTAAGAGATTAGAGTCATATCATATCTTGTGGTGAATTTCAAACTCAAATACCAACACATTGACCCATCACAAAAGAGTATTACTAGCAGATAACAAATTCCGGTAAACCAAGTAGACTTCCCATAGAGTTATTACCATGTTGACACCAATGACAACATAGGAACAACCAACACAAATAATCCATACTTCATGCTCATGTTGCAAGGCTTTATAATCCCAACACTCTCTAGGAATAACAACAATGAAATAGAAGATGAGAAGTAGTTTATTCCTCTTTCTCACAAAGAAATCACCTATTGACCAATTGCGTCCCTCTCTTTTGGAGATTTTCCAATGTGATAATTTTCTCATGATAGGCCATCCACAAAAATAATTTGACCTTAGGAATGGATCTATTCTACTATATTTTTGGTCAATAGCCAACATATTGTAACTAGACTTGATCACATAATTGATATCTTTTGAATTGGCCAAAACCAAGGAATTTGGAGAGTTTGATTTGTAGAATCTCAAATTACCAATTAGACTAAGAATTTCTATAGTAGCCAAATGAATCAAGGGATCATACCAATTAGGATCAATCCTCAAAAGAGGGGGATAAGAGGAATGGTCCAGATAATTAGACACTTTAGAACCCAATCTTCGACAAATATTTGAATGAATAACAAAGTATACTAGATTGATCTCAAGAGCTAAATTCAAAATCCAAGCATCCTCCAAAAATTTCATCAAGACCTCATTCTCGATCTACTAGAAAACACCTTTACTTATTATATCCTTGGTTTTGAGGAGATTATTCTAGATTATGGAGTCTTTTGGTATATGATTGTTATGCAGAAGAGATATTCCTTCCCCATCATTCAAATACTTGGCTCTAAGAATATTATTCCATTCAATTCTTGATTTATCAAGCACCAAATAACTTTGGATAGAAGCATCAGGTTCATATTTTTGGTCTTTCTTATGTCAAGACCATCATTCTCTCTTTTTTATATTAACACTTCATAGAGGTTCATGTTTAGCTGGTTTATTATGGACAACTTGAGGGAGTTATGGCGACGTTCCATGAGGGAGTATGTAGTTAATATTTTTTGCATGTGTGGATCATTGATTGTTCTTGGTTAATACATACATTTTATTATTATTCACACCTTGGTTTGAGTTTTTATTGGTAGAATTTGTATAACTTGATCTATTTTTAGACTTGACATTACTAATATAGTGAGATAAATTGGATATTTTTTTGCATCAATTATATTGGTGGTTTTGGATACCATTATAGGTATGTATTATTGAAATTATTATCATTTTTGTGCTTTCTATTTACACTCATGTGGATTTTTTCCTTGGGAGTAGCTTGGAGCCTTTATTATCACTTATACTTGATGATTTTGTTCTTTGGATTGGTGCATATTCACCTTGGCTTGTTTATTTTATTCAATAAGTGACATGTTGGAGGATGAGAGGAGTTCTTGCTTGATATGGTGGTCACCTTGGATGTTATTGAAAGTCTTTTGATGGATTTTGAGAGCATACTAGAAATTCATGTGGTTTGATGTTTGGCTATGATGATAATTTTCTTCGAATTACCCTTATGAAATGTATACACAAAGTGTGAGAATGTCAGGAAAAATGGTATTATACACATTTCACAAGAAAATAATTATTTTAATTATATAAAATAAATACTTATTTGTAGTATATATTTTGAGATGTATTTAGCCACATTAAATATTTGTATGGGTCCACATGTAAATTTTTATGATAGTATTTTTTGAATGCATAAGAAAACTGAGAGGGGAGGTCAATCAGTTGTACATTAAAACTTCAAAACCCTCATAAATATTTAGATCCACATCAACTTAATTAACCCTTAATCTATTAGAATAATTTAGCATGAAATCAAACAACATAAATTGAAACACACCAACACCATGCACAATAGAACACAAAATTTACATGGAAAACCCAAGAAGAGAAAAACCATGGTGAGGATTAGCTCACAATATAAAGTAATTGCAATACTGAATACAAAAGGCTCATTGTCGGAGGGCTCACTAGCAAAGGCTCACTGCCAGATTACAAAAAAGAAGAAAGAAGAATGTTACAGTGAGAAATCCATCTCAATGCAACAAAAAAATCCACAACATCACTAACACATTCAAAGCCTTTCTGAAGATTGTAGAAACCTTCTGCTCATTCCTTCTAGTAATCTAACTCATTAAATATCACATTATACTTCACAAATTCACACTTCACAAATCTACAATTCACATCACACACACACCACACCATCATCCTCCATCAACACAACACTTATTTATACCTTCTTCAACCTTGAAAAAATTCTCCAAGGTCATTTATGCACCTCAACTATGCAAATTCAAATTAGGTTGGCACCAAAACATTCCCATGATGGAAAGGAATGAAGGCAGATCACATCACACCTTAACTCAAACCCAAATCATACATATACACCATGCCACACTTCCACAATCATCAAAATTTTATTTTTATTTCTTGTCCCAGTTAATCTTGATTCCTTTCAGCACAACACAGTAGGTTGCATGTTAACTTTCAAACGTCTTCTTTGCATTTTTTTGTATTTATTATTTTCTCAGTGAATCATTATGTAACAACAATTTTACTTCTAAGATATACAATAAAAATAAATGAAAGCACATGTTTTCTTTGTCAAGGGAAACGTATGGTGAATACCCTATGTCTTTCAGATAAGTGTGCAAGCGAAATAAGACATAACTGATTGAATCTAATTTTCTACTATTCAATTTTTTTTTGTGTTCTTTTTACTTTTTGCATGTGGATTACCCTCAGAAAGAGACTACTTATCTTTTCTTTAATGAAACCTTTACATTTCCTATATACAAAAGGAATTTACTACTTGACAACAGGTTCATGAACTTCATACAAATTAATATTGGTGTAAAAGGCCATCCTCACAAATGTTGTTTGATCTAAAATTATAATGGAAAATAAAAAAGCTTGCTAGGAGAATAAAATAGGTTTTCAATTGTCCAAGTAAAACATAATATTATTGAAGCGTTTCAAAGTTTAGGCCATAAAAATCATCCTTTTTTAAACATGCATTGCAAATAATTCTGAAAAATTTAGAAGTCTTGGTCACTAAAATTATTGTCTGCTACAATGTCACCCAGTGTATCATTGTCAATGTTCATATTTGTTTCAAGTATTTAATATTATCATCATCCTCATCTTGACCTACATCATCTTCATCATCATTGAAATTTGACTGTAGACCATCTATATTGTTTCTAGATGTATTTGGATCATCATTTTCTATACCATCCATATTGTTGTCTTCTTGTGCCTAAACATAATCATCTTCAACATCATCATGGATTTCAATTTCTTTGATGTTCTCTAATCCCTCTCTCTCATTTTTTTGGCCATCTTTGCTTTTCTTAGTATCCACTAATGCATAGTCAAATACATGCATTAATCTTGGATCATAGTGTATGACAAATATCCATTTCAAGTCCAAAATATCTTCATAGAAAGATACCTGCACATGAACGACGTACATATATTAGACTTATGTTATAAATTTTTTATTGATTAATAAAAACATGTATATATTCACAATAAGCTATGAATTAATAGATTAATGATCACTATTAATTTTTGTTTGAGTTAAAGAAATACCTGCTCACAATGAATTGGTAGAACATAAGGCTCCTTATCCTCTGGTAGGAACAATGTGGAATTTATAGAAAAAATTCCACTATGGGTATCATGTCTTCATGTCCTCTCAAATGCTTCATACCATCTACACTTAAAAATTCAACATTTAAAAGAGCGGTAATCCAAATCAATAATTTCTTGTATTTTCCCAACATATTATAGATTCCCTTCAATTATATTCTTATCTTTTGAGTTTGATCGACTGGATTGCTTGAAGTCAACCATGATGCCACAATCGAAGGATCATCTCTTTACATCTACACTTTCTACATGATAATGTCAACCATATGCCCACATTGCTGGATATTTCCTCGCTTGTGAAAGACCATTTATTTCAGTGAAAACAAATATAATGACGAATATTTAAATAGTTAATACTCTCAAAAGTTCTATAAGGAAGCAAAATTTTGTAAAATTCCAACTGTACTATCACACTAAATCCATATTTTAAATTAATTTTAATTCAAAATGGTAATATTCTTCTATAAATCAAGTAATTGCTAAAATTATTGATTTTCCAAATCTCATATTTTTGTTCAAACTTGATCTTCTTGATTTTACTAATTTTCATTTCACTGTCACACGTATTCTCCATTCTTGATTTAATTTCTTAAATCAAATCTTGTCCACTCATTTTGAAATCTTACCCTAGCCCTAAATGAGAGTTGCCATTTTGAATCTTGACCATTGATTCTAGGGCATTTCTCAATCTTTAATCTCATCCATCCATCCAAAATTACATTTTCTATAAAATGCCAATTTTGTCCTTATTTCGACATCTCTTAATATCTTGAAAGTTATTTACATCTTCTTGAGCTTAATATCTTCTTGTCATTTAGCCATTTTACTTTGCATATAGGATTTTACATTCTCTTGCATAGTAGCTTAAATCCTTCAACACTTTCCTTAGGACTAGGCAATAATATAGATTTTCTCATCAAAATATGAGGGCGACACTTCACATTTCAGCAAGCTAGAAGGTACAATGGAAGTCAGCCATGGACGATGAAGGACTTGGGTGAGATCTCTCCTTTCGTTCTTTATTTATTCCTTTGCATTTCATTGAATATTGTGGATTTATGTATTTGCATGTATGTGATATACTAACCTTTTAATCTTGCAGAAAAATCTATAGTTACATTGGTGAACCTGACACTTTTAACACATTTATGAAAGTTGTATTTTTTTTTTGTCATTTTGTAGGTACAGGTATAGAATGTCACATTCGACAGTTCCTGTGACATAATCATTTTGTTGTGCCGCATTTGCTATCTCTAGCGATGCAACTGCTCTATCGTGACACACTTTCCATTTAGAACGACGCAATTGCCAAATCAAGTCGCATCCAATAGATAGTGAGCCGCAATTGACATAAACCAGACCGCATTTGACATACAGAGCCGCATCTGCAATCCTGAATGATGCATTCACTCTGCTATGATGCAAGCGACTGGTAAAAAGCGTTTTCTATTTTGTCTTTCAGATTTTTGTTTTTTTTTTTGTTATTTTTAGATTAAATATTTTTGATACTAATTTGTCTGTGGCAACGTGTGTCAAGATGGAATCTAACCCATTGTTATTGCTTGTTTTTCCCACAATATAATCAATCATGCATTTCACTCATGGGTAAAATGAACAATAACGCATTTGCATTGGTTTAAAAATAACAATCACTCTTCTCATGGGTCTAAAAATGAGTTGTTAGTTAGCTCACTCTACAAATGGTTAAAATGAACCCCCTACTTGATAACACTACAAACGGTTAAAATGAATGCGTGTTTGATGTGTATTGTGATTTAGTTACTTTATCACACCTTCACACTTTCAATTTGGGTTTAAAAAGAATAACCATGCGAGTGTGAGTCAAACATATTACTGTGCTCTCTTTTTGTTTTTCAACGAAGATTGATTGAACTATGAATATGTTTGCTCACTTTTGTTAACTTTAGAAACTGGGCCTTCTTTGGTGGGAAAAATTACTCACCCCAAAGCGACTCAAACCGACAACAAAGCTCTTTATCCGAGCTACTCTCGAGTGGTATACAAATGTGAATCCTAAGGGAAAGCTTGGGATTATGAGTGCAGATATGTTATAGAGACCAAGTAGTACTCCCTTAAACCATGTTGAGCTTAACCTCTTCAGGTTGGAGTGCCTCCTTAATGGAGATTAATCTTGTGCCCCATGTATGGCCACTTGAATGGGTGTTCGAATTAAAACCTTTGTTTTAGTGTAACCAAAAACCTTATATTCTTTGGTGCAACAATAGTCGTTGTCAAGGAACCCACACCTACACAGTTTTTAGTATAGATGATCAGCCTACCATGGGAGATTCATGGGGATTGGAAGCTTGGTTGCCCTGAGAAGTGAGTGTAGTGTAAGGGGGATCCCGTGGGGCTAAGCTTCTGAATTCATCCGTTAAGAATATGTGGTTGGAGTAAAATCCATGTGGGATCTATAAGAATACTATCCTTTCAACCATAGGGATTTGTAAATTTTTTCTATGTGGTTGTTTTTCACTTTCTTACAACATCATGTGTTTTCCAAGTGTATTCAGACAACTTGAACAAATGAACATCTACCTAAAAATTTGAAACAATATTGCCAAACTAAAACAAATTTCTTGCAATCTGCCTAAATGTTTTTCTCCACAAATCACTTTTTGCGATGCATCTGCCATTTCAAACCACAATTGCTAACCTCTGAGCCGCAATCGCTCTGTTGCAGTGCATCTGCAACTTCAAATGACACAATTGACTGTCATTCACCTCATTTTCTTGATCAAACACCACAATCTCCATTTCAAACCGCATTTACCTGCTGAAACACCGCAATCAACTTTCCTGCAATGCATCTGCTTTACTGCGACACATTTTCCAATACCCAAAATTTTCATTTCATTGTCAGAAAAATGAGACTCAATTTTTATCCATAAAATATTCTAGACATTTTCTCTGTTATTCCTGTCTACAACCAGATCCCGAGTTGCTCAAATTTCATCGTCCTTGCATTTTAAGTTGCATTCTTAGGTTGTCATAGATTTACATTGTATTTCCCTCATTGCATTATTAGGCTTTCCCATCATTCTCAACACTCATTTTTTATAGATTTTAGGAGTAGATTCCTTACCATCCTTTGTCAAAACTTTGCATTCAAGAGTAGGTTATCATTGGACTTGATCAACCATTTGTCTTTATTCATCACCTTTTGTGAACCATTTCCCACTCATTAGTCTAGTGTGGAGATTTCACTTTGTCCTACTTAGTCCTTTTTACAAGTCCATTGACATTCCCAAATTGAAGCATTGCCAAAAATTTTTATGGTTAAGTGTATATCTCCTTAGATTTACCAATAGTGAGTGCATTTTAGTATCCTTTGCATTTGCATACCATTTAGTCTTCTCATTTTTAGACGCATCCCATTTGCAGTAGTATCCTTTGCATTTACATAGGTTTAGTTTCCTTTTACTCTCATTTGCATTACCACTCACCATCTGCATAGAATTATTTTATTCCAAAAAAAACCCAAAAACATAGTGTCATAAATTTTGCATATTTAGGCCATCCCTCATCATCCCAAAGTTGAGAAAAAAACCTTTTATGGTTGAAACTAGATTATAGAGAAAAAGAAGACTCGTGGGTTCTTTTGATCAAAATACCAACCTTTAAAATTTCCCAAGTGCAATGAATGTCAATACCAAAAATTTCCCCAATGACATGAATACAACTACAAACATGGGAAATTCCCTCATTAATCCATTAAGTGAGATGTCCATTCCATCCTCTTCACACAATCCTTTTGAACAATTTATCCGCAGAGACCAAAATGGGGAAATCTTTGAAGAAGACATACAAGCTGCTGCCCAAAACCTAGAAGTGGCCTCTTTTGTCAAAGAATTCAATTTAAATGGCTCAGCCAGATACCTAGCTATGCTCATTGACCAAGGGGATAGGTTACCAAAAGGATTTGACCTCAACACTATTATAGAAACATCTCCTGATCCCCGATCACACAATACTTCCATGGGAGCCACTTCACAAAACGTCATTAACACCATTAATGCTACCTCCCTTGGTCATACTACCACCACAACCAATGCATCCACTATGATCAACACAACATCTATTGGGGGATCATCTACCCAAACCAACACCACATCACAATCCACCCCCCCACAAACATCCGCAATTTCTTCACAAAATTTTTGATCAACAACGGGTGCCAACACTTCAAACCTCTTTGGGACATCATCTACCTCTATGGGTACATCAACGAACCTCTTATTAGGCTCCTCTAATGCAATGGAAAAAAAATCATCAAATCCTTTTGGGAGGAATAAACTAAGAGTTGTCATTCAAGGCACCCAACCTAATGTCCCAAATTCCTCACAGGTTAATACCAACATTCCTCAAGGCCATAATTACCTATTTGGGCAAGGCAATCAAGGCACCCAATCTTCCATTCCATTTGGGCATCAACATGCTCAAGGCCAACAAGGCCCTCAAATTCAATCCAACATGGTTGGGTCACATATCCCCACTTATGCTTCTCAATTTCATACACAACAACACATCCCTCATCAAAATGCTCATTTCCAACAACCACCAAATTAGAACACCCAATTTTCCCACCAACAATCCAAACCAACACATTTCATCACAACAGGTGGGCACTCAATCCATACCTATCACCAACATGTGTGATGCTACCAACAACCCAATTATGGAGGCACTCATACTCAAAATTGCTGCTCTTCAAACACAAGTGGAGACCTTGCAACAGTCAAACAAAAAGTCTTACATGTCCTATGACTTATGTCCATATCCATTTGACACAACCTTGTATATGCCACCATTTCCTCATGGATATGTGGTGCCACATTTCCCTAAATACAAAGGAAAGACAAATCCCATTGAACATATAAGAGAATTCATACAAGTTGCATGGACATTGAATATGAACAAACCTATCTCATGAGACTCTTCTCTAGAAGTCTCGCAGGCCATGCACTGGAGTGGTTATCGCTATTGCCTAAAGGAATCAAAACATGGGATGAATTGGAAAACAAGTTTGTTGTAAACTACACCTATAACATTGACACAGATATTGACATTAACTCCTTATGCAAACTTACCCAAGAGGATGCAGGAGAGAATTTTATCCCATTCTTTCAAAGATGGAGAACCTCAGCAAACAGATTTCCGGTAGAAATACCTGAAAAGGAGAAAGTAACTATGTTTGTACAAAATCTCCTAGGACTACTAAGATGTGGCTTACAAGTCCATTGTTGTACCACCTTTGTTGACCTTGTTGAAAAAGGTGTTCAACTTGAAAAAGCCTTGATCGCCAAAGGCGAATTAAAATATGGTGGCAAAACAATCAACACCACCACAAACACTAACCCAAGTGCTTCCAATGACAAAACCAAATACTGGGTTAAGAATAAACACATCACCAATGATGGTGTGGTTAATGTGAAAACTGTCAATGCAACAGGTCATGTACCCACCATCAAAGGAGTTCAAAATCAAAATACACCTGTAACTACACTAAAACCAATTGCCAATGCCATCTAAAACAATCCTACTTAGTCAAATCAAAGGCAACCACGTCAACCATGACAATTTGAAAAATGCACATACACCCCTTTGGGTGAACCCATTGAAATTGTCTTAAAGAAACTTATCCAAAATGGTGTCATAACTTTGGAAGAACCTAAACCATATGATTTTGGTTAGTTCAAGCCATCATGGTGGGACAATAACACATTTTGTGATTACCACCATGTCAGAGGGCATAAAAATTCCTCTTGCCATTAGTTGAGAAACCTTGTGCAAGATCTCATTGAAAACAGTACCATTGAGTAAGGAGGTCAACCATTTGCGTCTAATTCAGATCATACAATTCGAACCCACTGCAGGATCATGGTTTTGGTAACCCCTCCTCGTCTGACACCAAGAATAACAATAATCAAGCTAATTATGTTCACACTGTTTTCAACTATTCTGGTGGAACTATCATTAATAATCTTTGTGCTGATGATGAAGATAAATGTGTCAATACCATTACTATTAAAAAGGCCCCAAAATTCAATGTCACTACACACAAAGGCAAGGTCACCATCCCAGTCCCTCTACTCGTCAACCCAAGATTACCATACCTGGTCCATTTTTCAAGCAACCAAAACCAAATCTACAGTTTAACCTTATCGAGCAATTGAACAAAACACCTGCTCGAATCTCCATCCTTGAATTGCTCTGTATCTCACCCACACATAAGGCCATCTTCGATAAAGTCTTCAAGATTCTTCCATCCCAAACAACTTTTATGTCGACCATTTTGAATCTATGGCTGGATATTTGACTTCGCCTCACCACATAACCTTTTCGAACATTGACTATTCCTCACCCAAACCATCTCATAATGATGCCCTTCATATCGAGGTTTTTGTCCATAAGCATAAGGTTAGACAAGTCCTAGTAGATGGTGGAGCAGGATTGAACATCTGCTCTTTAAAATTGGTTAAAGCTCTTGGCTTCTCTAATGCATGTGTGGATGCTACCAAGAGCATTGTCATCAAGGCATATGATGATGAGGAACACGCTTCTAAAGGAATCATCACAATTCCAATTCGTGTGGGACTAGTTATTATAGATACAACATGTCAAGTCCTGGATCATGACATACATTACAATATCTTACTTGGTCACCTATGGATTCATGCGTTAAAGGTTGTTCCTTCCACATACCACCAATGCCTGAAGTTCCCTTTTGATGGTACTAAAATTACTACCCTAGGAGATCCTGATCCATTTCAATACTATACCTATCAATCAAGAAGCCTCAACTTCCGACTCTTAAAAATATATTGACTCGTCTGCACTCACCAAATCATCCCTATCCATTCCATTGACTTTCGTCGCACCATCTTCCTCAGCCTCCATACCAAGTAATGACCTTTGGATCCAAAACCTTGGTTGTGGAGAATTCAAATTAAATACAACCTTCTGTATCACCACAATACCTAAGCCACCTAAAGTCTATGATGGACCTTGTTTTGTAGTCAAGCCTAAAACAACTTTCAAGTTTCCATCGAAAAGAGTATTCACACTATGGGGAGACATGAGTGATGAAGCCATTATCGACATAGCTGACTGGATCTACAAAGACCTAGAAGGATTACCTCCACTACCAGTGCATCTCTATGGAAAAGGCTATGACATATGCAAGGCACTAGGTTTTGATGGCACAAGTGGCCTTAGAAAATCCAACAATGGAAGGAGAGAACCTATCATTATTTCTACAAGACCAAGGTACATAGAGCTAGGGTTTGACCAACTCGGAATTGACGATCGACGTACCTATGAACTTTCAAGTGAGGACGTAACGGCTCCAAAAATTGTTGAGACAAGTGAAGAATCCCTTACCGAAATTGACTCTAATGAATGGGAATGGGGATTTGAGAAAACCCTGAGTAACTATGATATGGACGAACTATTCTTGGAACCTAACCAACTCCCTTTTGAAGAAATATTCTGACAAGAATACAACATTGATCCTATTGACTGCCGATCTAAAAATAAGGAATGGGTAAGCATCCCTTGGGATCAAGAAGACCATAAATTGTCATCGGCAACATCTAAATTATCCTACCCCGTTCCCCCGCCCACCCATGAGCTTGACATGCCTGAACCTACTATCCATGCCTCTGAACTACCAACCACTAGTCATGATGCTAATACTTTTGTCCCCTATTATGACTATGAATACAACTCATCCAAATCTGAATATGGTCCATCTATTGAATCTGACATGAAAGTTGGAATTGACAACTTCACCTTCACACTTGAGGCTTCAATTTGCATGCTTTCGACATCTTCCCCATCCTTTACCAACATTGACAATGGGATTTCCCTTATTTACCCACAACTCATTGATTGGGACCAACAAGAGCCACCGACTATGGATATTTTTCAGAATGATGAGGCCATTGCAGAATTCATGGGACTCTGAGAGGGCATACCGTGGGGTGATCACAAGGAAGGATTTTCTATTGACCTAGGTTATGCAACTTACTTTGGGGAGTTTGAGCAATCCTCTAGTCGCAAAAATAAAAAGAATAAATTAAATAAAAAAATGTCTTTAGGTGAAAACCGCAAGGCGCCTTCTGACAAGACAATAGTAAAAATAAAGGACATATCCGAAGGTGAAAACCTCTTTGAGGCACCTAAGGATGGAGGATTGGAATTTCTTCCCGTAACACGAGAAAAATTGACAATTCTTAGACACCATAGAAGTTAACATAGCTACACTAGAGAATCCCAAAATGGTTCTCTTGGTCGCATCATTAACAGAAGAAGAAAAACCTGAATTCCAACAATTCTTCACCGAAAGAAAAGTTAAATTTGCATGGTCATATGCTGACATGCCAAGTCTGGATCTAGAATTGGTATTGCATCACCTTCCTTTAATTCCAGGTATCAAACTAGTCAAACAAAAATTGTGGAAAATGCATCCATAGATTGCACTACTTGTAAAGGTTGAACTAAAGAAGTTACTGGATGCTAGATTCATAAGATCAATAGACTATGCTGATTAGATATCCAACATTGTCCCTGTTACAAAGCCAAATGGACAAATCCGCATCTGTACGGATTCTAGATTTTTAAATAAGGCTTGTCCAAAAGATGATTTCCCATTGTTGAATATGGACATGATGGCTGATCTCACAGCAGGGCATGAAATGTTGTCTCTCATGGATGGTTTCTCGGGCTATAACCAAATCCACATTGCCCCTGAGGATCAACACAAAATGACATTCACATGCCCATGGGGAACATACTGTCAGAATGTCATGCCTTTCGGCTTAAAGAATGCAGGCACCACATACCAAAGATCTAGGACAACAATATTTCATGACATGATGCATATCCTAATGGAAGATTATGTGGATGACCTCTTGGCCAAATATTTAACACAAAAAGATCATCTCAGGGTCCTGGACAAAATTTTTAGATGTCTAGAAAATTACAAGGTTCGTTTGAACCCAAAAAAATGTTTCTTTGGGGTTACTTCAGGAAAACTATTGGGCTACATAGTTTCATGATGAGGCATATAGGTTGGTCCCATAAAGGTGAAAGCAATACTGGACATGCCTCCACCAAAAAAAAAAATAGTGAGGTGAGAACACTTCAGGGTAGACTGCAGTCCATCTGACACTTCATCGCATAGTTGGCAGACAAGTGTCAACCATTTCAGTACCTGTTACGTAAAAGTATCCCCTTTTTATGGACAGTCAAATGCCAAACAACCTTCAAACAAATCAAAGAATATCTATTGACACCACCTGTCCTAATGCTGCCCATTGAAGGCAAGTCTTTGATCCTGTATGTCTCTACAACTACTATTGCACTGGGGGCATTATTGGCACAAAATGACTATGAGGAAAAATAAAGAGCCATATATTATATCAATCATACATTGATAGGATACAAAATTAATTACACATCTGTGGAATGTGCTTGTCTCGCAGTTGTATTTGCAACACAAAAACTAAGACATTACATGATGAATCACCAAATGCACCTGGTAGCTAAGATTGATCCACTAAAGTATCTCCTAAGTCGGGCATCATTTCCATACCAATTAGCGCAAGGAATTAAAAGGGTAGGTAATACCGGATCAACCTTTAGATGCACCCATCCAAGGCACTCATCCACTGAAAACTAATTTTCCCGATGAGTCGATCTTTCATGCAGAACCTACATCACCTTGGAAACTATATTTTAACGGGTCCCACACTGGTCACGGCTCAGGAGCTAGTATCTTGTTCATCACACCGCAAGGGGATTCAATTCCTAAGGCATTCTGGGTCACCTTCCCTTGTACTAATAACATTGTAGAATATGAAGCACTAGTCACAGGACTCGAAATGGCAATTAAATGGAAAATTCAGACACTATTAGTTTTTAGAGACTCTCAGTTAGTTATCAACCAGGTGAATGAGTATTATGAGACAAAGGATGAAAATTTATTGCCTTACAAGTGGATGGTTGATAGTTTCATGACATCTTTTAGTATTATTTCTTTTGAATAAATCCCAAGGACACAAAATAAAACAACTGATGCAATGGCAACTATTGGATCTCTCTTAGACATCCCCAAAAATGTGTTACAATTGGAGTTCTTAGTGGAACAATTGTTGGTGCCTACATATGACATTCCAGAGTTAGAAATGGTCTGTGAATTTGTTGGTCCCAATTCACCTTGGTATCAAGACATCTATGATTATCTGAAGTCCCAAACCCTGCCACCCAACCTATCCAATAATTAGAGAAAATCCTTCATCTGAAAAGCCACCTGACACACCATCGTCAGTGACACCCTTTACCATCGTGGCTTTGATAACACCCTTCTTCGTTGTCTCAACATTGATGAAGCCCAAAAAAATTTACGGGAAGTGCATGAGGGTATATGCGGATCTCATTCAAGTGGCCCTACTTTAGCTAGGAAAGTCACTAGACTTGGATACTATTGGCTGACACTAGAAAAAGATGCTCTTCAGTTTGTCATAAAATGTCGGAAATGCCAAGTGCATAGCAACCTAATCCACACACCTACACAGGAGCTGAGATCGATCACTTCTCCATGGCCCTTTTCATAATGGGACTCAACATCGTGGGAAAGATACATCCATCTTCCTCTAATGGCTATAAATTCATAATCACTGCCACTGAGTACTTTACTAAGTGGATTGAAGCCATCCCCCTCACTTACATCACTGGTAAGAAGATATCCAAGTTTATCCTTAATTACATCATTTGTCGGTATGGTGTTCCACAATCCATCATCACGGATAACGGTCATCCATTCAAAAATCAAGATGTTCGTGAACTCTATGAGCAATTCCATACCCAACACCATTTCTCCACACCATATTATCCACAAGGTAATGGTCAAGCTGAGCTGTCAAATAAAATAATTCTTCGCATTCTTAAGAACACTGTCAATGACACTAGCTGAGATTGGCATTTATAACTCAATCTCGCCTTATGGGCCTACCGAACCAACATTTTTACGCCCATTGGAGCCACTCCATTTTCCCTTGTCTACGGATTTGAGGCCATATTGCCCATCGAGGTCAAAATTCCTTCTCTCTGAGTCTCCTTGAAAGGAATGATCGATGATGAAGAGTACAGACAGTATCGCCTGCATGAGCTAGAAATGTTACAAGAAAGATGAAAAAATGCCTTGAATCACTTGCAGGCATATCAAAATTGTCTATGTAGGAGCTATAATAAAAGAGTGATGGTGAGAAAATTTGAAATTGGTGACTTGGTCCTCATGCAGAATCCAAGAAACTAGGTTGATCATGAAAAGCCTGGAAATTTTGAGCCTAATTGGCTCGGTCCTTATATTATTACTGCAACATTCAATTCTAGAGCTTATCAGTTAGCCACACCTGATGGAGAATAGTTGACATAACCCATCAACAACCTACATCTATGAAATTTTTGCACATAGCATAAGAGAGCTTGGCTAAAAACCTAAAAATACAAAGAAAAAAAAGAAAAAAAATCACCCCTTGATGAAAAATTGGCAAACAGACATCTTGGTGACACCAAAAAAATTAAAAAATGGCAAAAATAGTAAAAAAGAAATAAATTTGTCCAATAGTGAAAACTTGGAAAATAGGCACTTTGGATAAGTACCATGGTGAAAACTTGGCAAACAGGCATCATGTGTAGTCGATCATGGCTCTGCCATCTACTGACACACTAATCAGCCTTTATCCACTTTGCATAATCATGAAAACCTGACACATTCACGACATTCGTCATAAGTCCTATCAATTTCGTCCATGGCTAGCATTGGTTGATATCACCCCTTGCATATCCTTGCCTTTTGTCCAGCATCTGCTTCTTTCCATAATCATTCAGTTTGGATAATCCTTGACCTGTCTAGGGGCAAGACCTTTATCATGTAACTACAGTGGGTGTTGCACATGATCCTGCATTTGTAAAAATTCCTAAAAAAATCCGAAAAATCTAAAAAATTCCTGAAAAATCCTTAAAATCTGAAAGAGTCCTGAAAAAAGTAAAAATCCTAAAAATTCTTGGAAAGACCTAAAAATTGAAAAATGTCCTGAAAAAAACACAAAAGCATCCAAATCAATGTCAAAATCTCAAAACTAGAGTCAAAGTCAGTAGTATCTTGTCAAGTCCATTATGTCAGTCAGTTAGTCTTTGTCCTAGTCCGAACTATGTTGTCTCTACGCATTTGCTATGTAGGCAAGACTCATCTTTGAATTCTCGAGACATTAGGTCAATCCTTCTAGGTTTGTCAAAATAAAATCATGGTTCAATCTTCTGTCCTTCATACAAATTCATTGGTCGTGTCGAACTACGAGGTCTTTGAGTGCACGATGTAGGCAAGGCCATCAATCGATGAGTCTCTGAGGCCGCACTAGGTCAGTCCATTAGGGTTCATGGCACTACACTTTCACACACGTCAAAAATATTCAAATCAAACCGTCTCTCAATCCTAAACGGGAAATCTACCGGAAAATATGTTTCATCAACATTTCAATCATGTCATAAACTCTATCATCTAGTCAAACTCTATCAAGACAAATCAACCTGTCAAAATTTTGGGTTCTTCTTCAGTTGTTTCCTACTGAGAAGCAACTCTCGTCATTTTTTCATGCTTTTAGATGTGTCCTTCCTAAGCATCATCGTCATCCTCTGGAATTTTGATGGATTCTCCTAACTCCGAGAATCAATCCTCTTGATATCAAAGTCATTCAGGATGTATCCTTCCTGAATCTGGTATCACTCGACATTTGGCAAACTAGACCTCATCAACCTTGGCATTTCAACATTAAAACACTTGGAATTTTCAACACTTGACATTCTATTCACTTGGAAAACACTTGGAAAACTTGATTTGTCATTTTAATGGTCATCATGATATTAGTTCCTTATGTCAGAGGAACTTCGACATATCATGATGATCATCCTTGTTATTTTGATCATCCTGCTGCTAGTTCCTCGAGGATGTCCCGACTTCAGGATTTAGAGGAGCAATGATGTAGTACGATGGTCGTCTTGTCTTTTATTGACTATTATGTGGCTAGTTTCTCAAGGATGTCCTGACATCAAGATTTAGAGAAGCAGCGACGTCTCATGATTAGTCCTATTTTTTGTGGTTGGTTATGACAAAATGACTAAGGGCAATTGCATTCCTCATATGAGTCACAATCATTCTTGTCTACGACTATTGATCTACATGAGGGTTTGACCTTGCACACTATTGATCTACATCATATCATAGTGTTTTTCGGCCATCATGACATTTTTGCCCAATGATGATTAAGAGCAACAACTAGTATAGTACTATGGCAAGTGTTGAAGGATTTTTGTTTCTGCATTAACATGCATATCTTTCTCTGCACTAACATCCATCTTCATCTCCTCTTCTTCCATCTTCTGATGATATCTTGTGACATCCAAAAAACATAATTGCATACATTAACATATGAGCATTTAATCTTTACATTTCACATTTGCATAAATCAAATGCCATAATTCACATTGCATGACACTATCATTTATCTCCATCCATCTAGCATCCATAAAACCATCATTTACATTTGAATATAGACATCATAATCATCATTTGTATTAACATATAGGAATCATATCATCATACATGGCATAATGCATACATACATAACCATATACATAATTGCATCCATAACCATAAACCATGATATCCATGCATCTTGATACATAAATGCATCACATAACATCAAATAAGGCATAGAACATCATAACACAAAATCATATAGTCCACATCAAAATCATCACATACATATGTATCTCAAAAAGAGTATCATATCACAGGATAAAGTCATAGGATATCCCAAAAATGGAGCTCACAGGCTCAAATGTCAAAATATACAATGTCTCATAGAAATAACAAGATGAAAATCCTATGCAGTGCCCACTCCGTCCCGTGGAGGTGACCCATGAGGTGACTGTTGCTGACTCATCACATGAAATGTAATCGGAATGGGCATAGTGTCTAGAGCCCAACTCTGAGATCTTGAAGGGTCGATGAGAGGAGGTTGGCTTTGCTCTATCTAGTGTCTTGATGACACCAATCTATGACCATGCCCTGACCTATGGCTATGACTAGAGGAGTTTCTGTGTGAGCTATGAGACTTGTGCCTTGATGACTGCCTAGATGATGTGGACCCGTTGACACTAGTATGACTATTGCTATGTGACCTGCTAGTGTTGTGGGTTCGGGTTCCGCTTCCTGTCCTACTATAGGATGTAGATAACATTGGGTCCCGTCTCTTTGGTGGCATGACCTGCTCGTATAACAATCTATATTTGCCCCTGCCCTCTGCCATCCTAGCCAACTCTCTGGCCATATCCCCTGATGGTCCTTTGCACAACTATGCAAACTCTATGACCCATCTATCTAACTCCTATCGTTGGATAACAACCTGATCTCTCTCTACCCTCACTACCTCCAACTCTGCTGCCAAGGCCTTGTTCTGAGACAAGGCCACGCCCAATCTTCTCTGAAGGTCTGCAACCCTCTAGTCCACAGTGGCATCAACTGACAATGTAGGTGGTATGTCCCCCTCCTCCTCACCCTCTATCATCCACTCCCGTAGCCTCCTCTCAGCCTCATCCTCCCCCTCCTCTAACTCCTCCTCCTCCCTCTCATCCCCCCTCTCATCCTCCCTCTCCTCTCCGCCAATCTCCTCCACATTAATTTCTAGCGTGTGATGCTCTACAAAAGGATCATCCTCTAATGGCATCTCTCCCTCTCCTCTAACCTCCACCTCCTCCCCCCCTCTAACCTCCTCCTCTCCTTGGACCTCCATCTCCTGCCTCCCTGGCTTCTCTCCCTCCACACCCTCCTCCCTGAAGGGTGACAATGGTGTGCCACCCACTCTCTGTCTAACTCTCTTGGGCTACCTCCACCCTCCATCACCCCTTCTGTCTCCACCATCATCTCCACCCCCACCACCCCCGTCATCTCCCCCACCTCTCCCTCCATCACCTTGGCCACCATATCTCCCCCACCCTCCATCTCTCCCTTCATCTCTCCCTTGACCATCATCTCTACCTCTATCTCTCCCTCCCCAACCTCCTATCCACACCTGTGGATTGACTGATCTGTGATCAATAGGATCTAGACCATCTGGGTCTGTCAAGGGAATAGGCCTGTGAATCTTCCACCAGGCGTCAAACTCAACAGATGTCCCTACATCTGCTCGACCTCCCCTCTACCCCCACTATTGTGCGACCAAGCTATCAATCTCCTGCTCAACCATTGCCACTGCTATTGATGACCCCCATACAGTTTCTCTAGATGACCATGCATACTTTTTTGTCCCAACTGGCACAACCTGTTGCTCGCCAAACTTCCATAATACCCACTAGGGAAGGTACATCTTGATGATACACTAACTCTGCACTATACAATGAAAGATGGTCATCCTCATCTAGCCACTGGGCACAATCTTTGTAGGGCCTCTAGACAAAGCTAACCAATGTGTCAGTTTGATGTCGCTAGTACCCGGTATCCCGTATGCAGGTCTGGCTAACTGAACTAGCATATAGGTAAACATAGGGTATGTCATCGCCCAACTGTTGAATCTATACTGGTGGTCAGAAAACGAGAATGTGCTCCCATGGCCAAATCATAGGTAAAGTGGTCCTGCAACTGATACTCTGTCCATCCTGGATGCAACCTCATGCAACCTCATGAGGACTAGTACATCCGCGATTCTATGGGAAACCCATTTCCATGACAATTAGGAATCATCACCCCGATAATCAAGGTCATAAGCATGGCATCCCATCGTGAATAACGGTCAGCAACAAAGTCCCATCCAATATCATACCCATGAATGCCTAGCCCTACACCATCGACATCCTTGTACATCTCTCTTAGGGTCTATCACCCTCTGTGCAGATCATATACCACTCTATCCTCATTGATCGAGATGCACAAAATACAGTATACATCCTCCAAGGTAATAGTGGCCTCTCCTATAGGTAAATGAAAAGAGCATGTCTTTGAATACCATCTCTCACAAAGTGCTATCAATAATCGCATGTTTGCCCGAATAATGGGCATGTAAGTGACATAATACAACCCCAGTATCATTAACCGCCGTCTCTCCCTGTCACTCAGCGGATCTCTGAAAGCATAAGTAGCAAGCCTGAACTCTCAAGTATAAATAGACACTAATCATTTCTGCACATGGAGAAACAAGTTTTAGCACACATGGATTAGCAATTTAGCACATTATTACTATCAGAGTAACCAAAAATGCATCTGAAAAAAGAGTCTACACTAAGTCAACTCTAGTCAACCTTGGTCAACTGCAGTTGTGTCGCATTGACTGCAATTACGTCGCACTAAGTCACATGCGGCTCTGCATTTCATAGCTACATCACACTTTAGCGGATGTGTCATTTCAGCTGGAAATTGCAACCCTTTACAAAGTGTTTTATCTTTCAGTGTGGCAATTGTGTCATTTTATAACAATTGCATCATTTAGCAAAGCGGTTGCATCGTAATATCACAATTGCGTCGTTGATCACCACACTTGCATTGCATTTTGACACTTGTGTCATTTTCCATAGCACTTGCGTGCTTTTAAACCTCCACCTACCCACCCATTGCACTTGCGTCACGACATAATCAAATGCATCGAACGCAAACATTTGCACTTTATGCGACAACATTTGTGTTGCAATGCATTTGTTTTTGTCTCCTAAACCCTAATAAATGCGTAGAAATCAAAAAATTTAAAAGTTGGATAGGGTACCTACCAGTGCCTCTGCGCCCTCAGGTTGTCGAAAGGTCCGCACGTGGTAGCCACGGTGGTCTATCATGGGAATCACCATCTTCTCCTCGCGCTCTGATCTTCAAAATTTCTAAATAGCCAATGTGAAAATGACATTTGGTTGGGCTTTTTCAACTTATTTATAGGTTGAGAATTAGGGTTTGACCTAATGGGTTTGTACTGGAGGCTCATTTGACTGCCTTTGACTGACATTTTTGTTGGCTTAACGTCCTCCTTTTTCGAAACCGATCGCTTGCTATTTTTCTGGTCATGAAATTGACTAATCGAGACACTTTCCAAATTTTTCTGACCCCGAGCCAAAATTCAAAAAAAATTCTGAGCGGGCATAGGCACTCCATACCTTCGTTGGGGCGTATTCTCGACTTGTTTTATTTTCCATAACACGATAAGTTGCATTATGACAAAGAGGGGAAAAATGTAGACACATAAAAATGACCTAGGCCTACAAGCTCTATTTTACCACTTTCGTCCTAGCATAATTATGACATTTTAATTATGTTTGTGGCCCACCTTTGACTATTAATTAAATAATTTGTAATTATTTAATTTATTCATGTCTTTTTATTCTTCATGATTATTAAATAAATAGATTTTATTTATTTATTTAATGTGTCACTAACTATCTAAAGTCTTCTCGTAATTAAATAAATTTTTCAATTTATCTAATTAATCTTTGCCATTTATGTCTTCCTAATTATTAAATAAATATATCTTATTTATTTATTTAATATGTCACTATTTCTTAACTCTTCTTATAACTAAATAGATTTATTAATTTATTTAATTATTGGGCCCTTTCTCTAAATTAAATAATTATTTTTAATTATTCAATTGTCTTATTTTTCATTTCCCTCATTTTAAATAAAACAATTTATTTAAAATGGCCTCACATGGTTAACTGCCACTTCTTTTAGTAAATAATCTCAAAATCAATTATTTACTATCACACTAAATCCATATTTTGAATTAATTTTAATTCAAAATGGTAATATTCTTCTATAAATCAAGTAATTGCTAAAATGATTGATTTTCCAAATCTCATCTTCTTGTTCAAAGTTGACCTTCTTGATTTTACTAATTTTCATTTCACTATCACACCTATTCTCCATTGTTGATTTAATTTCTTAAATTAAATTTTGTCCACTCATTTTGAAATCTTACCCTAACCCTAATTGAGAGTTGCCATTTTGAATCTTGACCATTGATTCTAGGGCATTTCTCAATCTTTAATCTCATTCGTCCATCCAAAATTGCATTTTCTATAAAATGCCAATTTTGTCCTCATTTCGACATCTCTTAATATCTTGAAAGTTATTTACATCTTCTTGAGCTTAATATCTTATCGTCATTTAGCCATTTTACTTTGCATATAGGATTTTACATTCTCTTGCATAGTAGCTTAAATCCTTCAACACTTTGCTTAGGACTAGGAAATAATATAGATTTTCTCATCAAAATCTAAGGGCAACGCTTCACATTTCAGCAAGCTAGAAGGTACAATGGAAGTTGGCCATGGAGGATGAAGGACTTGGGTGAGATCTCTCCTTTTGTTCTTTATTTATTCCTTTGCATTTCATTGAATATTGTGGATTTATGTATTTTCATGTATGTGATATACTAACCTTTTAATCTTGCAGAAAAATCCATAGTTACACTAGCCACTCCTAGGACACAGATTTCTTCCACCACGCCATGTTATCAATCTTGCATTGGTAGCTACAATATGAAGATAGAGTACGAGGTGGTTTCAAGGGAATTCTAAATGACGGATGCTGGGAAAACGTTTGTGAATAGGTTGAAGGAATCATGCCTTCAACGGTTTAAAGACCATCTACATTTGCCATTCTCATAGATACCCATGCAACTAAAAAAAATAGTTATCCATGACATGGAGATTGAATTTGGCATAGGTTGGTCTATAAAGAATATAAAGCTACGAATGTCTCAAAACTGCAAGAGATTTTGGTGCAACCAAACAAAGAAGATAAAAAAATCCCTCCTGAGCTAAGGCAGAAAAGAAGGTCAATTGATGTAAGTGTGAAACTATGGAAAGAGCTTGTAAAAGCATATGAGAAGACCGATGCACAGAGGAAGTCCAATGAGGAGAATATGCAGGTATTTGAATTTGCTCATAAGATTATATCAAATTTATTAAATGATATTTAAATTTTATTTGTGCATAGTTAAATTGAATTAGTATATGTTCTAGGACAAGGCCTCCAAGGCTAGGCTTGAGAAACTTCGTGCCACGCATCGCAGTGGCCATAAATTTACAGGCCTTGATCTGTACATTTGTAAGTATATTTAATATGTTAAATGATATACATTTTTTATTTCCTTGGAAAAAGTAAATGATTGCATATTAATTAGTTTAACTAGTCCACGTGCCATGTTTTGACAGGAGAAGAAATATGGCCACCATCCAAATCAATTTGAAAAGAATATGTTACAAAACAAAAAGTGGAATGATTTTGTAATTTGGATGGAGAATGAGGTATCAATAGTTGAGTTTCAATAAATTAGCTGGATATTGTTGTGTTAATATGTCAATTTGCATCTCTTGTGTTGAGTTGTTTATTGATGCATAGGATGAGTAAATAGAGCTCAAATCTTATGATTACAAGATGACCGTTTATGTGCATGAATAAATAGTAGAAGGATGTAGATGAACTCAATTCATCTGAATTTATGCCTCTTGGTAGACATTCCTCTTGAATCTCTAATATCAGGTACCCGAGACTTCCTTGTAGCTTTTACCTTTAGTTGCCACCTTTCCTCTTCACTGTCAGACTCGTCTCCTTTTTCCTTATCTTCATTTCTGGCTTCGGCTTCTAATTCATCCCATGTTTTTCCTTCCTCCTCTTTGGAATCTTCTTCTTCTTCTTCATCCTCCTTTGACTCCGCAAGAGATTCATCTTTTGAACCTTGCTCATTTGATTCTGATTCTTCTTCTACATCAGAGGGTCTGTATCCTTGATCTGACTCTTCTAAGTTATCAGAATCAGAATCACTAGCTTCCATATTCAAAAATTCCCAACCACCATCTTCAAAAAATTTATTTGGATCATTAGTAATAGTCTTCAAAATTGGCCACTAGTTCAAGTTCATTCTGCTTTCATAATACTTTATATCCATGGAGTTCAATCATTCCTTGATGCCATCAAGTGAAGATTGAGGAATTTCATACATGCAGAGTACATCCCACTTGAATTCTTTGAAAACAATAGCCATAGCAAATTACTTTTTCCCAAGTCCTACTCTCTCAAGGTTAACAATTCTCAATCTCACTAATAGCGATTACTAATAAAGGTAATTCCACAAACTCTACCAAATAGTTTACCGTAGGAACAATAAAAGCAGAGGCTTTGAAAAGAACTCCATGAAAACCAAGATCTCTAAATGGTATATCAAACTCTAGTTCAAAATATTGTAGATGAGGCTACTCCCATAGCTCTCTTACTCAATTGAAAAATCCTTGAAACTCTGGCTTCTTAATATTTAAAAGATAAATAGAATGTCCTCAACACCCAGTAGAGCTTTCCAAAAAAGCTAACTAAAAATAAAAACATGATCCCGCACACAATGGCCTAATGACTGGTTGGCATAGAAGTCAAACTACAGAAGTAACAACATTGATCAAGTTAACATATATGCATCATTTTCATAAACAAATGAAATGCGTAACAAATGTTAATCAATACATTGAATTTTGAGATATGTTGAAATAATAAAAAAAGCATGTTTTGGGGAAAATATCAGCAACGTGGGGGAAGAAAGCATTAACGCTAATAAAAGAATTCTCTGTTGTTCTTGGTACACCATTTGTAATTTTTCCTTGGATGATATTATTGAATTTCTATATGTTGTACCCCTTAAATGTCTTACATGTTACAAATATGGAATAACAATGCACAACTTTGTATCGAGTCCAGATGCCAAGGCATTTTGAATAAGGGTAGCCAAACTTGATAAGGATGCAGTCACTATTACATGTATTGACAATCCAGAATAGTCATGTAAAGACAATTGCTTGTGAAAACCATAATCAATCAAATTATGCACATTCAAATCTAAGTTTGAAAGCTTGCATTTCAGTCCATGCATCTAAGTCCTTGTTGAAGATTGAGGGTGTCAACAACAAAGCTATAATAGCTCTCCTTAAACCATAGCTACTTTTAAAGTACAGTATTTCCAAATTCAAATCCACTTCTCAGCTAAGGAAAGGAGGTAGGATTTTCAGGTGCTACCTCAAACATAGAAGGCCATAGAAAATATTGAAATGGAAGATCCAATAAGTGAGATGACATAGTTGTAGACCATAGATAATCAGAATTCTTGCAATGCATAGATGCTTGTGATACAAACAAAAGGTGCTTACACACTGGCTAAATATATCCTCATCAAAATGACCAGAAAGAAATTAAAAATTTGTAAGTAAACTCTGATAGTCAAGAAAAATAGTTATAAAAATTGGAAGTAAACTTTGGCAGACATGTAGGTGAACTTAATTCATTTGACTTTATGCCTCTTGACAGACATCGGGATCTCCCCTCCTAAATTTTGGAACACATCCACTACCTCCACATAAAAATGGAAATCATTTGTCTTCTTGGCTCCCACACCATGATATGGTTATGCAAATGAAAATGAAGCAAAGTAATCATCTCCTTCTTCACTGGCTGGAAGAATACATGCTTAATGTTTTGATACATGATATCAGCTCTCTCTTCTGCTCTCATGGTTGAATACAAAAATCCATTATGGTGGGCCTCCGGAGTTCTAGTCATCTTTCATCCTCTTCCACCAAATGTTGGCCTGATCCACACGTCTGACAACCTAATTGGCTTTATTTTTGAAAGTTGAAGTTTCTCCTAAGTCACTAGTGTAGCTCTCTCTGCCTTTTCAGACTCTTTCATTGCTACAGATCATCTCTGGGATTTAATCATTTGTACCAAATTATTGATGTGCTTTGAATCCTTGCATTTAAAGGAAATTTCCTTAACATAAATACTATTAGGGAATTTCAATGTTGTCATTGTAGTTGGCATTAACGTTGGTACCTCCAACATTGAAAATTATTCTTATATAAGAATTCCCTCCATCGTGTTGGCTTGTAACACTCTTGATGGTGGCTACATGAAATCTGATTCTTATTCCTCTTCTACAACAAAGGGTTCATATCCGTGATCTGACTCTTTTGAATTATCAGAATCAGAATCACTAGCTTCCATATTCAAAAATTCCCAACCACCATCTTCAATAAATTTATCGAGATCATCAATAATACTCTTCAAAATTGGTCACCAATTCAAGTTCATTCTACTTTCATAATACTTTATATCCATGGAGTTCAACCATTCCTTGATGCAATCAAGTGAAGATTCAGGAATGGCATCAATGCAGAGTACATCCCACTTGAAGTCTTTGAAAACAATAGCCATATCAAATTCCTTTTGCCCAAGTCCTACTCTCTCAAGGTTAACAATCTCAATCTCACTAATGGTGATTAGTAAGAAAGGTAATTCCACCAACTCTACCAAATAGTTTACCGTAGGAACAATAAAAGCAGAGGCTTTCAAAGGAACTCCATGAAAACCATGCTCCCTAAATGGTATATCAAACTCTAGTTCAAAATATTGTAGATGAGGTTGCTCCCGTAGCTCTCTTACTCGCTTGAAAAATCCTTGAAACTCTGTATTGATTTTATTTTTCCTGTCCCTCTCTTGTTGTTCTTCCTCAATTTCATCGGGATCATACATTGAACTTCTTGTCCCTCCTAAAGTTTGGACCACATCCATTACCTCCATGTAAAACTGGACATCCTTGGTCTTCTTCGTTCCCACATCATGATATGGTTATGCAAATAAAAATGAAGCAAAGTAATTATGTCCTTCTCCGCTGGCTAGAAGAATGAATGCTTAATGTTTTGATACATGATATCAGCTCTCTCTTTTGCTCTCATGGTTGAATACTGGAATCCATTATGGCGGGCCTCTAGAGTTTGATTCATCTTTCTTCCTCTTCCACCAAATGCTAGCCTGATCCACAAGTCTACCAACCTAATTGGCTTTATTTTTGAAATCTGAAGTTTCTCCTAACTCACTAGTATTAGCTGTAACTTTTTTGAAATTTTATTATGGTATGTTCACTTTGATATGATGTAATATGATTATGGTTCTATCTCATATGTTGTAATATTAGATATATAAAAAAAAAATAAGTTATTTCATGAAATAACAAATAACTTTTCATTTTAAATATTTTTTTTTTTTTTGCAAAACACGAGTCTTCCAAAAGATCAAGATGATCCTCAACATGATATAGATCCACAAAATATTGGTTTTGCTAGTACAAATCACATGGTACAGGATGATGATGATGCAAATATGAAAGAAACTGAGGGTGATGACAATGACGATGATGATGATGATCACGATGGTGATGATGATGATGAGACAGTTGGTGATAGTAACTAGTGTCATTCATGATCATATAGACTACATCATTATGATGACTCTTTTCATGGTTACTATCATATGTATCATTTTCACGGCCTACAGTACTATATTGTTGAGTTGTGTCATATTGAAATGTATCATTTTAACTATATCATTTGGACATGTATCATCTTGACTTGTATCAATTTGAGTTACATAATTTATCAATTTTCTTTATATCATTTGTACATGTATCATTTAATTATGTTTTTGGTGTAATGGCATATTTCACTTTCACTTGTCTGAGTTATATATGATGATGATCTTATCAATATTGAATTGTCAATTTATATATATTAAAAGTGGTCGATGATTTTTGGATGGATATTTATTAAGTATGATGATTTTAATTTACTGCTCAGGATGGATGTTGTCAAATTCAATTAAATTATAGATATTTGACTCACTTGTTTTAATTATAGATGATGATCATGTTATAATAATTATATTGTTATTTAATCATATGAGTTAAATAATTAAATTACATACTCTATAATCATATGAGTTATTTAAGAGGCACAATATATTTAACTAATTAAATTGAAATAAAAAATATTAAATTAATAAATGGAAGCAAAACAAGAAACATTTTTAGAAGCAAAAAAGGAAGCAACAATGGAAGCCAAACTAGAAGCAAACCAGAAGCAATCTTGGAAGAAAAATTGGAAGCAAAATTGGAAGTAAACCTAGAAGCAAAATTGGAAGCAAATTTGGAAGCAAAATTGGAAGCAAACCTAGAAGCAAATCTGGAAGAAAAACTAGAAGCAAACCTGGAAGCAAAACTAGAAGAAAAATTGGAAGCAAAACCAAAAGAAAACTTGGAAGCAAAAGCAAAAGCAAAAGCAAAAGCCAACCTGAAAGAAAAATCAGAAGCAAAACTAGAAGCAAAAATAGAAGAAAACTTGGAAGCAAAACCAGAAGCAAAACTAGAAGAAAAATCGAAAGCAAAACTGAAAGCAAACTTGGAAGCAAAACCTAAAGCAAAACTGAAAGCAAAATTGGAAGGAAAACTGGAAGCAAAACTAGAAGAAAAACTAGAAGAAAACCTGAAAGAAAACTTGGAAGAAAAACTGGAAGCAAACCTGGAGGAAAAACTAGAAGCAAAACTGGATGCAAAACTGGAAGCAAAAGTAGAAGAAAAACTAGAACCAAAAATGGGAGTAGACATGGAAGCAAGATTAGAAGCCAATTTCGACGTTACTTCTCGATGCTATTTTAGGCGCTAACGGAGGCGCTATGATTTTCTGGCGCCAAATACGGCGAAGAAGTTGGCATAAAATCCGATGCTGAGCTGACCATGCCTGTTTGCGCCAGCCAAATTTTTTAATTCATGCACTCAAAATACACTAAAATCTGATGCAAAAGTCGATGCTAATTTCCTATTGTGCTATTGTAAAAGATGAACAAAAAGAACACCACTGATGTATGAAGAAGTTGCAAACACTGTCGAAGAATGACTGTTGTAATGCTGAAAATAGGAATGCAAGAGTGTCCATATGGTAAGTGATCCATCTCACCAAAATGCAAGTAACTAGCCACTGATGTACGTTGCATCCAAAATTACATAGGAACAAATATTGTATACATAGCTCACTCCAACACAAAACCAAAGAAGCATTAGAACCAATAGTAGAAACCCCCCCATAATGCTAAAAAGGGAGAGGCATGACGAGTACACTGAAACTAAATGCTAGAAAGAAGTGCATGAAGAAGAATCATGAACATCTGAACATGCAAACATGAAAGTACCCACATATAAAGGGTGTGAAAACAAAATTCACACACATGAGACTGATGTCATAGAAGGGACACTCACTTGAAAAATGTTTGATGGCAAACAAAGGAAAAACATTAAATCCCGTCATGTCACTTCATAACATAGTGTGAGTAGAATAAGGCACAAAGAGATGTATAAGATCCCATAATAGATACACCTATTGTGACACTTTATTTCAGTGTGTTTACATAATGAAAAATTCATACAATGGGGGCCCATAATGTCTAAAAAAGGACTACATGATGAAAAAATTCTCAAACAAAAAAAGACGAAACTAGTAGCACCATGGAAAAGTACACAAAAAAACATGCACTTTCAAAAAAATGGCACCCAAAAAAGTGTCCGGATGCAGAAGATATGGCTCGTCGAAGTCTCCAAAATGATAACTGAATAGCAAAAGCACTGAGAGAATTGAATTTTGGAAATAAAATAGAAGTCCAAACTAGAAAAAACCTACACCACCACGAAGAGCTGAAAATTCTACCTCATTTCAAAAAAAATTGCAATGAAAAAACCCATTGTGTGACCGAGATATGGCTTCCGGAAGTTGAGGTGCAAAATTGAAAAGCCCAACGGAGAGGGGTTGAGTAGGGAAAAAAATGATCTCCGCAAAATTTAGGAGAACTACCTCCAAATTTGGAGGTCTAGCAATTTAGTAGGGCTGGAAAAAGAATCCCCAGTACAGTGCATGTTTGTTTTGCAAAAAAAATTGTAAAAACTTGCCTTTTATTTTTTTTAAAGAAAAAAGGACAAAAAAAAAATTTACATATTAAATTTAAAAAAAAAAAAAAAAAATATTAAAAAGTAAAATAAAAATTGGGCAGCAAGTGGGGGCGGAGCCCACCCCACACCACTCATGGGTGGGGTGCTCGAGGGGTGTCGTCGCCTACCATGGACAGGAGGCGGTACCCACCTATGAGCACAAAACCTGCATAGACTAACAAAAGGTCAACAAAACAATGTTAAACATGTTAGTAACACAAATCTAATGCTCCCTATGAGATTCTTCAACTAATTTAAGAGAAAACATGAAATAAACAAGGAAACAATATAAATGAAGCATGTAATCTAACTCAAACTAGCAAACCCTTCATCCCATTGGGGAATTGGTGCTCCTTTGATGTGGAAAGAAGCCTTTTTACCAATCCCCTAATAAGCTTGATGAGTTGTTGAAGATCCTTGATGAAAACTACCAATAACCTAGCTATGGTTGATGGATTCTATGATGACTTGGATGAAAATGTGAATGAACTTGCATAAACTTGTGTCTTCAAAAATGCCTAAGATTGTGGATCCAAAATAAATAGAGAAGCTCTTTATTTATAGGAAAGAAGGATGGAGGAATGGGAAACATGAAGGATTTGGGATTAAAGATGAACCAATAACAATGTGCCACTTGTCAACATGCTATTGAAGAGAGGTGGAGCACATTTTGATCAATGTGCAAATAAATGCAATTAGGTGGAAATTTGAATTTTGAAAGATGGTTTGTGGAGGAAGATGAAAGAGGACTTAATGCAACTTGACTCAAGAAAAAAGACTTGTAAGAGACTTAAATTCGTTTTTGGGAGAGAGATTTTAAATTGGAGGAATATTCCAATGAGATGCCTTTTTGAATGAAAAAAGAATTTATAAATCAATTAAATTGATTTACATGTGCAAGTTGCAAAATCTAGAGGATTTGATGGATTAGAGTTAGAGTTAATTAGGATTTAATTAACTTAGATGGAGATTAGTTTGATTTGACATTTGATTTAGATATTTAGATTTATTTAAATCAAAATGAGAGGGATTTGAGATATTAGTTTTAATTAAATAAAGTTTGATTTATTCAATTAAAAGAGATGACTTTAGAATTTAAATCAAATAAAGGTTAATTTATTCAATTTAAAGGAGATGAATTTATTAAATAAAATGATTTATTTAAAAAGAGGAACATTAGGATTAATTAAAAAAACGATTTATTTAATTGAAAGAAGATAATGATATAGTCAAATAACATGATTTATTTAATTAAAAGAGGAATATTATGATTAATTAATTAAAATGATTTATTTAATTGAAAGAAGACAATGATTTAATCAAATAACATGATTTATTTAATTAAAAGAGGAATATTAGGATTAATTAAATAAAATAATTTATTTAATTGAAAGAAGATAATGATTTAATCAAATAAAATGATTTATTTAATTAAAAGAGGAAACTTGATGAATTAATTAAATAAGGATTATTCAATTAATTGGTTAGTAATGAAGTGATTCAGGAAGAAATGATGTTAGTGAATCAGGATCGAGTGTATGATATCAATCAGGATATTTTCAGTGTCTACATTTTGCCCCTTTTTGAAGCAATGTACTTGTTGCATTGGTTCAAAGAATAACCATGTCGAGATCAAAATTAAAAAATAAATCTAATTTTTTTGGAAGCCCCACTACTGCCCTAGCAGAAGAATTATGCTGGTATACTACCCCCTTGAGAGATCTAGCGAAATTTTTGATTTGATGGTCGATCTCACAAAAAAGAGGTTCATGATGGATGTATTGGTGATATTTTGGTCGATCATCATGGTACCATGTTAGCACGGAGAGGAGAAAGAAGAAATAAGATGATGAAAGGAGGATCCAACAAGTCCATGATCTACGAGACTTTATTAGAGATGATAATGAATGATGATGATGTATTGCTTATCAAAAATTTTGATTTTAAAAGGGCTTACTTACCTTATGTTTGATAAAACACATAGATACAATGCATTAAGGTATAGATAACCAGGATGGTGGGGTATCTAGTGCGATGGACTTTGGCTCGACAAACAGATAGGAGTATTCTTGTTCACACTTGACATACAAAAACCTCACTAGGATGTACTTCATATTTTTCAAACATCTCAGACCAAAACATGGAAAGGCATAAACTTCCAATGTAATAGTCAACAGGCTATTCAAAACACCCTCCATACATACCTAACAAAGCAAGTATTCGCCAAAGTTATATTACAAGAACATCCAACAAGCACCACAAACGAAAGATAATGATCACTACCCCATTCCTTTCTCTCTAGATCATTTTGATTAGACATCATCGAGAGGTCATTGGAATGAGCACAATAAGATAAATCAAAGAAAAGATCGAGTGAACAAACAAGCCAATGTTCTTCATACCTTGAGCCAGGGGGATGTGTTTTGTTTAGGATAAGTGTCCAAAGTGATTGCCAAAGATAATACCCATTGAAGGAAGGATGCATTCTAGGAAATGCTAGTGGATGGTGGAAAGTTGATAGGTTGTTTGAAAGATTGTTGATATAAGGTCGATTGACATGTTTGCCAATGATCAAGAGTTTGATTTTGCATTTAAAAGTTGGTTGTTTCAATTTTGATTTTGCGTTTGAAGTTTTCTTTTGCTGACTATTGTGGTTGTTTGTATTTATTTTGCTAAAGGATGAAGGGGACGATTGATTTATTATGGATGAGATTATTGCGGGTGAAAGCGAAATGGCAGATGGATTTTTTCAAATATTTGGATGTTTTTGAAATGTTATGAGGCTGTTTTTGGGTATTTTCAGGTTATTTAAATGTTTTTTTGTGTTTTTGAGATTTATTAATGTTTCTGGATTTTGTGTATTGGGGGCTGATCAAGGATTAGCCTTGCCTACGTTTAAGCTCAGAGATGACATAGTTCGGATATCATATTTTTGCCTTTTTTTTTACTTGTTTTAGGATTTTGATATGTTTTGGATGTTTTTGGGTGTTTTCGCATGATTTTGACGATTTGGATATGGATATGATATCAGTGCTGTGTTTTGGGATTTTATTGAAAACAAAGCTAGGATTGATTGATCAGATTGATGGATTTGATGATGATAGCATTGTTGATGATACACAACAATGAAAGGATAGTGTTTAAGCAACACGAGGACTGAAATGATGATGGATTGATTGGATTTGATTGATTAAGATTTTGAAGCTTGATTCGAAACAAAATTTGTTTGAATCATTTGATGTGATGCTGATGTGTAAATTAGATGTGACTGATATTGATTGTTTGGATTGATGTTCAATGAAAGATAAAGCTTGATAAGGAAAATATTCCTGTCAAAATATGTCATGGGCTAGTGATTTAGCTTTTGGCTCACAAATGCTTGACCAATTTTATTTTACATTTGTCAATGTTCGGATCACCACATAAGTTGGAGGATATAGATCAAGATTTATTCCTGAAGCAAGATGTAAATATCTAACCCCAGTGTCTAGCAATGTTTGAAAGGTCGTGGGTGGATTCTTGGATAGGTGGATGGATGGATGGATATGGTAAGCATGCAAATGATGCCAAGGATTATCTTGTGATAAGGTAAGGTGTTCAAACAAAGGATGCTCATTTGGATAATGCTTCAAGGCTCAGATAACGTTGGGTAGGATAGGATCAATGAAAATGACCCATGTCAAGATGTTTACCATAAGCAAGTGTAAAGTGTGCACCAAACTTCTTGAAGATCAAGATAATCTGGAAGATGAATGCAGATGGATGAAAATGAATTGGATAAATGGTTCATGGATGAATGGATTTATTATGGATGAGATGGATGGATTGTTGGCTTTATTATGGATGGGATGAGATGCTTCCAATTGAATTGGCACACACAAATGTTCAATTCTACATATGATGCATGTTTTCCAGATTTTCATTATGGTAATTTTCCAAAGTGCCACCATAGTCGTTTTCACTGGAGGACGATTTTTATTTTTACTATTTTCATGATTTTTGGATTTTTTTTGGATTTTTTGCTGAAATATTATAAGCTCATGTTGAATCACCTGGTGGTGCCAATGTAGATGATTCTATCATGACATGCCACTAATATCCTACTTGAAGAAATTTCTTTGCTAAGATATGTGCACTTGAATGCAACTTTTGAGAATTATGTTCTTCTTTGTTGATACCAAGGTTAACTTTGTCTTTGTGTGCACATTGTAATAGAATGCCTTCTGAATCCTTATGATGAAGGGTTATTTCCAATACATGGTCAATGTGAGAATTGGATATCATGCATGGAGGCGGGGGTGGTGTTGTATTTTTAGGAATAAAAGATGGATTGGTTGATAATTTGGAACCTTTTACTCTCCAAACTTGGGAAGACGAGCAATGACGGGTGGATACAGAAGTGTGCATGGAATTAGGACCAACTACTTGATATACTTTGTACTTCACCTGGGAAGCCTGATTTTTTCCTTTTTGGATGTATTTGATGGATACTTTTCCCTTTTTTATTTTCCCCCATAATCTATTTGACTAATGGAGTTTGATAGGGATAATCATTCTTTGTTTTATTTGGTATCCATGTGTAATTGATTTTTCCATTATGCTTCTCAGCTTATTTTTCCTTGATAACATTCTTCATGATTTTCTTCAAATCTTTCTTTTGATGTTGGTCCCAATTTGTAGATGGGGTGATGGATGGATGAAGATTTGTGATGTGGCGGGTTGTAGTATTGGCATTGGTTTCATCATAAGGATTCTTCATGCTCCCTATGTTGACATTTGTTTGAGATGAAGTTGCCCCCACTTTTATAGAGGTATCATTGATATGTTTAGATCCCTTAATTTTTGAATAACCAAGACCTTGATACTTAGGATTGCCAATAATTTGCATTGGTTCTATGATACCCTATTCATGTAGGCCTAATCCTCTGTCTTGATAATTCATCCATTGAAAATTTTTACTTGCAATAGGATACGATTTACCTTGGAAACAAGATGCTAATCCTTCTTTGCTTTATCGTGGATCCGCAAAGGTGGTAGCTTCTTCATTGATAAAATAGGCTGCCCTAAAAAAGGTAAGTGATTCAAATTTATAAGTGATAGGATCTTCCATAAGTGGGATAACTTCCTGATTGATGTCTTTGGCATGATCTTGTGAAATATCAGATTTCAATGCTTCTTCAAGAGGTGTTGATGATTCACTATTCATGTAAAAGTATTCCTCATGATTCATTTTTGATATGCCTTCATAGGATGCTTCTGATTCACAACTTTTGTAGAAGCCTTCTTTATGATCCATTTCTAATATGTCTCTAGATTTATCTATATCTTTATCATGTGTACAAATGTTAAGAGTAGGAAACTCTTGTTCCTTGGTAATGATATCAAGAGTATGAGACTATTTTTTTGAGTGAAGATCATCTACATGTCCATTAGGAGTAAGCATCTCATGGGTAGATGGAGGAATATGTGCTATATGGATATGATCATCATTTGCAAAATCTTGTATAGATTGGAGAGTGTCCATTAGATCATTGTAGTATCTTGGAGATACAAATTCTTGATCTTGACTAATTTTGGAAAGGCTTTTTACATGCTTTGGATCAAGTTCTTGACATGGGTCAATTTCATAGGATGGATTTCTTACAAAGGGTTCTTGGACATCGTCATTAGGCACAGGAAGTGGCTCAATATCTTGTTGATCTTTGAGTGGATTTGGATCAAGTGTTGAGTTGAGGATTCCTTCAATATCTGCAACCATGAGGTTAAAGGATGTCAATATGTCTTGGAAATGACCATTGCTAGACTTTGGTGAAAGATGATGATCATGCTTTGGAATAAACTCTTGAGATATGTTCTCTAACTCATTAGATGATGTAGAGACATTTTCAACATGATTATTGGTGGATGGATCTTGGATTATATCAATATGATCAAATAATGTTAACACATCTTCAAATAGATCATTGTTTAAGTGGTTTTGATCATGACTAAAAAGTGGCTCTTGATATTGTTAGATGTTGTGGTTGCATTTCTTATATGTGGTTGTCATTGATGTCAACAATATTAGCATTGGTGTTTCTGAAGGTTGTATATGTCAAAGATATTGAGAAAATTCTAATAAATATATTGCAAGTAGCTAGTGAAGCTAAGAAGGTCAGAATGTTGGAAAGTTGTGAACGTTGAGTTTCTGGTGGCACGCACTAAAGGGATTGTTGTTAAGTCTATCCAGTATGTTGTTTGAAAGTCTTAGTGGTACGCATCAGGATTTGAGGAAGTTATGAAGTTCTATGTGTCTATAGTCATTCTGTTATTGTAGCATGTGTCTTGGAAGAATAGGATGAAATTCTGGTAACTTCAGTTGTTGCGCATGTACCTGTGATTTTCATGGATGTGTTCAGATTATGCTCTATCCTTGTTGTACATCTACATTGATCAAAGTGTTCGTGATTGGAGATTTTTTCGATGTGTGCTCGAGTTTTCATGTTCTTGGATGACATGATGGTAGCGTGTTATGGATCCATGAAGATTATTCTTTTATTTTTTGGCATGTTCAAAGGTGTTTGTTTGAGTCCTCACTATGTTGTGACTGACTTGTGTTGGTGCGCAATAGGATTTATTCATGTATTGAGGCTGATAGTTGTAATTCATTATTTATTTATGGCCGACAGAGCAGTTGATGCAATCCATGTGGCGGATATATAAGAGTGATTGTTTACTCATTTTGAGGTGTTCTCGGTGTGTGCAAGTAATGTACATGTGCGAATAAAGGTCAAATCATTCAAGAGTAGAGAAAAGTGTGAAATATATTGAGAAGAGTGTGGAAGAGTGTGTAGAAGTTTTTGTGTGCCTAACTAGAACTGTAATCAGGCTTTTGCAGAAGCTAATTTCTTAGTTCAAACTCATCAGATGGATTAAATTTGATTATTGTATGTAAGGCAATGAGTCTTCCTCTGAGTAGTGTGCCTGAATGCAAGTGCATTCCTTATTCATTCTTCATTGTACTTCTAACAGGGTATAATCTTGTGGACTAACATCCACCGTGGTTTTTCCCCTAACAGGGTTTCCACGTATAAAATCTTGGTGTTCATGTGTCTCTGACGTGTTATTGATTTATGCTTGCACTGCTAATTATCAGATATGAGAAGTAAGGTTGATTAATGTTGAATAAGCTTGATTTTGGTAATAATTGATTCACCCCCCCTCTCAGTTGTCTATCCTTGTTTTTCCAACAATTGGTATCAGAGCTAGTTCCTCTAAAGAAGCCTAATAGCTTGAGGTGATCTGAGATGGCATCATACAAGAAGGATAGTCCTAGATTCAATGGTACAAATTACTCTTTATGGAAAGTCAGAATGGAGTGTCATTTAAAGTGCATTGGAGAATCCTTCTGGAAGATTACACAAAGTGCATATACTATTCCTCAGAATGTTCCCTCCTCTGAAGATGAGATCAAGCAATCAGAAGCTAATACTAGGGCTATTGAAGCATTGTTGAATGCTTTGACAGATTCAAAGATGACAAATGTGTTAGGATTGAAGACTACATATCAGATCTGGAAAAAGCCAGAATCATTGTATGAAGGAGATGTACTAGTGAAAAGTACTAAGCTACAAAGTATGAAAGGCAAGTGGGAGGACATAAAGATGAGTGAAGATGAGAATATCCTCTCTTTCTCTCAAAAGATAAATGAACTAGTGATGAGCATTCGATGTGTCGGTGGAACCTTAGATGAAGAAGAAATTGTGGCTAAGATACTTAGATCTGTGCCTCCCTCCTACAAAACAAGAGCTCATTCTATTGATGAACTCAGAATAGTGATAAATGTGACAAGAGACATGCTAATTGGAAAAGTTGTTGCCTTTGAGTTAAGTGAATTTGGTGAATCTACTCCTAAGACCGAGTCTACATTCAAATCCACTATATCCATAAAAAGCCAAAAGAGATACAGTTCGGGAGAGAGTTCCAAAAGGACATTCAAATATGAAGATGAGATGAAAAAAATTAGAAGAACTATAAGCATTGATTGTGAAAAGAGAAGCCAAAGTTCATGGTAAGTACAAAGGAAAGTTACCTATCAAATGTTTTTCTTGCAATAAAATAGGTCATTTTGCATCTAGATGTCTTGAAAGAGTTTCTAAGTACAAACTTGAGAAGACTAGATTTCAAAGGAAATGCTACTATGCTAAAGAAGGTGTAACTGATGAAGAATTTGATAAAGAAACTGGAAATGAAGATGAATGGGTATTCATTTCCATCAAAGAAAATGGTCAGGTGTCCACTAAATTTGCTAGTAATATGAATGTTGAGAAAGATCTTGTAGAAAAAATTGAAGAAAAGGATGAGTGGGTAATTGACAGTGGATGCTCACATCATATGACTAGTGACAAAAGCAAGTCTGTAAGCTTGGAAGACTATGATGGCGGTGTTGTAAGATTTGGAGACAACACTTCTAGTGTGATTCATGGAAGAGGCACTATTTCTTTTGGTGGTAAGCACAATATTGATGATGTTCTTTATGTAGAAGGCTTAAAGAATAACTTGTCAAGTGTTGGACAAATGGTAGACAAGGGTTACAATCTTCAATTCAAGGATGGTAAGTGCAGAATAAGGGGAAGTTCTGGAAATATGATTGCTTCAGGAACAAAGACAAAAGGTAATATCTTTCATTTGAGTGTTGCTAGTGAGAGTTGTTTAATTGCTCAGATTGATGCAAGCTGGTTATGGCATAGGAGGTTGTGTCATGTGAACTTTGATAACATTGTCAAGATAAACTCTACTCAAGCAATCAAAGATCTTCCTAAGTTAGTGAAGCCTTCTAACACTATGTGCAAGGAATGTTAGATGGAAAAGCAGACAAGAAATTCTTTCCAGAGCAAATAGTATAGCTCTAATGGAGTACTAGATTTGATACATATTGATTTATGTGGTCCAACCAGAATCAAAACTCTACAAGGTGAAAGGTATGTTATGTTTCTCATTGATGATTATTCTAGAATGATATAGATTTCTTTCTTAAGAGAATAAAATGAAGCATTAGAAAAGTTTAAAAGTTTAAAAGCTATGGCATAAAATGAGACAGGTCAAAAGATCAAATGCTTAAGGTCGGACAAAGGTAGTGAATTCACTTCCCAAGAATTCAATTCTTTATGTGAAGAGCATGGAATCCAAAGACAACTATCTGCTCCTTGGACCCCTCAACAAAATGGAGTTTTTGAAAGAAAGAACAAAACCATTCTAGAAACTGCTAGAACCATGATGCTAGAAGCAATTTTTCCTCATTTCTACTAGAGAGAAGTTGTAAGTACTGCTGTGTATACCATTAATAGGGTGAATGTCAACAGTAATTCTGGTAAGACACCTTTTGAGCTATGGTTTGGTTATAAGCCTACTGTCAAGTATTTAAAAAAAATTGGAAGCCAATGCTAGATCAAGAGAGATGATGATATAGGAAAATTTGATGCTAGAAGTGATGAAGGAATCTTTTTGGGTTACTCTACTAAAAGAAAATCTTACCGATGCTTTAATAAAAGGTTGAAGAAAATGGTTGAAAGTGCAAATGTCAAAGTTGATGAAGATATTGGTAAACCATCTAGATGTAGTGGATATGATTCAGATGATCAATACGATAGTGATAACAATGAGAATGATGTTCAAACACAAAATCAACTTCAAATTGTTCTAGTGAATCAAGGGAATCAAGAGGAAGAGACTAGCAGAAGTGTAGAAGAAAGAACACAAGAACAAGAAGTCAGAGAAAATCCTAAGACTCCCAAGTATGTAAGGCGAAATGACTCTGACAGTTAGATCATAGGAGATAAGAGAAAAGGTGTACAAACTAGAAGAAGAATTTTAGAAGAATATTGTCTAATTTCCAAAGCTAGGCCTAGCAATATCAATGAAGCATGCAAAGATGAATATTGGATGGAAGCCATTAAAGAATAACTAATGCAGATAGAGAAAAATGATACATGGGATCTTGTTCCTAGACCTCAGAATAAAAATGTGATTGGAACCAAATGGGTGTTTTAGAATAAGCTGAATGAACAAGGTGAAGTGGTCAGAAACAAAGCAAGACTGGTTTGCAAAGGATACTCACAGATGGAAGGTATTGATTTTGAAGAAACTTTTTCCCCTGTTGCTAGAATTGAAGCTGTAAGATTATTTCTTGCTTATGCTACTTTCAAGAATTACAATGTATATCAGATGGATGTAAAGTCGACATTTCTAAATGGTGAGCTAGAAGAAGAAGTCTATGTTGAACAACCAGATGGATTTCAACTGACTGACAAAGAAAATATGGTATGTCGATTGAAGAAATTTCTATATGGAATCAAGTAAGCTCCTAGGGCTTGGTATGCTACATTAGATAAATACTTGTTGAAACTTGGATTCAATAAAGGTACTGTTGACAACAATTTGTATTTCAGGTTGGATTAGAATAAATAATTTATCATTGAAGTCTTTGTTGATGACATTATTTTTGAAGGTGATGATGATTTGTGTATGAAGTTTGCTGATGGAATGAAAAGTGAGTTTGAAATTTCAATGAGAGGAGAGCTGAAATTATTTTTAGGATTGAAAATCACTCAGCTATATGATGAAATTTGTGTATCTCGGTCTAAGTATGTGAAAGAGCTACTGAAAAATTTTGGCATGGAACATTCAAATTCAATCAGTACACCTATGGTAACCAGATGCAAACTTACATAGAATGATGATTCTCGTAAAAAAAATCAAACAAGATACAGGTCAATCATTGGTGAATTACTCTATTTGACTCACACCAGGACATATATAATGAGTGGTGTATGCATGGTTGCTAGATATCAAGCTAATCCTAAAGAGTCTCATGTGACTATTGCGAAAATAATTTTCAAATACCTGAAAGGGACAGTTGGTCTTGGTATTTGGTATCCTAGGGATGATGATCTTATCATGAGTGCTTTCATTGATGTTGATTGGGCAGGAGATGTGGATGACAGGAAGGGTACTAGTGGCGTTGCATTATTCTTAGGGAAGAATTTTGTATCTTGGCTAAGCAAAAAGTAGAATTTTGTTCCATTGTCTACTGTTGAGGCAAAATATATTGCTGCTACAAATAGTTGTACTCAAGTATTGTATATGAAGCAAATGTTGAGAGATGTCATAATTGAATATGAAGAACCCATTACCATATTCTGTGAAAATTCAAGTGCCATAAACATTTCCAAGAATCTTGTGTTGCATTCAAAGACAAAGCATATATCCATCAAATATCACTTCTTGAGAGATAAAGTAAGTGACAAAGAAGTTAGACTAGAGTATATACCTACCAAGGAGCAAATTGCAAACATCTTTCCTAACCCACTGCCTCAAGATACTTTTGATTATCTCAGAGGAAAGTTAGGGGTGATTCCCCCTCCTGATCAGAACTAAGTGATGCAGGTCTTTTCATTAGTCCATGAATTCATAGCCATATCTTATTCCAGATTTATGTTGTGGTGGTTGCTACTCAGGGGGGTAGTCAGATGATTTAGATATGTGATCAGAGCATGTGTACCTTTGACATTGATGTCAAAAGGGGAGAAGATCAATGTGAAAAAAATGGGAGAAGAAGGAATCCGGAAAAGAGTACACAATCTAAGGGGGAGATTATTGGAGAAGAGCTAGTTGGGTTGATGGCATTATTTTTCACATCATGTGTTGCCATCAATACCAAAGGGGGAGATTTTTTGATGTTGTGGTTGCATTGTTGATATGTGGTTGTCATTGATGTCAACACTATTAGCATTGGTGATTCTGAAGGTTGTATATGTCAAAGATATTGAGAAAATTGTAATAAATATATTGTTGATAGTCAGTGAAGCCGAGAAGGTCAGAATGTTGAAAAGTTGTGAACATTTAGTTTTTGGGGGGGTGCACTAAAGGGATTTTTGTTAAGTCTATCTAGTATGTTTTTTGAAAGTCTCAATGGTATGCATCAAAATTTGAGGAAGTTATGAAGTTCTATGTGTCTACAGTCATTTTGTTACTATAGTAGGTGTTCTTGGAAGAAGATGATGAAATTCTGGTAACTTCATTTGTTTTGAATGTACCTGTGATGTTCATGGATGAGTCTTGATTGTGCTTTATCCTTGTTGTACATTCACATTGATCAGAGTGTTCGTGATCATATATTTTTCTGATGTGTGCTTGAGTTTTCATGTTCTTGGTCAGCATGATGGTAGCGTGTTGTGGATCCATGAAGATTAATCTTTTATTGTTTGGCATGTTCGAAGGTGTTTGTTTGGGTCCTCACTATGTTGTGACTGACTTTTTTTGGTGCACAATAAGATTTATTCATGTATAGAGGCCAACAGTTGTAATTCATTATTTATTTATGGCTGACAAAGCAGTTGATGCAAATCTGTGTGGCGGAAATATAAGAGCGATTGTTTACTCACTTTGAGGTGTGCTTAGTGTGAGCAAGTAATGCACATGTGTGAATAAAGGTCAAATAATTTAGGAGCATAGCAGAGTGCGAAAGAGATTGAGCAAAGTGTGGAAGAGTGTTGAAGTTTTTGTGTGCCTAATTGAAACTCTAATCAGGCTTTTGTAGAAGCTAATTTCTTAGTTCAAACTCATTAGATGGATTTCATCTAATTATTGTATGTAAGATAATGAGCCTTCCTCTAAGCAGTGTGCTCTAGGCAGTGTGCCTGAATGCAAGTGAATTCCTTATTCATTCTTCATTAAACTTCTAACAGGGTATAATCTTGTGGACTAACATCCACCATGGTTTTTCCCCTTACAGGGTTTCCACGTATAAAATATTGGTGTTCATGTGTCTCTAATGTGTTATTGATTTATGCTTGCACTGCTAATTATCAGATTTGAGATTTAAGGTTGATTAATGCTGAATAAGCTTGATTTTGGTAACAACTGATTCAATCCCCTTTCTCAGTTGTCTATCCTTGTTTTTCAAACATATGTATGTTGATTTTATCATTGGATGAAGTAGGCACAAATTCAAGGTGCTCATTGATGGATTGATCTTGATCATTGTTCTCAACAGTTTTGTCATCGTTATCAGTAGTGGTTGAATCTTGATCATTGTCCTCAACATTTATTATCTTTCTATCAATAAGGTCTTGGATGAGATTTTTGAGTTGAATACAGTTTGATGTGTTATGAATATTTTCTCTATGATACTCACAATAATATCCACCCCTATTCCAAGGGAAGTTTAGGATAGAGTTGAAAGCACTTACCTTTGGTAGAGTGGTGAGTTTTGCATCAAGTATCTTTCTTAGCACTGATTCGATTGGCTCTCCAAAAGGAGTGTACGCACGTTTGTGATCTTGTGAGATTTGTGTTTGTTGAGGTGATTCTTGTTGTGATTTATCTTGGAGATGTGGTGATTAAGTTTGTTGTTGATGTTGTTGATCTTGATATCCAACCTCTTGACATTGGAGATTTTTTTATTGATGTGGTTGTGGACACAACTCAATGCTTTGATGACATGGTTCAACCAATGGAAGAGTGTATTGATTTTGGGGTCGGGATGTCTGTTGGTGATATTAATCAATGAATTTTCTAGGTATATCAATTTGATCTCACAAAATTTGATCTTGATACCCTTGATATAGTTGATTTGGTTGTTGAGAAAGCATATTTGGCATGTATACTTGTGATGTTTACATGGTATCATGGACAAATTGATTCTGGACAATGTTCTGATTTGATGTGATATTTAGATTTGGCATTATAGGTTGAAATTGAACATATTTTTGGTTTGGAAACATATTGCCTTGATTTAGGTAACTCTGATTTTGCATGGTGTTACCCTGACGGATCAATAAATGGAGTTTCTAACATATTGTTTGGACTTTGAACAACATTTGTAAGATTCAAAAACATATCTATCCCAAATTTTACCAAGTGTGGATTTGAAATGTCATGTTTGGTAAGCTTGTACTTGGTATATTCACATTTGGCATGTATGGATTTGGTGGGATAATGTTGTTTTGTTGAAGACTCGTGCATTGATCTTTTGGTTGATAGATTTTTAAGTTTTGAAATTGTTTTAAATCTACCATTGGGAAAGGTGTTCCAAAATTTAGATGAGGCATACTCACATTTGCTGTAACATTGATGTTTGTAGGAGATAATGATCCCATGTATGGATTGTATAAATGTGAGTTTTGGTAATTAATCGACATTGTAGGGCTTTGATGGTTTGGCTGATTTAGTTCACTTCTGATGTATGAATCAAGTTTATATTCCATGTTGTTCTTGTGTTTTGACCTTGTTGACCTCTAAGGGATTTAGGACCAATGATGAGATGAAGGAGGAAAGGGGTGAACGATATGGGTGTTGGAACTTTTAAGACCATTGGAGGAATACTATACTTCATGATTTTTTTGGATTTTTTGATTTAGATTGAATTTGATTTGGATAATAGACTTATAAATCCTAAGATGTTGGATGTTATCTTGGAATAAATTTTTCCACAAGGATGATAATTTAACCAGGTGTATGAGGAAGGATTCATCCACACACACTTAGCCAAACAAGGTGATTTTGATGTTGATTTGAAGGATTTTTCCAATGGTTCAAAAATTATTTGTGAGATGGGATTTTATGGATGTTTGGGATGGTTGGAGTGTTTGATTTGATCCTAGATGAACCTAAGAGGAATTTGTTTATAAGACCAAGATAGTGAAAAACATTTTGTTCCCTAAAAGTAGTTCAAACAAAAATACCAATGTTTGCTTGAAAGAACATAAGACAAAAGATAAACAAGCACATGTGTGGGGTTCAATTGATTTCATCTTGATTAATGAATTGATTTTACCACATCCAATGTCTTGATTAAGTTTCAAACTGAATGTCTATGCCTCAATTCATTTTCATTCCACAAGGTTCATTATGTGAAAATCAAGGTTTCAAGAGTATAGTTTCCTAATGTTGACTTTAGAGGGAAAATTGAGATATAAATCCAAATACTTAGAAGCCTATAAGGATGAAATTTGTAGGGACAAGTAGTAGCACTTGGATTTTTCAAAGGTATTTTCTCCTAATAAAGGGTTTGAAATTTGATTTCCTTGTTGAATGTTTATTTTCAAGATTTTGGATCCAAACAATGTGTTTAACTGACTCAAAGATTGCACAACCTTAGGATGGAAAAGAGCGTATTTGTTGAATTCCCACCTGGATTTCTCCAGCTGGGCTTATTTAGAACAGATGATTAGAAGCTTGACCACATTCGCTCCCCCTTACACAACACACACTTATATAGGTCAGCCAAGCTTCAGTTCTCATGAATCTCCAATGACGGAATTTTCTTCTCTACAAAAAATCACAAATATGTGGGACGGCTCCGAAGGTTCGACCTCCTGACACCAACAAATATTAGGATTTTTGGCTTCTAAACAAAGTTTTATAGTAAGGGCATCCATTTTAAGGGTTGCAATGATAAAATCCTTGTGAGAGATATCCCAACCCTTAGAACAAGAGCTTTACGCATCATAAAGACATTGGGGGAGAGTTATCATGCACCACTTCCCATTGTTTACGATTTTCATCATAACCATAAATTTATATAGCGGTCTGGAAGAGCTTGGCTTATGCTCATTACTGCTTGGGTCGTTCCCTTGGGGTGAGTAATTTTTCCCACCAAGGCAAGCCCTCTAAAGGTAGACAAAAGTGAGCAAGTACATCTTTATTTCGATCAATCCTTATTTGCGTGAATAAGGAGAGAACACACGTGATATACTTAACACAAACTAGCAAGATTTGTTCAATTTTAAAAAGCCCAAATTGATGTGTGGTGGCAATATTTTAGACAACCTAATATCACTAAAAGACTTTTGATTCTCAAGATCACCGTGAAGTGCGAGAGAAGTGCATACGCCTTTTAAATGATATTATTTTGTAAAATAAATTACAAAACACAAGAATAACATGTTCATTTTAGACCTCAAAGCAATAATGGATTCTTTTTATAGAACCAAGATGAAGTGTGAAGTTTTTTTGTTCAATTTTTAAATCGAAAACCAACTCTAGTAAGTTTCTAAGGTTCTTTTTAAAACCCAAACAAAAATTATTTGAGTCCTAAAAACTAAAGATAACAATGTCCTTAAAAAGTGGGATTATAATTGCTCTCAAAGTGTTTAAAAAAACTTGTTACAATCATGTGATAATGCCATAGAAAGTCTTCTCCTTGTTTCCTTCTTCCCTTCTTGACCAACTCAACCTACAAAAGTTGATTAGTCTACCAAAAAAAAAGCCACAAGAGAGGTTAAAACTTAAAGGTGATCACTTATAAAAAGCACATGTTGATTTAAAACTGAAAAGTTGACTTTTACCCTACCTCAACGTCGCAATCTGTGAAGGCGTCATTGTTTGGAGAGGTTCAACGGGGCTCTGGTGAAGTCAGTGTCGCTTTATCGAGAAAAAAAGACTGTAATTGCATCATTGTTTCACAAAGTGTCACTCTTTGGAGTTTGAAAGACCGGTCCTTCAGGAAAATAACATAAGCATCACCCTGTTGGGTCTCAATAACGCAAGTTTGAACCACGAGAGGTTGCCAAGCTCTCACAACGCTTTTGGCCAACTAATAAGGCCAATGGATGCAATTGTACCTTCTTCTCTTCAGGCTCTGCAAAACCTAGGCGGGTGCACCTATTTGTATGTTGCAGATTTAAGATATATTTCCTGGTGAAACAATCTATCCACAATGGCAAAGGGAAGTGGACAGATAAGATTACTACAACTACTCCTACTCCTACTACACAAATGAAACTACTCCTACTCCTACTACAGAAATGAAAGGTTTTTTGAATAAATTGTTTGATATGGATTTGTATCTCTAGGTTGTGGCAGATCAGTGCCTTCTATCCACATGGGCAACGAAGTCAAAATGATATGTGTTTCCTCTTATTGGCTTAACTCTAGTTGTTAGGCACTCTGAAAATATGGCTGGCATAAAAATTCATTGTATATAGCTTGCATAAACAGTGCTGGAATGTTTCTCTATCAGGTTCTTCTTTAACTATCCAAAAGAAATCTTAAAACTACTGTGATCTATTAAGAGAATTTAATTATGACTTGCAGACACCAATTAATCAAATCACACAAAATGGAATATATTTTGATAAATTAGGGAATATGCTTGATATGCTGATTTAAATAATTAAAAGACCTCAAGTTGGAGACAACCAAAATAAAGAGTATAAATTGATGCAACACAACAACTGAACACCAAAGAGAAATTCACCATTTTAAAACATCAGTCTTAATTGTTTCTGCTTCCAGAAAATTTTGTACATTATTTCCATCCCAGTCCCTTCTCGGGAAAATCTCCCTCCTATAGTCTAACTACTGCTTTCTATCTACCTTTTTTCTATCTCCTCCCTCCTTTTACAATTGATTTTTCAAATTATTTATACATTACATCTCAAGGGTCGTGACCCTTCAATTTTCTGGTTATGGTCGTTTACAATCTTCACAGTTAAATAAAATATTTAATTAATTTCCTTGTCGGCAAAATCAAATATCTTTACATAGTTCAGTGTTTGATTTTAATTTAATACTTTGGAAGCCTTTGATTTTTCACTTTCATAGCTTTTAATTATTCCTATCATTCAACAGTGGTCAACTTTTGACCGGACCCACCTCTGTCTGTCATGGCTTCCATCTCCTCTTACTGCCACCACCACGGTCTGTCCGGCTACTCCTCACAGTATTGCGATAACTGCTAACCGTTATCCTTCGTTGCCATCCCCGCTCACCGTGGCGGTTATCTTTGTGTCTACCGCACTACTGTGGTCACTGGTTTGACTATCAGCGGTACCATGGTAGCCGCTCTGCAAACCGCTAGCCGCTCATCACTTCACCGTCAACTATTTTTGCTGACTATCTACCACGTTACAGTGGTCCTCTTTGGACCCCCCCACGGTATCACGGTGAATGTATTTTACACTTCCTCCGTCGTGCCTTAACCGTCAACTCTTCACCTCATCACTTGTCGTCTAACCGCTGACTGTTACCGCAGTCATCGTGGTCTCTGCTTGAACCCCCTGCGGTGCCGCAGTGAGCCTCCTGTTTGCCTGCTTGGCTGGTCAATGACCGCCCACCACGATACCGCGGTCTATGTTTAGACTGTGTGTAGTGACGCAGCAAACATTTTGTGCTTACCAGCTAACCGGTTCCGCCATACTGCAGGCCCTTTTGTGGGAGGCCGCGGTGAGCAGTAAATGAGATTTTAAATAAATGCTAGTCAGTGGTATATGGTGCAAGGTATATATGAATGGAAAGAATTATTTTTTAATGGAAAATATGGAAAATGAATGGGAATTTGAATGGGAGTGAAGCGGTATATGAAAAAATAGGAAAGTGATAGGTTCCAATGTGAATAAAACCTTAGGATTTTAGTGGATTTTTATGGAAATTTGTGAGAAAACCTTAGGGTTTTAGATGGAAATTTTCAATTCTAACAACCCTTTGAAGCAAATACAACGTTGCTATATAGCGACGTTGGATTGATAGCATCATTGTTTGTCTTTTGCAACGTCGTTGTTTCCTATAAACACAATGTTTTTTTGAAAAAATGACGAAATTTTGACCAAAAAACATGTTAATTTCTCAAGATTCACCCTCCTTCTAGCACCAAAATGTGAATGGTTGATCTAGACTCAAACATAATCAAACAACCCAATGTTAGTCATTAAAGAAGTCTAAAACAATCATTCCCCATGCAATTCATTCAAATGCAAAGAACAAGAAACAAAGTGAAATTAATAAAATGAAAGCTACTAAATCTTGCTCAAAACATTCAAACCAACATCTTGATGGCACTCTCAAATTTGAGAAATTTGAAGTGCCCATATCGAATTTTTTTGCCTCTGCACTTTCAGAAGTGCACCTGGAAATCTGCCTAAATGATCTACTTGGGAGGGTTTTATTTTGGAGCCTGTTTATTTTCAAGCCAAACCCCTTGGTCGACCCATTCACATGACATATGTGAGAGTGTGTTGCAATTTTTAGTTTCCCACAATGAGTTTTGTCAAAGTTTTCAAAAGTATAATTATGTTGTCAGAAGAACACAAATCAAAGCTCGACTTCATTGGCTTAAGATCAATGATCGTGCCTCCAAATAAATTTTTTTGGCACTTGGTGCTAGGAAATCATCCCCAGGCATCAAAAAAATTAAGGATGGTACTCGGGTGCTCTCCGATCTTCCCGACATTCTCTAGGCCTTTGTGCGCCATTATGAACAGGTGTTCACTACACAAGATTCCATGCGTTTGCGACAAAAAGCCCTTCAGGACTATCTTGTTGTTGTGCCACGTAGGCTTTCTTCAGCCGAGATCAATTTCTGTGATCAATTGTTAACAATTGAGGATCTCATGGAAGCTGTTTCTTCTATGGCTAATGACAAGGCTCTTGGGATTGACGGCTTCCCTTGCGAATTTTACAAAGCTCTTTGGGATTGTGTTGGGAGCGATTTGCATCCTATCATGAAGCTTTTCAAACCAATTCTCTAGGCAACTTAATAAACAAAGGCAATATTAAATTCATACCTAAGCTTGGGGATCCGAAGGACATTTGCAATTGGAGGCCCATCACACTTCTCAATGTCTCCTACAAGATGATTGCCAAATATTTGGCTCTAAAAATCCGCCATCTCTTGCCTCAAGTTGTGCGCCTTGAGCAGACTGGTTTCATCAAATCTAGGTTTATTCTGGATAATATCATTGTTGTTTGGGAAGGCATGGAGTGGGTTTGATGCTCCAACCAGAAAGTTGTGTTCATTAAATTGATTTTGCTAGAGGATATGATCACATCGAATGGCCTTTCATTCTTGTGATGTTGCAAGCCTTGAGGTTTGGACCCATCTTCATTCAGTTTGTTTGAATGCTTTTTTCCAATGCTTCGGCTTGCATTACTATTAATGGATGCCAGTCTCCTACCTTTGGTCTTTTCCGTTCAATTCGTCAAGGGTGTCCTCTCGCCCCTTCTTTGTATGTACTTGCAGCTGAAGGATTTGGTTCCCTATTAGCCCATGTTGTATCTCAATAGCTTGTCAAATGGATTCTTCTCTCGAACTCGTAGGAGTAGCTTGTTAATGGCCACTTTGCAGATGACTCCTTTCTCACTCTCTTGGAGGAAGAGGAATCTATCACTACTGCCTTGATTGTCTTAACACTTTTTGTTTTGCCTCCAACTCAGCCATCTAATGGTACAAGACCTTATGCTATAGGAAATCTATGTCACCCACCCTTGCGTGGTTTCAAACATATAATTGGAAGTGGATCAGGCAAGGAGAGATTTTTCGCTTTCTGGGCATTCCCTTTGCCTTCCAAGCTTCCCCTAGAGAGCTTTGGTAGGCTGTTCTCTCCAAAGTTGAGCAGAAGCTTGCTTACTGGATTACCAAGCCTCTTTCTTTGGTTGGTAAGTTCCAAGTGTGTTCTAAAATTTTGGTAGCCACTCATGTTTACTATTCCTCCTGTTGGGCTCCCTCCAAAGCCGCTTATAGCAGGCTCGAAAAGTTGTTGTGGGATTTCTTATGGGCTTCCTCTGAAACCCACAAGGGTTTCCATCGTGTTTCTTGGGAGTTATGTTGTGTCCCTAGGGACTCTGGAGGGCTTGGGCTGCTCTCCACTCAATGACAAGGGACTGCTCTTTATGTCAAATGGATTATCCGAGCCCTCACCGGAGATGAAGCTTGGAAGATTCTCCTCAGGCATTGCATCCAGTTCAGATTTCCTACTCACAAACCCGCCTAGAAAGGAATAGGCTTTCAAACTCTCCTGGTTATGAGAGAGCCTATTCAAATTGTTGGAACTTTTGTGGCCAAGAGAATTTGGTGGGCCTGGGAGGCTGTCAAGCCTTGGCTCTGATGGGCTGGTGCTGGATTTCGTGATGGGCTTTTGCTCAATCAACATAACCTCTGGTGGTCTCCCCTTCTTGCTCAAAATGGCCAGCCTCTGGCTAAATCGCCTTGGCTCAAAGCCCTCAGATTTCACAAAAAGGGAATTTAAACCCTGCAAAAGCTCTTTCACCAGCCCACTATGTGTATCATGCAGTGGGATGCTTTTAAAGCCCAACACAGACTTTAGAACTAGGACCGTGCCACATTTGACGGGCTAGTGAACACCATTCCGGCTGAGATGCTCCATAAAGTTGACATTCGTGGGCACAAACCTTGGTGGAAGGATTGGAAATGGTTCCCAAACACTCCTCTTAGGAGCTACAAGCCACGGTTTGGTTACAAGTGGCTTTCACCCCATTTTCCTATGATCAACAGTTTAAACCAAATGTGGTTGCTTAATTCCTCTTGCCATGTTTGGTGGAGGATATTTGATGCCATTTGGTTTGCAAGTGTTAATCCCAAGCTAGCCCACTTTGCTTGGTGTATTCTTTTCCAAGAATTGCATGTGGGATCTCGACTTATTCACTTGGGGTTTTTGGACCCTCGTTGCCTTTTTTGTGGGCAGCCAGAAAGCTTCAAGCATCTTTTTTGGTTTTGTCCAAGAGCTCGATAGATTTGGACCTGGATACATGATTTTTTTCGGCTATTCTGGCCACAACCATTTTTTTTGGCATATGGTTCTACTTGGAGATCCACCAAGGATCCCTGTTAAATTCACCCAGCTTTGGCACACTTTCAGGGTGGAAATCCTCTTCAACATCTGGAAAGACAAAAATTCTTGCATCTTTGCTCATTCTCAATTAGATGTTAATATTTCTCTCTATGCTAGAGTTGTTATATGTTCTAATGTTCTTTTACATATTCAAGTGCAAGCTAATAAAGTTGCACTAGAGGTGGCTCACCTACAGGTCCTCCTGGACCACTGGGGCAATGCCCTGTGTGTTATGGCTTGAGTCCCCGACTCACCCTCTTCCTCCCATGGCCGATCGCCCTCTCAGGGCCGGCAACAGAGTGACTCCGCTTGCCCCCGATCCCAGCCCCCTACCCGGCGGGACTCTCGCCCTCTTTGGTGTGCTCACTCTCCTCTGCCACGGGTTGCTCAGGGGTGGCCTTCTAGTGGTGTGACTAGGAGTGGCGGTGGCAGTTCTGGGTGGTCTTCTGATACTCCACCTACTTTTGGTTTTGGATGGCCTGCCAGTGGTAAAAAAAAATTGTGGCTAGCGCTTGCAATCTCGCCCCAGCGCGAGGAAGAAGATAAGGATAAAGATAAAGATGATGATGGTTGAGGTGCTCCTACTAACATCACTCCAGACCCCGCTGATGTATGGGGGAAAAACATGGATGAAAGAGACCCCTTGAGCTTTGCTGGCACTGTTCTGGCCGCTTAATGGCCTATTTGTTTTAATTATTTATTCTTTTAGACTTCTGGGCTCGTCCCACGTGATCTGATATTTTATTTTTTCTGGGTGTTGCCCATGTGGCTCTTGAGGTGTGCCTTCTTACCACCCGCCCTTTTTTTGTGAATATTTATTCTTATCTTTAAATTAATATAGATATCTGCCTATTCATAAAAAAAAAAGTTTTCAAAAGTGAAGTTGGAGGGTTTTGACAGATTTATGCTATTTGCAAACTTTCACTCTTGCAAAGTAGCCTCCCATTTGAGCTTGCATTTTGCAACCGAATGACTGTCAAGTCAAAATGATTGTTGATCTGCATTCTCCATACCAAGATCAGCTCGTATGTCAGGTTTCAAAGCTTAATGTGTTGATTTTCTATTTTTAATAGATCAAAAACAAAAGCAATTTCTTTAGTTTTGCACTTGCATTTTTAGAAATCTTTCAGGGAGGTCAACTTTGACCGCCAATATCTTTTGATGGGAGATGGTTCGAGCTAATTCCTTTTGCACACATACTTAGTGTACCTAGATGAGATTATGTTTCTAGTGGCAGTCCCCCAGAAGTTGTTTTGATATTTTTCAAAGTGGTGACTTTGAGAGCTTTGATTGGGTTTTGGCAGGTGATATTGTAGAAAAGTCCAAGTAGGAAACTTTTGTATTTAATATCTTTCACCTCAGAAAGAATTTTTCCATTTCATTTATTGAAATGAATTCTTGGGTCAAATGGTAACATTTCTACTCAATTTCAGGCTCCCAGGATAAGTTATGATTGGTTAACTAATCTTTTTCTGACTGCAACATGACCAAAAATGATGTTCCAAAAAGTTTCAAATTTTTAAAATCTAAGGACAACCCATTTCTTTTTTCAGTCTAAAACCTTTACAGCTTCATTTTCATCAAAAACGGAGGTCATTTGATGCATTATTTTAATGCATTTTGGGTGTGATAAACACGTCTCGAGGCCAGTTTACAAAGGAGGTGCCTGAATTTTGAGGGATGGACAAAATATGAGGAAATGGGTTTTCTCTAAATAATTTATTATAGCCACATGCAGGAAATCTTGGCTCCAAGTGTCCCAGTTTTCCGACAATAAATTTCTCCATTTGGTCTAGAGGCATAATTAAAAGTCATATTTTTCTAAAGTTGCAAATGTTAATATTTAAAATATTTTGAATATTTTAAATATTGTGCCAATGAAAATGGGAAAATATAAAATGTAACTTCAAATGTTTTGGAGGACGAACAAATTTAATTCTTGCCTCTTGATTGGTGTAGAGGCAACTTTCATGGTTGTAGAGAAAAACTCATGTTTGTGGTTGAAAATCTCTTCTCTCCCATTTGTTTTCAGCAATGCAATGCTTTCCAATGATGAGAGATTGATTTAATAGACCCATTTAATGTCTCATTGGTTTTGGTAAATTTCCTTTCACGACAAGACTTTCACACGATGAGAGAAGGTGCATGTTTTCCATCGCCCATCGCTGGTTCCATTTCCATTTTCTGGCTGCAACGTGCGATGAGCGATGCCATCAGGAAACCATCAACTATCGCGGGTTCTCTCCTCCTTTTCCCTCACCAATGTGCGATCAATGATGGCTTTACTGTCGGGTGTTGGCTTCTCCATTTCCTGAGTGAACGTGTGATGGGAGATGCACGGTAAAAGCTTGCTTGGGAGAGTTTAGTGGATCCTCAAAAGGAGTTGAATGCATGGGTAATGATGCTGGATGTTTTTTTTTAAAATTTTTGTTACAAAGTAAAAGTATGTGAATTTGTTTTACTGGAGGAGAAATATTTAAATAAAATATGCAAAGTAAAAGGCATGGGTATTATTTTATGCCCGATAATCTTCAACTTTGGCTACATCCTCATCACTGGCCTTTTAATTATTGTGAGTTGTTGTTCCCTTTTTCTCTGAGAACTGGTGATGAGCAATATGTGAATGAAGCCAATGGTGGGCCCGACAAAATGTGTTGAAGGAAACACATTATTAATTATGAGGTTAAAGCAAAGGGATGCGTTGAAATTCATTTGTTCATGAGAAGATTTGTAAGAGAAAAAGTATTAAAATTTAAAATGTCAAATGTTGCCCGAATATGTATGAGGCTTTTATCTTCAATAATTAATGAAGTGAAGTTAAAAGGTGAATATAAAGAGGCCAGGTAAAGTTTTTTAATTTCCCCATCAAATAGTAAAAGCTTTTAATATTTAAAAGCAATGTTTTTAATATGAGGGAATTTTAAAGGTGGGCACGAGCATTTTTCTTGGCAAAGTGAATAAATATTCACTGTGTAGTATGTTGTTGGGAATATAATGTGAAATGATTTGTGTTGGGCACATTTTAAAGTGGGTTTCTACAACATTAAAAAGGGGGCAAAAATAAAGAATATTTTCATGGGGGAGCGTGTTTTTCACATAGTTGGTAAAATGACTAAAACTCCTCACATGGGCAAATTTTCAGTTGCTTAACAACTTGAGACCAAGGCAGAATTGGAGGCAAAAGTTTGTTGCAGGAGGAGAGATGAGAGAGGCTTTGCAATTTTATTGATCAACGAGAGAGACTTCCAAATGGCATCTACAAATCATTCTTTTGGAGCTTTCTATTCTTCTTTATATTCTCATTCTTCTCTCATTGTAATGGTTCCATTTTTCTAAAAGTTCTGCAAGGTAGACAAAAGCTTTGTAAAAAATTGTAAAGCTAGGGTGAAGTATGACTGTTAGTCACTAATCTGAAGTATTTTTGTGTTTTGAATTGGGTTTCATGAGTATATTTTATTCTGTTTGTTTCCATGGCTGAGATGTAATACCCTTTTGAATTCAATAATCAAAGATTATCTAGGTTTTTTCATGCATATTTTTTGCATTTGAGTTACAATTGTTATTGCTTTCTATTCAAAGAATTATGTAATTGCTTTAATAAATGTTAGTTGCATTTGTTATTTCCTATTGTTCAAAGAATAGAGTAATTGCTTTAGTGAATGTAAAAGGAGTGTTATGTTTCCAGGTGGATTTGTAAGAATGGTTATTTGATAAAGCTTTAGTGGTTTTGTTGTCATAATGTGATAACATTTTAAGAGACCTTCAAAGCATGTTTAACATTGTAGGATGAAGTGTTGGTTGTATGACTCCGTAGCCCTCTTCTTGGCACTGGTCAATCTATATGCATCTTTTGTTTTCAGTTTGGTCCCAAATTTTAAAATCATTTCAAACCTTTCAATTTTGTTTTATGAGTTACTTATACTTACCATGTTCTTCGTGTTGTTTAATGAAAATTGCCCAATATCTTACCCAATGTTGAGTGATTTTTCATGTTCTTCAGCATATTCTTGTGAGAGCATCATTCGTTAAGCAATACCTTATTGAGTGTGTGTTTGAATCTTTTAGTGTTGCTAAAGGGTCACCCCCTAGGTCTTACAAAGCTTGAAGTGTAGGGGAAATGTGTCTCAATCTCATTTCCTGTCAGTTGGCAAAATCCATCTTTGAGTTTGAACATAAGAAATTGGCTAGTCTTTATGACTCATTTGATTTATTGATTTGGAGAACCTACACATCCCATGGGGGAATTGGTGCAAATTTTATGTGGAAATTAGCCCTTTCCCAATTCTTTGATGAACTTTGATGAAGATTGTTGATGATTGTGCTCCTTGATGAAAATTTGACCATAACCTAGCTAATATTGATAAAATGCTATGAAAACCTTGATGAACAATGGATTAACTTGCATAAAATCTGTAGATAATGACTTTGCCTAAAGTTGTGGATCCAAAATCAATAGACAAGCTCTCTATTTATAGGAAAGAAGGATGGGGGAATGAGAAACATGAAGGATGTGGGATTAAAAATGAACCAATATCAATGTGTCTCTTGTCAACATGCTATTGAATAGAGGTGGAGCACATTTTGATCAATGTGCAAATAAATGCAATTATGTGGAAATTTGAATTTTGAAAGATGGCTTGTGGAGGAAGATGTGAAATAGGAGTTAATGCCACTTGAATCAAGAAAAAAGACTTGCAAGAGACTTAAATGCCATGTTGGAGGACAAGTCCTTTTGGGAAGGAGACTTTAAATTGGAGGAATATTCCAATGAGATGTCGTTTTGAATGAAAATAAAAGAATTTATAAATTAATTAAATTGATTTACATGTGCAAGTTGCAAAATCTAGAGGATTTGATGGATTAAAGTTAGAATTAATTAAGATTTAATTAACTTAGATAGAGATTAGTTTGATTTGACATTTGATTTAGATATTTAGATTTATTTAAATCAAAATGAGAGGGATTTGAGATATTAGTTTTAATTAAATAAAGTTTGATTTATTCAATTAAAAGAGATGTCATTAGAATTTAAATCAAATAAAGGTTAATTCATTCAATTTAAAGGAGATGACTTTATTAAATAAAATGATTTATTTAAAAAGAGGAATATTAGGATTAATTAAATAAAATGATTTATTTAATTGAAAGAAGATAACGATTTAATCAAATAACATGCTTTATTTAATTAAAAGAGGAATATTAGGTTTAATTAAATAAAATGATTTATTGAATTGAAAGAAGATAATGATTTAATTAAATAAAATGATTTTTTTAATTAAAAAATGAAACTTGATGACTTAATAAAATAAAGATTATTCAATTAATTGGTTAGTAAAGAAGTGGTTTAGGAAGAAATGATGTTAGTGAATCAGGATCGAGTGTATGATATCAATCAGGATATTTTCGGTGTCTACACCATTGGGTACCCTTCCCACTTGGGGTGGGGCCTGAGGCCTATCACCCTTGTCGTGGCAAGGGGTGGCAGGTACCTCAACCCAAAACATTTTATTATTATTTTATACTTATTCAAAAATCCTATGACTTAATAATTTTTTCTTTATTTATTTATTTTTAAAAATGCAAGAATTTTTCTTTTTGAATTTTTTAAAAACCTCGATATGCGTGTTGGGTAGGTCGTATGACCTCTCTGGCAAAAAAAATTACCTCAAAAACTTTTGACACGGATTTTGATGATTTGATAGGTGATCTTTAGGCTTTTGGGCTTTTTGAGTGCGATGGAAACCTTCGTTTTGGCTCAAAATGCACCAAAAATATAGGTACTCTCCGGATCTAGAAATAAAACAACCACTTCAAACCTTCGTAGATCTCGCATCAGGATTCAAAATCAGGCAAAACAAAAGCCATATTTGACTTTCTCAACAACTCTAAATCTAACGGCGAGGTCTTTTTCACACAAAAATACACCAATAATTTGCTCACCTTCAAAATTTGCAAAAAAAACAAAGAAGATTCATATTTGAAGCCTGCAACCCTTGTTGGAGAAAGAAAATCTCATAAATCGAGAAGGGGTTCGCTAAATCCACGCTCTAATACCATGTTAGAATTGTGAAACAAGCACAAAACCATGAGTCACGGGATCAAACAATGAACAAATACACCTTCCATGTAAGAGATCTGCAAACAATATTTGCAATATTCTTCAACAAGAAAAGGCTATAGAAGCAAGAGACTCTCAAGAAGATATGAAAGCTCAAGTTATAATTACAATGAAGGTTGAGTGCTTATAAGAACAAAATCCTAAATGAGAAAGGGATCAGATCATGACAAGTGTCAACATCACATGAGGTGAGACATAATGATCTAATATTAGCTCAACTAATAAAGCAATCATAAGTTTAGCTTAAGTGTATGAGAATAAATTAGACTAATAATCAATTAAATATTAATTAACTATTAGATAATGTATGATAACTCTAACAAATGATGCTATGATTCATGTAGCTAGAACATGTGATGTCAATTTGGGTACAGGGCATGTTCATGATAGAGTTTATATTCCTCAGATGGCATATAATCTTCTTTCAATTTATTAGATTGTATAGGGAGGAAAACACTTGAGTTCACATCTAAGTCAGTTCTCATTTGAAATGAATTGGGGGAGCACATTGTTATAGGTTTGGCCGATCATCAGTCAAGGGTGCATACCTTCTCCCACTTTTACCATGATGATGATCCTTATGTTCCTAATTCACCTGATTCTAGAGTGGGTAGTAATTCACAACAAGGTTGTGGTGGCTGGTTGGATTTAGCTCTTCTTTGTGCAGCACCATCATCTCCTACATCTAAGTTGACAGTTACTACGAGGACTTCAATAGAGTAGGATATAATAAGTTTTCTAGACATGTGAGTTCAGAATAGATTTGTCTCAAGCATTGTAAATTTGGCCTCTTCTATAGGTTTGGAGGAAATTCTTGAGGGGATATCTCTCCTCTATACAGATTCTACTTTGGAGGGTATTTTTGAGTCTCCACATTCCATTGTTTCAACCTTGATTAAGGATCCTAATCTTGGTGAAACTACTTTGGAGGCACTTGATTCCTTCTTAGAGATTTCACATATGAGGCTTCTTCCCTTCCATTTCATCATGGAGTTGGACTTTCTTTAGCATCTACCATTGGATTTGTTTCTTCCTAGAGGGAGACATGTGGTTTTTCATCATTGGACACCCTTTTGGATTCAAACTCCTTTTAGCAGTTTCGAGGACACTTCATTCGGGGGGCAATCTAGTTTCCATCTATCCCTTCATTGGAGGGGTCATTGTATTGTATTCTTCTGATGTATGTAGTTCTAGGGGGAATTGATGTTGAGACCTCCATCATCACTTCCATTACTTGATTAGTATTTAGATTTACATTATATTTCTTTTTTTGGAGAGGAGTTTTGTTCCATGAGGTTTTGTCATTTTCTCCATTTTTAAGAGATTGCATTTTCATTTGTACATGGGTACCTAACATGGCCTAGTATTCTAGACCTATATTTGTATCTTGCATCATTTACATAATAATCTTCTCCCTGAGTTTCACTTAAGGGGGGGTGTTAGTGCGAATAATAAATTCTTGACCTAGTAATTTATTTCACTAGGTAAATTAAGGGGACTTATATTCACATGATTAAGTTTACTTAGGATATAAGATTCTTTTAGAAATATTATTTAGAACTTATCTTATATTTTCATCATTTCCTAGGTATTTAGTTAGTTGTCACATGTTGTAGGATTAAGACACATGTCAAGATCCGATTGCATTTCACTCCTCACCTTGCCTATATAAACAAGGTGTGTGTACATTTTTAAATAATCCTAGAGCAATACATCATAGATTATCATTTGATCAAGTTGTACTCTTACTCATGTTGCAACACTTCTTTGTTTATGTGGGTGATTTTCTTCTTGGTTTGATCTATTGAAGACTGCAGCTTCAAGTGGAATCTTGTGCATTCATATTTTCTACAATACAAAGCAGAGACTAAGACCTTCCATTGTATTTGTCATATAATAATATATATGGAGTTATAAGGATTTTATCAATAAGTGTGGTATGAATGTATGTGATTCTTATTTAAGTTACATATTGAATGCATTTAGATATATTGTTCCCTTTTGCAATTACTCTTTTCTCTCATTGTATCCTCTAAGGTATAAATATAATACATTATGGATATTAGGGTACAGATCTCAAGAGTCCGATTCCCTATTTCCTCTTGTCAATATTTGGTTCTATTGTAGGGACCTTGGTTATTGTTGTATACGAGGGAGATAATACCAAAGAAATAATTTAGTGTTAAAATTTTAAGGAAAAGTGATTTTTTAAAAAAAAAATTTCTAAAATTAATTTTCTTTCAATGGGAAATATTGAAGAAATATTAAAGAAGGAAAATGAAAATTTAATTTGTGAAAAAAGATATTTTGGAGGAAAAATTGATGAAATTTAAACAATGTACAAGTTATAATTGAAAGCAAAGATAAAGAACTTAAAAAATGAGGTAAATGAATAGTATGTGAAATGATATTCTTGAAAAATAATTGGAAATTTTTTAAATAAAAAATGAAGAACTAGAAGAAAAGTTGAAGAAGATGGAAAATAAAAATAGTTTACAAAAGATCAAATATCAAATTTGAAAGGAAAAAATGATAAGTTAGTTATACTTGCAACATACCAGAAGGAAAATAAGTTTCCATAGTCGAAGGTTTTTCTACATGATACTTCTTGTGATACAAAAGACTCATGTTATTCATTTGATGAATAATTTGATAAATTTGATATAGCTAAAACTTATTTTGATAAAAATCATAAGGTTGGACATAATGATGATTTTAAATATATAAGTTTTGATAGTTGCAATGATAATTACGAAGGATTTTCTCTAAAGATTGTTGGTTTTAAGATGATGGGAAGAATAGGATATGTAATAAAAGATTATAAAGAGCATATTGAACCAAGTGTGAGGAAAAATAATGAAGTACCTGGAAATGGAAAAGAAGATGACGTTGCAATTAAAACAAGTACTAACAAATCTATTCACAAAAAACAATATTTACATTATCATAGGCAAATAAATTATAAATAAAAATGTTGGGATTTGCATCCTTGTATCTATTGTGGATTGAAGAATTATTATAAGAAGATGTGTTGGAATAGAGAGTTAAAGAAAGAATACATGAAATATTGTATACAAATTAATTATGGATAGATTGATGGATATAATTGGAAAAAAATAACATATATATTTAAAAGCTAGTACAATTATAACTATTTGTATGTCAAAAATAATAGAAATCAAGAATTTTTTTGAATGTTTGAGTAGGCTTAGAGCACATCAAGGAGGTGTTGCTGAAAAGAAGAAGTAAATAATTAGGGAAAATATTACAATGGAAAAATGTCACACAAATAAAGAGGCGTACTAAAAAAATCAACTCACATAGATGAAGAACCATGACAAGAAAGTTAATCATGAAGGTTACAAGTGATTTCAACAAGTTCTCTTGAGGACAAGACAATGTTTTAGGCTTGGGGAGAATGTTGGCATGATATATAGAGGTTTGTGAGGCACCATAGATGTCATTTGGGTCATTTCTAGACCCATATCTCCATTATATACCACTTAAATAGCCTTAAAACACCTCTAATATGCCTAAATAAGATATAAAAGTATAAAATATCATAGAGGAAAAGGTAAATTCATGGGAATAAGATAATTAAGTGTTATTATGAAAGGATATGATATAAATACATTATGAAAAAGAATTATGAGGCTATATAAAGAAGGAAAAAGTGGGAGAAAGAGTGTGAAAACATGTGTGGAAGAATATGAACTAAATATATATATATATATATAAATAAGGAAGTGTGGAAGATATATGTAATATATATATGGATGAAACATGTTGAATAAATTATAAGACATGTGTAAGCCATTAAAGTATATGAATATATGATGTCATGGGGATATATATATATGAATTTGTATAATTTATTATATTATGGTTTGTAACTATTGCATATCTAAGTTCTTCCTTTTTATTGCATCACACCAAGGTTTACTATATATAAAAGAATATTAAACCTTAGACTTCGATCAAAGTTTTTTGTCAACGGGTACTTTGGAAAGAAAATATTTGAAACTCTAGTGCATAATTAACCTAAGTGAAAATTGTAAATATTTGAGGTTTAAAGTTTAGGGATAAAAAGGGAATGGTACTAAAATATGGGTAGCTTAAAACTCTGATGTAGAAAATATTTCAAGGAAAATAGTTAGGGTTTTGGGGATTACGAGTAGGAACAGTGAGTACCAAGGTAAGGAAAACCAAAATTATAATTTTTTAGAGATTAGGAATGATAGAAAATGGTACACTAGTATAGGAGACCCCAAAAGTCTAAAAGTTTAAAATTTGAACATACTTAAGAATTTGAACATTACAAGCTCTAAAGCTTAGAATTTTATGAGATTTTTTCCATATCCAACACATTAACAAGCCACAATGGATGACAAATGACACACTTATGAAAAAAATTAACAAAGAAAAAGCCCATTTAAACTCTACTAGATCTATGTAGGAGCATCTGAGTGCACAAACAATCTTGCACAACCAAAAATATTTTAAAATTTTATACTTGTGTTTTGTTTTGGTTTTTTGTTGTAGGCACAAATTATTGAAATTCTCAACTCCTCTAGCATAGTAGAATTTGGTGATGGATTATGGGAAAATCAAATTGTTTAATTGAATCATTTTTTAATTATTTTAAAATTATTGAAAGATGTTAATTTTCCAAAAAGGAAAATCATACACCCAAGCTTGGAGTGGGGATTTAATATGCTTTGTAACTCCACTTTGAAAATTTGAATTTGCATTTTGTTGTAAGATTGGAATGTAGGACATTGGGGGAGAGTGGAGAGAGTGGGTTGGAGAGCGGGAAGGAAATTTTGAATTGCACATGTTAGGAAGAGGTAACCCGCACTAGGAAGGAGTAATGAGCATTTTGGAAGTTTGACTGGAATTTAGGGAGAAGGAGATTGTCTGAAGACATAACTATGAGAACTAGTCTTAGTAAAATACATATAGCTTTCTCATTTCTCAACGAAATGGGAAAGATCAAAATGTTCCAAAAATATGGAAAGGACGAGCATAAAACCCAAAAACCATTCTAGAAAACTTGTGCTAATGAGGGAGCAGTGATAGGTAGAAAGTGATGGGTTTTTTTTTTTGTAATACAAAAAGAAGCTTTTGGATGGGAAAAGAGATGCAATGAATGTGTGAAAATGGTGATTGTTTTGAAGGAATGAGGATTTTATGGCATTGGAGGTGTGTTCCAAGTATTATTTTTTGTTCAAAGAGAGCAAGGATCAGAGTTTGGGTTTCCTATAGGTTTTCCAGAGAATATGAAGTTTTCTTATGTTTGCTTGTAGGTTGTTGTTGTCGAATTGGAATAGTTTGGAGATATGTAAGCTATTGTAACTCATTGTTTTTGCAAGCATATTGGTTTAATATAATAAATTCAGATTTCTTATTTATTGTGTTTTTATATTATGCATTCAAAAATCTCAGAGGTGAAATTACTGATCTCTTTGTTATTGCATCAAATAATATGAATTTTTTTCTCTTTTTTGTTATATCAAATAATATGAAATTTTTGCTCTCTTTGTTCTTGCACCAAATGGTATCAAAGCCATAAGATCTTGAGAGTGCAGGGTATGCACAAGACCTACAGGTGAAGAATGGTGAAGAGTGAAGTTGTTAAGCCATGAAAGGGAGCTATGAGAGAATTTGTTTGTTGTAGGTATGAAAGATGACATGTCACTTCTATCCTCCAGTAGAGATAAATTTGGGTAGAAGTTGTAGAGTTCCTCCACTGAAAGAGGGTGGGTAGAGGGTAGTGTGTTGTGAGAAAGTATTTTTGCAAAGTGTGTGATGTATTGTGGCAGTGAAAGAGATGGGTATATGCTTGAGGAAGAAGCCTTTTATATGGGAAGGTTGGAGCATGTATCAAAAGAGGAGGATTGACTAGATGATCATGGATATAAATGCAAGGTTGTATAGATTGGAACTACTGCAGTATGGAGAGATATTCAAGAGCCATGAAGAGTTGAAAGGTGCAGTAGAAGATGAAAGAGAAGAAATTAGGACAACAAAAAGAAATAGGTATGATTTGATAATTCTAAGTTTGATTTGTTTGTGAGTAAAGAAAGCGAGACAGATGGAGGTGTGAAAGTGGGGCTCTTTGAAAATTATTTGATGGGGAAATAGGTGAAGAAGATCTCCTATTGAGAGAGGAGATAAGAGGAATAAAGAAGTTATTAAGTGAAGAAGTAACTTCTAATTTTTTAGAATTGTATGAAGAGGAAATTGGTAGGGATTTTTTTTTTGAGATGGATATGAAGTTGTAAATAGATGGGAAGAAAATAAATGAAGGCGTATATTTGTATGCATCATGTTTGTGTGAAGAATTTTTTGAAGATGTCATCATGATTGAAGGCATGAATATGATGGTAAGAAAGCATGGGGTAAATTAAAAACTCATAGCGAAGGATGAGATAAAGGTTGCAGCTGAAGAAGACACCAAAATCATTACTGTGAAGAAAGAGGAGGTAAACTTGTTTGCATTTTGTGACAATAACTTTTTTCATTCATTTGTAATGTTGAAGTTGAGAAGTATGGAGAAGAATAGATGGAAAATTTTGATTTTCATGAAGTTGTAGGGGTATATTTTTGTGTGTATATTTAAGGTGTTGTTGTGTAAGATGAGGGAAATTGGTGGAGGTGGTCATATTTTGGTGGGTTGGATCCCACAAAAGAGGTTAGGAAAGAAGAGAATCAATGGAGGAGGATGGTTCATGGTGGATAAAAATACATGAGAGGGAAGAAGAATGGTGAGTAGAGATGTTGGAAGAAGAGGAAGAAGAAATTTCAGAAAAATAAAGAAGAATAATGGATCCAAAACATGTTGAAGTTAATGATTGAAATCCACAACACCCAAAAATAACCTACAAGCAATTATCCTATCACAAAAGAAATATCAAAGTCATTGATATGCTCATGAAACCTTGAGAAGAAATGATCCAAAAAGCAACTGATTTGCTATGTATTAAATTGAATAGTTTTGAATGAATAATTATAATGAATATGCATACTTATAAAAGCATGAAAATCAAACCCTAGATGAGGATTGCATTAGATTGTGACAAGTGTCTTAATATCATGCAATGAGACAACTAGACCTATAATTAGCCGAATCTAATAATAAAAGAGCACTCCTAAGTTTAGCTTAAGTGAAATAAAGTAATAAGGGACTTGATAATTAATTAAATTATCCTGATTACTCCAACACCCCCCTTAAAATCAACTTAGGGAGAAGCTATAAAACCCTAATGTAGAATGTTATGATGGATGCATGGATGGGTCCCAAATTTCTGAATTTTGTTGTCGATAATTGTTTGAAGCAGTTGCAATAAATTTTATTCGTCGACCAGGTTTAAAGGGAGGCTGCCAAAATATTTATGAGCCGCTAGTGGTAATGCATACACTATCGATTCTTAGACAATGAGCCCACGATAGAGGGGAACACTGCTAGGCCAGTATGACCTACACAATGGTACTCCTTTTGATTATTTTTTAAAATTTTCAGGTTTTTTTGAAAGCCTTTTTTTAATTTTTAATTTTGGGTAAAATAAAATAAAATAAAACCACAATATTTATAGAAACCTTGTCATACCTTGTGCACAAATACCAATGGTGGAAGGGTGGTATAGGGTCGTATGGATTCATGTGCAAGATGCCTTGCTACTAAAAAAAATTATTATTTTTAACTACTCCAAAATTAATGAAAAGATAGGCACTGTTTATGTTTTTGGTTGTTCGAGATGCAGCGGTGATATCCTTCACCTTAGGATGAGCCTATTTTTACCTCAAGACTGGATCTCTCAAAATTTGGAGCTTTGATACCATGTTAAATTTGATGAGTTGAACCCTACAACACCCAAAAATCACCTACAAGAAATTATCCTATCACAAAAGAAATATCAAAGTTATTGATATGCGCATACAACCTTGAGAAAATGATCCAAAAAATTAATTGATTTGTTATGTATTAAACTGAATTGTTCTGAATGAGTGATTACAATGAATGTGAATGCTTATAAATCATGAAAATAAAACCCTAGATGAGGATTGCATTAGATTGTGAAAAGTGACTTAATCTCATGCAATGAGACAACTAGACCTATAATTAGCCCAATCTAATAGTAAAAAGGAAATCTTAAGTTTTGGTTAAGTGAACTAAAGTAATAAGGGACTTAATAATTTCAGTAATGAATAATTAATTATCAAGTGATTATCCTGATTACTCCAACAACAAAAAACACATGGTTTTCAAATGTTCATTCAAACTTTATTCATGAAACATTTCTTCTACTTGGGTTGTTTTATATAGGAGCATCTAGGTGTGTGGACAATCCTCCAAACCTAAAAATATTTTCAACTTTTATGCTTGTGTTTTATTTTGAATTTTTGTTACAAACAAAAATTATTAAAATTATCAACTCTTCCAGCATAGTAGAATTTGGTGATGAATTATGGGAAAATGAAATTGTTTAATTGATTCATTTTTATTTTTTTTTTTAAAATTGAAAGATGTTAATTTTCCAA